>MU225667.1:2224079-2271008 GCA_018584345.1 Thuja plicata
TCCTCATTCAATTGAGCCCAGTGTGTCATAATTTGGGAGATTTCTAAGTCCCCTGTATTTTGTACTGACCACACCATCTGATTCCCCACCATATTTTCTTGAATGTTCACTAATTGGGGCTTCTGGTTTTTAGGGCTTAAGCTCCACATTGCAAAGGCCTGAGACTTTGGGTTATACCCAAATCCTTTTATCATTTCTCCTACTTGGACTTCACTAACCATTTTAAGGTCTGGCTGCTTTTTGATTTGATCTATAATGAAAGCAGATGCCAAATCCCATCCTTCAGCCAATAATATCCCACTTCCTAGCACCATCTTTCTCGCATCCTCAGGCGAGATATCCTCATTCTTAGGATCATAATTTTGTAAGGCCACTAGGGCTTCATTTGTAATTGTTTCTTTTCCATCCACAGTTAATTGGGACCTTATTTGCTCTGTTTTGTGCCACCTGAGGAAGTCTTTAAACTCCTCTGTCTTTACAAAGCTGTCATCATCTAGGAATTTTTGTTGATGAAGCAATCTTTCATCAACACAGGCCCTGAGTGGTACCTCAACCTCATCTTCTAGGTCAGGCCATTGCTTCTTTCCTTCCCTGATTGCTTTTCTCAGGTTATGATCATATAGCCTGGTGCCAGGTACTAAGGCCTTAGCCTTATCCTTTTTCTTACTTTGTCCTTCCACTGAAGGCTGTCCTAATTCCAACTTTTGCCTCTTTGCAGCAGGTTCTTCTACATCATCTGGCTGAGTAGCAATTGTTAGATCTATAATGTGTCCTTCTGCTCCCTGCAACTGTGGGATCTCAGCCATTTCTTTCTCTGAGGCTTGTTGTGGTGGAGGATTCATGGAAGGACGTGCATAATCACTGTCATCACCACTCTCTTCTTCTGATTCTGAGTGTTCAGGTGACTGAGCACCTTTTTCATCTAGGACTGTATCCAGTTGCTCTACTAGCACATAATAGCTGTCTATCATAGCCTTAATCCTATCAAAATATGGGAGATCAGGGTAAAAACCCCCAAAGGACAACCCATTTCTTTTTATTTGTGTCTGTAGCTTCAGCAACTCCTGGATTCTCAGTCTTCTCATATGAATGTCATCCTCATCCAAGAGATTCCTTGTTGAATCTTCCTCTATGCATTCACAATGAACATTGGTATTAGGGATAGTAGGAGTATACAACTTCCTAACCCCTGTCATGAAGCCTTCTGGGTCAATGTACCTATAAGAGGCTGCCGCCATTCTGTACTTCTCCAACCACTGACCCACTTCATCTATGGCATTCTTGCCAATTGTAAAATTGAGAATTTTGAACTGTCTAGGGGTTATAGTCCCCTTTTTATGTGGTGCAAAGTTCTCATTATTAGTTAACATCAACTACCAAATGAATTCCATTGCAGCTACTCTTGCAGGCACATGATATGGTAACAAATGGGGTGGATGAATACACCCATATACCCTGATAATGGTGAAATTCTCCTCCAAGAAGAAATCACCCCAGTTATGGTTTCCAGACCAATTTTCTTTATAATTGCAGGGCCTGAGCAGTTGTATGATCTTCAATGGGACTCTAGTCCTGCTTGTCCCCAAACTCTGGACAATTGGATACATAATCCAATTCTGGAAGGCACAGTAGTCACACTCCCTGGAAGTATAATTCTAAACCCTGACCCAAAACTGGATAGGATTTGGTGCTATCTGATAGAATCTCTGAGGAGACAAGTTATGCACATCAATGATTACAAAATTGAAATATAAGAGAAGGTGCATTAGGACTGAATAATGCAAAAACTTAGGCTCCTTCTCCTTGGGGTTCTTTAATCTCTTTTCGGTTGCAAAAAAACCCTCATGCATTTCGTCAATTATATGTTGTATGTAATCATAGCTGGTGCTTGAATGCACCTCTTGTAGGTCTAATACCATCATTAAGATGCCAGCACTGATTCTCTCTAAATCTCCATCTATCCCCAACACTCTACATAGGGCATAAGTGTTATACTTAATGTAGAAGTGTAGGTCCTTGTAATAATATGGATAGGGCTCAACCATAGGACCTAAGTAATTTTTCAATTCTTTTAACATATGCTTCTGCAATAAGCCTTTTGCAATACCAGGCTTAGAACTATATCTCTTCTCCTGCCTTGTCATGTCAATTTTAGTAGACATGGTGCTGAATAAGCCAAAGGCTTGCATAAATGAGTTTCTATTTAAAATTAGCAGGGCAGTGCCATCATCCCTTTTGATGGTCTTTGTTAGGGCATCATAGTGATTTTCTAGGTCTAGAAATAGGTCTACATCTAAGAAAACATCAGGAACAAGCAACCTAGCAAGACCACATGTCCAAGGGTTTGAAACTGGGATGGGCTTATCAAAATTTTTATAGAAGTAATTGAAAAGAGAGAAACCTGTTGTGCCCGGGGTCACAACATCTCAAATGTTCTTGTACTCATCCAGGAGAACATTAGCATCGGCCTTCTTATTCTGCGTTGAACCCGGTAGGAGACGGAGAAACTCATCAGAGAAACTTGCTTTTCCTTTCTTTTCTTCTCCACTCCCTCCACTTGTTGAAGCAACACTCACAGCTCTACTCATATCTACAACACCTTGAATCTCTTTTTCTTTACCGATATTGAAACAAATCTATCTCAAATATCAGATGTTTGTTCTGTGCACAATCTCCTGCAATTTAGAACTCTCTGATCAACTTTGGATACACTGCAAAATGCGCAAAACATCACTCCTCTAAAAATTAGCAACTTGGGCTCTGAAAACTGAAAGCACAGTGAATGAGAATGAATGCACTATCAACTCCTTATAGCCATCATTCAGAGTACACAGCTCATAATTCAGAAACATTAGTTCTGCCCTTAATTTTCCATGCTGTGAACTTGAAAAACCTAGTTGTAGTTGCTGAAGTTGACAGGAAATCAAATTTTTAAAAATGAATCCTTGGAGCAATCATATAACGTTTAAGAGAGCTGACATGTCACATTCTAATTCATTGTCTGTCTCACATCTCAGCTACTCCTTTTGCACAGTAATCAAAATATGAGCCTGTGATTGGTTGTCGAGAGATTTACATTGTCACATCAGAAAACTGTCGTCATTTTTTAGATCTTGTAATCGGGTGACTGCGCGACTGGATTAAGTCTCTTTTTCATGGGCCTTTGTTATTAACCATGGTTCCATCTAAAGACTTGGTGACAATGTGCTTTCATAACTTTAGCTAACCCAAGTGATCATCTGGCGATCACGCGACATAACTGAAATCATAGTCGCGCACAGTTAATAGTAACTCACCATTCTTTCTGAGACTTTGCGACTAGCCGTTACCATTAACCTTTAAGGTTATCTCCTTGTTTCTGAGTGTTTAATTTCTATTTCAAGACTTTGCGGCAATGCCTAGTCACCCAGTCAGGAGATATAAGTCCTGAGCATTCAAATTTACCTTAACATGTTATAAGTGCCCCCTTTTCTCTTCTGACGACTGCGCGACATATCCTAATTGTCAAGTCGGGAGGTCTTTTCCCCTGGGGCACTTTTCTTCTCAGACTTCGTGACAACCGTTGGATCTTCTGATTCTTTCATCTGACGGCAGTCGCTTAATCGCTCAATGTTTCTTACATGCCTTTAAATCATTTCCAGACATCGCAACAGAAATCAAAGCACCTTAGTCTCGAAGTCGCTTAATCCCTTTCTTCCTTCTAGCGACCACGTGATAACCCACTCTCAACAGCCACCCGCTTTGTGACACATGTCACTCAATCATTGGTTCACCTACTGCATACTGGAGAACTGAGTCATTATCTTGTCCTTGCAACATCCTGACTAAGCAATACTGCAAACTTCAAACGGTTAGTCGCGTGGTCTGAATCAAAATCTCTTAACCGCCATTCTATTCTGAGACCACGTGACTGAAGGAAAACTTAACTGTTAGCTTTGACTCATTTGGCGATAACGCGACATGAAGTAATCGCGAAGTCTGAGAACATTTTCATGACTGTTAAAAATCTTTCACGATCACCCGACTAAGCAATGGGTCCCATCTTTACAAAGCTTTATAACATGGATATCTTGCGACTACCCGACTGAAAGAAATCGTTGAGTCTCAGAAAGTAAAAGGAATATTCAGAAGTTAAACGAGACTACGCGACACAAGGAAAAAGCAAAGTCAGGAAGACAAATAGAATATTCGCTTGGGGTAACGCGACGAGGTGACCTAAATTAAAACACATGCCTTAAGTGAATAAAAAAGTAACACTGAAACATAAGACATGGCCTAGGGTTTTAAATTCATCGTTTAACACTTAGATATGAGTAGGGTTTTCAGGGTTTTTTGCATAATGGGCTATGTTTAGACTTGAAAACCTGAAACATGGCAGAAGTAAGGGCATAATGAATGAGAAATAGCTGAATTGAGCACATCAGAACTCAGAGAGCAGGACAAGGAAACAGGAAAACTAGCAAAAATAGGAAATACAACCAACACAAAGTAGGGTACTTAGAAATTCTACATTTGACACTCAGGAAATCAGAATTAATTGCAAATAGAATAGCTTTGGAAAAATTGTCATCCAACTTTACAGGGATCTGCGAATACGCATGGAGGTCTACTTTCATGTCTACAACATCCTGGAACACTCCATAATGTCATACCTATCCATCTGGTCAGAGATGCATACCCTCAAAGTAGGTCATTTGGGAAATTCTGAAAACATGCAAAATACAAACTTGGGCAAACACCTCCAAATGGCCATCTCCAAAACATGTCAAAACTAAAATCTGAGAGCTGGAACCCACTGTACTTGCTAACTGAAAGGTGTTGAACCCACTCCCCAAGTGGTATCTCATGAAAAACATCAGGTCACTTTCTACAAATATCCAAAATAGGACTTCTCCTCAAGCTTTTTAGGGTAGCAACTTACACTTTAAGAAATTATTTGTATAGTCACTCCAAAATGTACTCATAATTTTGGAGTTCCAACAGGGGGGTGAATCATATCTATAAAACTTTTACCAATTCTAAACAAACTGATTCAACCAGTATTCATAAACATAAATTGAAATGTTGTAAATATCTAACAACTAATCATGGGCACATAACACAAAGATTTTGGTAACCCAAAAACCATTGAAAGTAAAATTGGGGTGCGGGTGACAACCACAAATCTTCACTACTGTAGTTATAAAGTGTGCTTGTTAGGGCTACAAATTTTTGATCTCTTATGATGATCTACCCTGTGAGGGATATGTCTTGTTAAGAGCTTAGAAACTTATACAATCTACCTTGTTAAAAGATTTAAACTTACAATGTCAAAGTAAGCACTTAGTTAAGATATTTACAAAGGCCTGTTAGGACCACTTTGTTAAGAGATTTACCCTGATTCACTTGTTAGAATATATCAGTACCTGATCCTTCGGTTTGCACTACAAATGTTGATAACGGATCTCCTCTTTCCAATTCTTAACCAAACTCTCAATCCGGTTTATCTTTGTTCTTCTCTTCACTGCTCTGCTCAGTCACTCTATCTTATTAATCCTTCAGATATGAAAAACATGCATATACTTCTAATCTCTTCTCTTCACATCCACATCCAAACATACATACTTCCGCACACATACAGATACATACACACATATGGATTAAGTTTTGAAGCATCTCATATATAGATCATCTAGATCAAGATCAACGATCTAGATCCATCATCTTTTTCCACTTGGGCATCCCTAATTTTGATTGGTTACATGGCTTGCATAGGGATCCATGATCATACAAATAACCTACAATTAATGCATTAAATATTTGTGCATGATCATTAAATTCTCTATAGAAGTCAGCCAAAATGGTTTACCTAAGTGTTTATGTCATTCCAAAAACATATACAAAAACTATTTTACTTGATGTAACCAAACACTGGTGCTCGGTCAATATTGTCTCGCTCGGCATAACTATATGTTGTCGCTCGGCACTAACTCTTCTATGCAACTCGGAAATCATTCTGCTCTACATCCATTGAATACTCAGCGACCTCTAAATTTCTCAGTAGTAACTACTGCTCGGTCTCGGCCTTAGTGGGATGGATCGGTCGCAGTGATGACTAACCAACTTGCCTTGATTATGACTAAGTGTGGGACACTAATAGACAACAAAACTTGGAGATCAACAGTTGTACCCTCAATTCCACAACACAATGATAGGAGATAGTCACTTGGACATAAATAAACACATATAAAACAAAGGGAGTGGGGCCACACATGTGCCAAATAATTAAGTATAAATATGATAAGAAAAGCATGCCAAATGAAAAACATCATTAAATATATATGAAAAAGAGACAAACCACATCACATTACATATCCAAATATGAGGGTGGACCAAGAAGAGATCATAGAAATAAGAGGTGGTCTTTCATTATGATGGTACAATGACTCACATAAAAATTTAAGCACACATCTACCTCCCGAGAGGGTTGAATCTTTCAATAACATTCACCAAAATCATGAAGGATTGTGGCATGCCCTTTATGCTCATGACCTCACCATTAGAAGAGCACAATCATGTCATAAAATCCTCTTATCAATCATTTTTACAATACAAATTTTCTTGGATTTCATCATTTACTAGTTAGTTTACTTCCTTATCCAGAGGCCTGTGGTTATTCATCAAAGTTCAAGTTAGACCCATCATCATCTAGCTTTATCTAAAGTTAAACAGAAACCTATTTATGCATAGGATCCCTTTGGATTGAAGTGAATTTTGAGGTCCATTTCTTTCCAATCCTATAAGTTTCCTAAGCCTCATCATGCCCAGACATCCTTTTTTATAACACAGTTATACAATATATCACTTATTTTTATTGACAATTTAATTAAAAGATGTAATAATAAATAGTTTCAGAGATCATTTCTCTATGAAATAATTCAATGAAAGGAATTATTATTTCTAATTTTTCACACTCAAAACCATAAATATCCTTTTTCCTTTGTTGATTAACATTGATATTGCTAATTCTTTAATTATGATTATTTTCTACAATCAAATAATACTATATATCAATGAAGGAAGCAGGAAGGAAGGAGGATGTTTATGGTTTTGAATGTGAAAAAAAAAGAAATAATAATTCCTTTGATTGAAATATTTCATGGAGAAATGATCTCCGAAACTATTTATTATTACATCGTATTTCTATTTTTTCACACTCAAAACCATAAACATCCTCCTTCCTTCATTGATTAACATTTATTTTGTTAACTCTTTGTTTATGATTTTTTCCTACAATAAAATAATAGATACATATATAAAATACTATATACACACATCATTGATTTTTCCAACTCTTTATTTATGAATTGTTTCTACAATTAAATAATATTGTGTGTGTGTGTGTGTGTGTGGGCGCGCACACATACACATGTGTGCACGCGTGCATGCATAAACACAAATATATAAACTAAGTGCACAATGATCTTAACAAAAAATCCATACACTACCAAATATCAAAGAACTTTGCATAGTTAAAGAGAGAAATAAACTAAGTGCACAATGGCCATAAACAATGGAGTCATACATTATCAATTAATATGACATAGAAAAGAAGCTAATAATCAATGACTACACATAGTTCAAGATGAAAAATACCTTGAGAAATTTGTTAAAAAGAGAGGAAGAATATTTATACACATCCTCAATCAAACAATCATATACCCCAAACTAAACCAATCCTTCTTCAATTTTTATAACTCCTATTGTTTTATAACCAAATCACTTTTTATAGTAGCAACAATCAAAGATAAAATAACTAAAAAAGCTGATTTTTCTTATATCCATTTTTTTTTTTTAAAAAAACTCTCTTTTTTCCAAATATAAAATTAAAAAACTTTTATTAAATGTTGGCATTGTTTTTGTCATCCCTAAAATGACCTCTGGTGTGGCTCCTGCTAAGGATTCTGCTAGAACTATCCCTAGAATTTTATGTTTTGGGGATGTGAAGACTATTGTTGTTGTTGTTAGAATTACTACGATTGACCCAATGTTGGTTGCGGGTGTTTCAACTGGATCTCCCCATGTCCCCCTACACAAAGGGGAAGAGATGGTTGTTGTTGTAGCTGCTATAATTAACGTGGAGATTTCTATGTCGGATAGTAACAAGACTTCTTCTGGTCAGACTACTGATGTTGGCTCTGCTAGTGTTGTTGATTTCCTCCTTGTTGTGGGTGTTGGGGGAGGGTTATTTTGATGTGGCAAATTGAGGCTGCTAAAGTGGAAGACGGATGGACTAAGGTAAAAGGAAAAAAATCTAAAAGTTCCTCACCCTCATTTGAAATGTGTCTTCGGTCCCACAATAAGGGGACTAAATGTAAATCCTAATTTTGGGCTGTCAGTTAAGAACGCTTCTATCTTTTGCAGTGATGTTCTCTGTTTTGACAGTTGGTTGGCGTTGTTAGCTGGTTTTTTTTGTTTTATGGGAGCTTCAAAGCCTTATCCTTAGTTTTAGTTGTGTACAGGGTTTCGATGCCCTTCAAAACCTTCTTTTACCTTAATCCAAAAAAAAATAATACATAATCTTACAACTTAAACCTTCAAGTTAATACAGACTTTCCAGGAATAGGTTATCGCTAATTACCATGGAATAAAACTTTTTAAAACACATTTTTTTGGTTTGTTTCTTCTTCTTCCACTTGTCCTATGGAGGTGGAGACTTGCTTCGTGTTTGAAGAAGACAACTCTTTACGTGTTCTTCTCTATAGCTTGTTAGGTGTATGTTGGGTTGACAATGTGTCCTTTGTTCTACTCATCTAATTCTATTGAGTTGGGATCCTTTACTATTGAGGTGGAAAGGAGGTCTGTGGTTAGTGAATAAATGTTCTATTGGGGTTATATTGTCTATGTTAAAATCCTTTTTTGGCCTTTATATTGTAGGTGTCTTTTTGTGGCCCCTTGTTCTCTAAGTGGCACTTCTAAAGTTGATAAGTTGTTTTGTTGACTAAGGGCCATTTGTGGCTCTATTGTGTGGCTACCAACATTCCAGTTGTTTTTTTGTCATTTCTTTGGTATCCCTTGTGATGTGATGTTTTCAAGGTCAGCCCCCTTGTTCGGTTGCTTTATTAATCAAAAACATAGTAATATAATATTTAATTAATTTCAATAAAATTAATATAGTTTTGGATTAAGTGAAAACATATTTTGAAGGGGACTTGAAACCCTTTACATAAAGGTCGTTAAAGATATTCAAAGATAACCCACAACAAGGAATGGGTCATGGCCAAAGTGGGGGTTTTAACAACAGACTCCCTCAACCTAGAACAAACAATGCACGAGAAGAACTACATGCAAACTCAAACTAGATAAAGGATCCAAAATCCCAACCTAAACCTATGATCATCCAACATTAATATTTTCCTTTGTCCCCCTTCTTGTGGGACCGAAGGGTCATATCAAAAGAGGATGAAGACCTCTTAGGGTGTTTACCTTTTACTGTGATTCATCCTTGTTCTACCTTTGCAGCCTCACCCAGTCAGGTTGTTGAATCCATCACCGAAATCCCAACACATGTGAGTGATGCAGGTGCATCTCCTAGTGAAGACAAGAAAGACTAGGATGGTTGAGACTTGATATGTAGAAAATTCATTAGGATTCTTTAGGATTTAAATTTCTAGTGTTTTTAAATTTTGTAATAAACACATCCCTTTTATGTCACCCAATGCCCTATAATGGTAGCATATAAACCATCGTGGACATTCACGCCAAAGGGGTGCTAATAGGGTTTTGAGTTTTTTTTAGTCCTATTAGGAGTCTTTAGGTTGTTTTAGTTGAGTTTACAATGACCCATACCTTGGAGGGGAAAATTGTGCTAATGTAGCAACTTTTGTGCAAAATTGTAAATGTTACGTAGTTGCAAAAGTTGTAACTTTTGGGCTTAAAGAGAAACTTTCATCCAACGACCAAACTAGTTCAAAAAGTGGTTGGAAACCATTGGGAAAAATATTAAAAGACCAAAAAAATTGACTTCAAGGGTTGTTGGTGGATTGTGATAAGTTTTTTGACATTGAAGCAATAATGAATTACAGTTATTTCCTACAAATTCTCTATGTTTTTTCTTTCTATAGTTATGTACGGTGACATATTCAAGGAAGACTTATTAAGAAAGTAGAAGGAATGTGTTATCTTTCATTTTCCTTTGGTTTAGGGTCAATTGGTGCAAGGAAATAGATGTTACATTCAATTTGGTGTCAACAGGCGTGAAACCCTCCCATACCTAGGGTTTCACAAAGTTTCACTCCTATCTTGCAATTTCATCATGGGAAAAAATTCAAACTCTGGTGTTTGCAAGATATGAGTGTAATTTAAGATTTTTGGGGTCTTGTAGTGGGAAATGAATGGTGAAGTGCATTGTATCTGAATGTTTGGGACATGCATCGAGTTTTGACCATCTAGTCAACAATACTAGAGTGTATAACATCAACAAATGGTGGATTCAGGTCATAAAACCTTGGATGTGGTCTAATTGCATGATACTCTAAGTTTCCCATGTGGTGGGGTTGAGAAAATATCTCTTCTTAAGTTAATTTGTTTATAAAAGTAGCCTAATTGGGCTATTAGGCCTAGAAGGTGCATATAGCATTTGGATGGATGAACTTGGAGTCAAGGTCTAAGAACCTAGAGTCTGTAAGGGGGTGACATAAGAAGTAAAAACCACAAGTTTAGTAAATATTGTGAAGCATTGAAGGGGTATATTGAGAAGTGAAGGCCTAGTAGGGATAATATCCCTTTTTTCTTGAGGATACTTAGGAGGGGATATAAATCTTGAAGAGTAGAGGTTGTTATGACACTAAAAGCCTTAATTAGCCTTATTGATGCCTAAGAAGAGTGATTCCACTAATGGAAGTGCAGAGGTTGAATTTTTAAGTGAAAAACCTTAGTGAGGAATAAATGTCCATATTCCTAGAAAAAAAGGATATGGAAGAAAAGATGAAAGGTTGCTAGAGCCTTTGGTGGGGTTTGTAAGTCAGTTGTTGGTTGATTTTGAAGCTCTATTCTTATACCCAAGGGCTATGGATCATATTGGTATCAGAGAATAGGAGAATCCTTTTGGGAAAATCGTATAAGAAAAGACTGAAGAAGGATAGGGAGAAGAGATCCCTACAAGGATGACCAATGTGGATTTGGCCAATTTGGTTGGAGAACAAATGACAGAGAGTAGAGCGGTAATGGATGAGAATAGGGCCATGAGAGAAGAGTTGGAAAATTTAAAGGGCAAGGTGGAAAGGAGGGGAGATGGAGACTCTAGAGGAGGTCAGGAATGGGATGAAGAGGAGATCCCAGATCAGGAAGAATTGGATGTTCCTACAGAGGAGAGGCCCCTTCTAAATTCCCTAAATCATATGGAGAGAATAACCTTGGAGTTGAAGATGGAACTGCTAGTGTTCTCAAAAAAAATGGAACTTGATGTAGTGATGGATTGGATTGACTCCCTTACTAGTTTATTTGAGTGTGAAGACATCCCAAAACACCAAAAGGTGAAGATGTAAAAGTCCAAGATGAAGGGGATTTCCCTAACTTGGTGGAACTTCATCCAAGATGAGAGGGTGAAGGAAGGAAAGGAATAGAGTGTCAACATGGAAGAGAATGGTGGCGTTAATCAAATAAGCATGTGTCCTAGAGGACTATGAAGTCCAATTGCATAAGAGACCGCAAAATCTTAGACAAAAGGACATGGATGTAAACTCTTACATAGAGGAGTTCATGAAGTTGTGTGTGAAGACAATGAAAAAAGAAAGTGAATGTGAAAGAGTGTCAAGATATCTGAATGGGTTGAAATACACCATCCAAGAAGAGTTGAATCTTCTAACTCCTGAAACAGTACAAAAGTTCAACCAGTTATCTATAAAGGTTGAGGATAAAATTAAGAGGAGACAAAAGAAAAATAATAGAGGAAGGGGTAGACAGCAGAGAGGAAGGAGTCCTTTTAGAGGAAGAGGAAATGGCTTTGGCTCCCAAGGAGATTCAAATCAAGACAATAATAGGAATGAGGGTAATAATAATAACAGGGATAACTTCAGAGTGAGGAGACCACCTTTTAGAGGAAGATCTAAAGGGAGAGGGTCAATAAGGTGTTATAACTGTAACCAAGAAGGACATATTGCAAGTAGGTGTCCAGAGAATGGTGGAACAAGTTCTTTTGGTAAAAGGAGGACTGATATGGTGCAAGATACTTCTGATTACCAAAGTGTAGGCACCTACCAAAGTGTGAATGATTCTTATTCTTATGGTTATCCAGAGAGAGGGATAATTTTATGATGAGGATGACCCTCTTGAACATGACCATCAACAAGGAACCCCTCCAAAGGAAGTCTATTTTCAAAATGACATGTAAATCTGGAGGAAAAGTCTACAAAGTCCTAATTAATTCAGGATCTACACTGAAATTTGTATCTCTGGAGGTGGTAGAGAAGCTTAAGTTGAAGAGGATACCATGTCCCTATCTATACAAGGTATCATGGATAACTCAAGGCCAACAATCCATTGTGGAGGAGCATGCTTGGGTAGAGTTACAAATAGGGACCTATAAGGACAAGTTATTGTTTGACATAGCCAAGATAGATGTTTGTCACCTTTTTTCTGGGAGGCCATGGAAATATGACCTCAAATATCATCATGATGGGGTGAGGAATACATAAATACCATAAACAAGGATGGCAAGGTGATTGAGTTGCTACCTCTGATAGAGAATGAGGAAGGGTCTAAGGAAAAAGAGACTAAGGTAATGCTAATGGAGGGTAAAGAGTTCATGAAGGAGGTGAAAGAAGAGGGAGGAGTTTGTTTTGCATTGATCCCTATCCCTAGAGAAAAATAAAAAGGTGAAGGTACAAGAGGAGATCCCAAGAAGGAGAGGTTGGTGCAACCAGAAGTTCAGGAACTTCTTGACAAATACAAAGAGGTATTACCGAAGGGATGTCAAAGTCACTTCCTCCTATCATAGATATAATTAATTGCATTGACTTTATCCTGGGATCCACATTACCTAACAAGGATACATACAAGCTCACTCCCCAACAAAATGCAAAGATTTCTAGACAGATTGAAGAAATCCTTGAATTAGGATTGGTGGGAAAAAGTATCAGCCCATATGCAGTACCTATAGTCCTTGCACCAAAGAAAGAAGACGCTTGGAGGATATGTACATACTCAAGGGCCATAAATAAGATCACAGTAAGGAATAGGTTTCCAATCCCCAGAATAGAAGATCTTCTTGATTCTTTGTGGGGTGAAAACTATTTTTCCAAAATTGATTTGAAGAGTGGGTACCATCAAATTAGGATTAGGCCAAGAGATGAATGGAAAAGGGAATTCAAAACAAATGAGGGAATCTATGAGTGGAAGTTTATGCCATTTGGCCTATCTAATTCCCCAAGCACATTTTTCAGGTTGATGATTGAAGTCCTAGGATAATTCATAGGAAAGTTTGTAATTATATATTTGGATGATATAATAATATTTAGCAAGACAAGGGAGGAGCATTTGAGGCACCTAGACATGGTCTTGAAGAGGTTGTATGAGAAGAATCTCATGATAAACTTGGACAAGTGTTTGTTCATGTAGGAGGAAATCATATACTTGGGGTTTGTTATCTCAAAAGGTGAACTAAATGTGGATCGAGAAAAGGTAAAAGAAATTCTAACCTGGCCCACTCCTAAAACTCTGAATGATGTAAGAAGATTCCATGGTCTTGCAACCTTTTATAAGAAATTTATAAAGGTTTTTATCCAAATTTGTGCACCCATGTTGAACACAATAACAGGGAGTCAGAAATCTAAGTTTATGTGGACACAAGCATCTGATGATTCTTTGAAACCCTTAAAAACAAAGTAGCCCAACAACCAGTTCTATCTTTTCCTCATTTCAATAAGATCTTTCAGATTGAGTGTGATGCCATCCATGTGGCTATAGGGGCTGTGTTGAGTCAAGAGGGATAGCCAATAGCCTTCTTTATTGAAAAGCTAAATAATCCAAGCAGAAATATTCATCATAGGACTTGGAGATGTATGCCTTGGTACAGTCACTAAAAAATGGAGATGTTATCTTCTCCCAAAAGAGTTTGTTGTGTTCACTGACAACCAAGCCTTGAGTTTCATCAATAGCTAAGAAAACTTAAGCCATAGGCACATGAAGTGGGTAGAAACCCTACAAGATTTCACTTTCTCTATAAAACACAAAAAAGGGGTAGACAAAAAGGTGGTTGATGCATTGAGTAGGAGAGTGCTCACCCTATCTTAGATTCAAATGGAGGATAGATGTCTTAAAAATCATGTATGAATCTGATGAAGATTTTGGGGAGATATATAAATTTTGTACTAATATTTATGATAGGTACCACAAGGAGTTTTTTGAATTTTTGTTGCAGGAAGATTTTCTGTTCAAAGGTGGAAAACTTTGCATCCCAAAATATTCAATGAGGATGAACATAATAAAGTAAAAGCATAGTGGAGCAATGGCAGGGCACTATGGGTTAAATAAAACCCTTGAATTGGTAAGAAGACACTATCTCTAACCTAGAATGCAAGTGGGTGTAAGAAGGTATGTTGAGATATGTGTTGTTTTTCAAAAAAAACCAAAGGGAAGTCTTCTAATACATGGCTATAACAACCATTGCCAATCCCATCAAGACCATGGGAGGATGAGCATGGACTTCGTTATGGGGTTTCCAAGAACCCAAAAAGGATATGATAACATCTTTGTAGTGGTTGACAGGTGTAGTAAAATAGCACATTTCTTGCCATGTAAGACAACAAATGATGCTTCCTACATTGCAGGTCTCATCTTCAAGGTGGTAAGAATCTATGGTTTACTTTTGAACATAATATTCGATAGAGATGTGAGTTTTATAGGTCATTTCTAGGGGAATATTTCGAAAATGTTAGGAACAAATTTGTCATTTTCATCAGCCTACCATCCCCAAATGGATGGACAAACTGAAGTGGCTAATAGAACTCTTGGCAATCTCTTGAGATGTCTAACAAGGGAACATGGTGATAAATGGGATGCAATACTACCACAGGTTGAATTCTCCTGAAATGATACTATAAATAGGAGCACATGGAAGCCTCCTTTCCATATTATCTATGGGCTTAATCCTAGAGGAGTGTTGGAACTAAGAAAGTTTCCTTCAACTAGTCCAATAAGTGTAGATGGAGAGGCATTTACAGAAGCTGTCAAAGAAGTACATGAACAGGTAAAGAACAACCTACAACAATTTAGTGACAAGTATAAGAAACATGCAAATCAGAGAGGGAGGGAGTTTCAGTTTAGAGTTAGAGATCTTGTATGGGTATACTTGAAGAAGGAAAGACTTCCTAAGGTAAAATACACAAAGTTGATGCAGGAGAAGATTGGTCATTATCATATTTTGAAGAAATGTGAACAGAATGCGTATGAGGTCAAGTTACCTTATGGTTTGGGTTTGTCTCTAATCTTCAATGTATGTGACTTGACTCCTTACAAAGGGACTTTGGATGCAGATGAAGATTCATAGGATTTGGAACAGGTAACAGATGAAAGCCTTCCTAAACATGAACCACCTACTCTAGAAAGAATCTTGGATACAAAAGTAGTGAAGAAAACTAGGAAGAGAGAGTAAATGCAGTACTTGGTGAAATGGAAAGGGAATCTAGAAAGTGAAGTTGTATGGATGGATGAGAAGCAGATCCAAGAACATAGTAGCACCCTGCAACAACTCATCTCAAGTGGGCTTGAGATCTCTTCTCCCTGAGAGTATGATGCAGGTGCATCTCCTATTGAAGACAAGGAAGACAAGGATAGTTGAGACTTGATATGTAGACAAGTCATTAGGATTCATTAGGATTGAATTTCTAGTGTTTTGAATGTTTGTAATAAACACATCCCTTTCATGTCACCCAATTCCCTGGAATGATAGCATATAAACCACCATGGACATATGGACCCAAGGGATGCTAATAGGGTTTTGAGTATTTTTTAGTCCTATTAGGAGTCTTTAGGGTGTTTTAGTTGATTTTACAATGACACATACCTTGGAGGGTCAAATTATGTTAATGTAGTAACTTTTGTGCAAAAATGTAAATGTTGCATAGTTGCAAGAGTTACAACTTTTGGGCTTAAAGAGAAACTTTCATCCAATGACCAAACCAATTCAAAACATGGTTGGTAACCATTGGGGAAACATGTTAAAAGACTAAAAAAATCAAATTCAAGGTTTTTTGGTGGATTATGAGAAGTTTTTGACATTGAAGCAATAAAGAATTACAGCTATTTCCTATAAATTCTCTATGTTTTTACTTTGTAGGGTGACATCTTGAAGGAAGACCTGTTGGGAAAGTAGAATCAATGTGTTAGCTTTCATTTTCCTTTGGTTTGGGGTCAATTGGTGTAGGAAAATGAAAGTTACATTCAATTTGGTGTCAATAGGTGTGAAACCTTCGCATACCTAGGGTTTCACAGAGTTTCGTTCATATCTTGCAATTCCACCATGGAAAAATCTGAAACTCTTGTGTTTGCAAGATATGAGAGTGTACTTTAATATTTTTGGGGCCTTGGAGTGGGAAATGACTGGTGAAGTGCATTGTATCTGAATGTCCCAGTCAAGAATACCAATGTATAACTTCAACAAATGGTGGAGTCAGGTCATGAAACATCAGATGTGATTTAAGTACATGATAGCCTAAGTGTCCAAAGTGGTGGAGTTGAGAAAATATCTCTTCTTAAGGTACTTTGTTTGTAAAAGTGGCCTAATTGGGCTATTAGGCCTAGAAGGTGCATATAGCATTTGGATGGATGAACTTGGAGTCAGGGTCTAAGAACCCTAAATTTGTAAGGGGGTGACATAAGAATTACAAACCACAAGTTTAGTAAATCTTGTGAAGCATTGAAGGGGTCTATTGAGAAGTGAAGGCCTAGTAGGGCTACTAGCCCTTTGTTCTTGAGGATACTTAGGATGGGGTATAAATCTTGAAGAGTAGAGGTTGTCATGACACTAAAAACCTTAATTGGTCTTAGTGAAGTGTAGAGCCTCCCTCGTTTCCCTTTTATGATTGACATTCTGAGGGGCGTAGATTGAGTTTATTATTGTAGTTATGACCATGTAGTACCATTGTGAGATTGTACCTTAGGGCAATCTATGTCTACTTGAGTTCGGTGAATTACCTTAGACTTGTGATACGTTGTGAAATCCTGCTAAGATGGGACTATTTGAGATGATTTTTTGATGTTGTTTTAATCTTGTGAAAGGCCTTTATGAGAATTTTGTATGATAATTATGGATTTATACATTTTTGGATCAGACCGGATTTGATCATTTAGACTCTAGATGCACATTATCTTAAGATGCTCATGATTATTATTTTTATGATAATTATGGTTTTTCATTTATGGTTATTTTGATTTAATGAATATGCGGTGGATTATATATGCTTATGTGATTTATTAGGAAATTTTGATTTGATTTAGTTATGATGCAATGTGATTTCTAGTGTAAAATGAAAGTTAAATAATTAAATGATGTTTATGAATGCATATGTTTTCAGTAGTGAAAAGTTAAATTGATTATGTGATGAAGATGTAGATGTTTCATAGAAGTTTTGAATGATGATTATTTCATTATGATGTATATAATATTCCTTGGACTACTGATATTCAGATTTAGTGTACAGGGAATATGACCATGATATTAAATCGAGGACGCAAATCTAGGCCCATGTGAATTCAATTCGAGCCAAGGTCGCGTCTAATAAGAATCAAGACCTCATTGTATTGTGTTTAATTTTGTAATTGTATATGCTTGAATGTGTTTATTTTATATTATAAATTGAAATTTTATTGCATGTGTGTGCTCAAGTGGAAATGTCATGTGTCTTGTGAAGTGTAAAATGTGTGTCAGTTGACATTTGTAATGTGTACATGTGGCCATGACATGTCCACTTAAGGATTGGTTTCCCACCAACCTAGGTAAGTACCATAGAGAATCCCCTTGTGAACCCTTTGGTTAGAAAGCTTGAAGTATGGTATTTTCAAGTTAATTTTGTGGGTAAGCTTTAAGAGGACTTTTGGGAGGCTAGAAAGGTACATAGGGGTGTGTTTGAGCCATTTTTAATAAGCCCATTTGATATACCTATGGGTAAGGGTAATTTTTAACCCTGGGAAAGCCCTTAGTTGACCAAAATACCCTTCCAAAATTTGGATTTTCAAGATGGACAAAAATCAACTTTTGGAAGCATGGTCTTGGTTAGACAACCCTTCCTTTTAGGTGCAAATACTTTGTTCACTTTTTGAGTTACCTTTCTACAATGCATTTTTAGTAAGCTTGTAAGAATCTTAGGGAAGATCAACCAATGAGAAACTTACCTTTTTCCAAGAGCACTTTAGAGGCCTTTTTAGGGGAGACTCCATGGTTGAGAGTTTGAACACCCACTCTCTATCTTAGAGACTTCACTAGATTTGGAGACTTGGACAAAAGGAGCTAATCCTCAACTCATTTTCCATAAGCTTGGACTTAGGTTGGTGTATCTCATTTAATTCTTGTTGCTCTTACTTTGAATGTGAAAATGGTGGAAGTATGAATGAGTGTATGTATATTGTTTTGTAATGAATGTTTATGTGATCTTCCATTTTGTATTGTCAAGTTTTTCCTTTGTGTTGTGATTCATTTCTTTGTGTTTTGGGAGTCTCAAGGTCCACTCACCCTTGGGAGGGAAGAGTAGCCTTGGGGGTGAAGGTTTTAGGACAGCCCATGGGTGTAGAGTCTCTCCTCAAGGAGGATAGGGAGAAAACATGGAGTATGGGCTCCCTGAAACTATTTCTTGCTTGTTTTGGGGGTCATAAGGGTGTGGCTTTGGCTTGATGTCATGGGGGTCATAAGGGATGAAGTTATGAGAATGGGAAGGATTGCTTGTAGAGTTATTTTTGAAATCCTTGTGAAGGCTTGTGATTTTACTTTTGGATGGCTTTCTCCCCATAGGGTACTTGGTCCACTTCACCCTATTTTTAGGGGTTTTGTGAGATCCATTGTGGAAGCCTTAGTTGGGACATTTGTATGTGGTTTCTTGCTTGCATTTGTTATGTTTAAGTGTGTATGTAACCTCCCTATTTTTTTCCCCAAGCTAGGGGTGGCCTCTTAGAGGCCTAGGCAGTAACTAATGACCTTACAAAAATACATATTTTCAATTAGTGCCAAAATACTTAGTCATCACAGTGTTGACCGAGCCAGCAGTGCAACCCGAGCAGTTACTATATAACTCGAGCAGTGGTAGTGTCGACATAGATAGTGGTAATTAGTATTATCGGAGTGATCAGAGTAGCCCGAGTACATAGAGTAGCCCGACTGCCAAAGAATAGTATGTTTCCCGAGTGACAGCATAATGCCCGAGTGCCAGTATATTGCCCGACCGGATCACTGGACCCGAGTGACAGTTTTGGGCCGACCTAGCTTATATTGTTTGATATTAATTTATCTTATGGAAGCTGACTTATAGTTGCATTTGGTTTGGATAAGGTATAAATATAAAGTATTTTTTTATCCAAATAGTGTGTGAATAGATGTGTAAGATCATGTATGCGAATGTGAAGACACGGATTGTTTAAGAGGCTACATCACTATAAGGAACAGTAGAGACTCATCCATCACAGTTAGGTGATTAGTTTATATCATTGGATCTTATTAAGAAAATCAGAGTTACATTGAAGATCATCTACTGGTTCATCCTAATAGGTGCATCAACAAAATCCTCTAACAAGGTGGATCTAATAGTCCTTTATAAATCTCCTAACAGAGTTGCATTACTTGATTGTATTGTATTAAATCCTTTCACAAGGTGGACCTAACAGTCCTTATTGCTCCTAACAGGGTAGGCCATTAGAAATGGTCAATTGTAAGCTTTAACAGGGTAAATTTATACTGTAGTAATAAATCTTGTGGGTACCATCCCCACCCCATTTTTAATTTCTATTTGGAAGGTTTCTGGGTAACCAAATATTGTGGATGTTTTATTGCTTTTCATTCCATGCATGCAATCAGATTAGATAATCTAATATTGGATTAAAAGGATTAAGTTTTATTGGTTCCTGATTCACCCCTCCCCCCCCCTCACAGTCACATTGACTCAACATATTTGCAACAATTGGTATCAGAGCTAAAGTTTCTCTTTACAGAAGTTTAATAGATTGAGCAAAGATTGAAGGGAATGGAAATATACAGACTGGAGAAAGTCATTGAAAATGAAAAGATAGATCTACAAGTGGCCATGGATCGGATCAAGAAACTCAAGGAGCAACTCTCTCTTTCCTTGAAAAAAATAAAATATTTTGCAGTACAGATGAATGACAAAAATTACATAGAAGAAAGAATTGATGACTTATGCAAAGAAAGAATTTTAGAAGAAGCAGATGCAACAATTGAAGACCTACTTGCAAAGAATCTCAAATTACATGAAGAAGTCAGAAAATTGAAAAGAGAACAAGAAATTCATTCAGTCAGAATATGTGAAGTCATAGAACAAAAGAGTCAAGCATAAAATGACAAATAAATGGCACAAGAAGATAAAATATTGTTGATTACAAGATTAAAAGAAAAAAAAATGAAATCCGTCATTTGTCACTTCAGCAAGGAGATATGATAAATCAACTCAATAATGTAAATCAAGAAGTTATCAATCTGAAAATAGAAAATGAAAGACTACAGAATGATCTCAATACTCAAAAACAAACCAATGAGAGTATGATGAATTCACAAGGAAGCATGGATCAGTTGACAAAGAAAAATCAACTCAGACATCATGGACAGACTGGATTAGACTATACTGAACAAGGTGAATCCTCACAGCAAGGAACTCAAAAGAATAGAAAACCTACTTGTAATCGTTGTGGCAAGTTAGGGCACACAGTAAACAAGTGTTGGAGAAATGGAAAATCAAATTTTAATGGTAAATGCTACATATGCAACAAACATGGACATAGGCAGGTGAATGCACTGAGAAACCTAAGTTTGAAGGAAAATGTTTCAATTGTAACAAACAAGGTCACAAATCCTCTGAGTGAAGAACTAAGAAATGGAACCCTGTTGAACAACTAGCTAAAGCAATTTTTGGTTGGGATTACAACACATAGAGAAGATGTTGTCACTGTGGTGAATATGGGCATATTAGTGCAAATTGTGTAAAGCATCACCTCAGAAAAAAGAATCCTACTAAGAGATGTTATGCATGTAAACAACTCGATCATCTAAGCAAGAATTGCATGAACAGAGAGAAAGTGGATACTGGTTTTGAGAAAGGAAAAGCAAAATTTTCTAAAATCACAACTCAGATGAATCAACAGTGGGTAAGGAAATCTCTTGAGAGTTCAGATCAAAACAATGAAGGATCGAATGACACCCAAAGCAGTGAATTGGGTGGATCTACCATCTCTGAATAAACATGCAAGGAGACTACTGGAAATGTGCATATAAGCCATCCTACATCAATTCCAGACATGATAGTAAGTCCAAATCAGAATATTGATGCACTACGACATATTATAGTTTTAACTGAGTCAAGATCTCAATAACTCCCGAGTTGCACAGGCTTAACTAAGTTAAGTCGGGTTATATGGTTTTGAGGATACTGAAGTTAGTGTTTGTCGAGCTTCATTTCGAGCTATGCCAGCTACCATGTACGGAGCATTTAATGAAAACCCAACGGTAAAATATCTTATAAAGGATGAATTGCAAATGTTATTATTTACAAAGATTTCAGTTTGCAGAGTGATACAGTGCCTTAAACAATTCAGAGTGAATTTGTATTCAAAAATTTTTAGTTGCAAAGTTTTATTGAGCCTCTGAGCATAATGGCATCTACATCTAGCAGCAAGGTTAAGAAAGGATCTGAAATGTTGGTCAGGAATGCAATATGCGGACCTCCTAAGTTTAAGCTTCATCCAGCGATTGTAGAAGAGATAGACCTGATGGGATCTCATTCCCTAATTCCTCCAAGGGTATTATTGATCAATGACATCTAAGCCTTCTATCATTGCACAATTCAACATCTTGGAGCATTGGAAATGAAGATTTCTTATGATAAACTTTGTGATGTCGTAAATCTGAAGCCAGAGCATAAACATCTAGAAGTCAAGGGTTTGAATTACATAATGCATATGCCACAAAATGTTTAGGTTAAGTGGATTAGGTTCATTCTGATTCGTGTTCACGACATGCAGCTATGGCTGGAGAAACCAGTGAAGATCACAAAGATAATGATACATCGTGTTATAGGGTATCCTATGTTGGACAAGTCCAAATTCACCAAAACCCGACCTCGGGATGTCCTAGCTGAGAAGACTCTTATCGAGTGGGACGGCAGAGGCATGATATTTAATGGAGTAACTAACATTGAATTGAAGTTTGGGGTTCATGTTATTTCTCACAAAATCTACAGCTCTAGAAGACCTAACAGTGTACCATGTGAGGCTTTGGACTTGGCATACAAGGTGGTCAAGAACAACCTCTCATTCAACCTTACCAAGTTGCAAATGATCCAATTGAGCAAGAACATGGAAAGCATCTGGGCATCAAAGACCAATCCATGTAGGTTTGGTTCACTTCTGGTCTATATTCTTTTACATTCAGAAGTTTTTCCCTTCCAAAGGCACAGTTGTTTGGAAGAAAGACATATCCATAATATATCAGATAAATGAGTACATAGCTGAATTAGGAGACAGCTTTGAGAGAATCATGGATACATATTTTGAGGGATTCAAACAAAAGATACAGAATAGCTATAGAATTCCTAAACAATTGTTTGAAGACCATAAGGATGATGTTTGTTTCCTAGTTGACTGTGATAAAGTATATATTCAGGCAGTCAGACCTAGGGTTTCATGGGTGAAACCTCTTTCATATGAGGTTAACATAGATGAGACCAAGAAAATCATTGAAGCTCTTGTGAGTGATCATTTTGACCCCAAAGCACCTTACTTTGGTACATATGAAGAAGCCAAAAGAAGAATTTCAATAGAGATTGAGATTCCTAAAATTCTGAAAAGAGGAAAGAAAAGGTTAGAACAATTTGGAAAGAAGTATGGAAAGACTTCACCTTCTATCTCAATAAGCCAAGGAGATGAAATCAAGATAGAATATTATATATCTAAAAAGGAAGAGGAAGAGGTAGAAGTACAGCCTCCTAAGAAGAAAAAGAGGCTAGTTCTCAAGAAAACACCTAAGGCCCCTACCCCTGTCCTCACTAGCAGCAAACCAAGAAGATCAAGAAGGAAACTCATATTACCTAAGGAAGATGAAGAAGATGAAATCACATTCAAGAAGCCTCCACCTACCTTTGAGAATAAAATTGAAGCCTTAAGAGAAGGTAGTGGTATGAGTTCTCTGAAATCTCTCAATTACACTTCTAGAATGAAGGATGAACATAAGCAAATTGAGGAAGCAGTTGTAGAGAAGATGACTATATGGAAGTATGATCCATCTGAATTGAAGATTCACATGCCTGAAGACCTATTCAAGGAAATATCTAATCCGTGGAGCAATGTAGTCCGAATAGAAAAAGACATTAGAGAACAGACATTGAGGCAAATCGTGCCTACTATGACAAGCAAAGAGGTAAAAGAGGCAATAAACAAGTATGAAAGCAATCACACTCCAAGGTTCAGGACCTTTCAGGTATTGAATAAGAAGATAGAGGATGTAGTGCAGGCAGCTAAAAACATATGGAAGACAGTCTTAGAAATCAAAGAAGACAAGACAGAAGTACCGAGTTCAGAACACAAGAAAAAGACTGATGATGCAGATTTACCTGAGGTGGAATCCATTGAAGAATCCAATGCAGAGAAGATAGCAGTAGACGTAACAGAATCTCTACCACAATCACCTGTACATATCATCATATCTTCGATCAAAGACAAGTCCATTGAATCAACATCAGGACTAGTAGGGATCGAGCACCAGGCTCTACCTACTACATGGCCAAGCCTGATCAAGTCACAGAAGGTAACTGTGAACATTCCTTTAGTAAGCATGGATGCTACATTTGATTCAGACCCTAAAGTTGGTGCAAAAAATATCAATGACCTGTTCCAACTGAATACTAAGGAGAAAATTGAGGAAGGAAAGGATGTGGATGATAGTGGAAAAGGTAAGGAAATTGTTCCTTCACCCAATCCTAAGGATAGTGGAAAAGGAAAAGAAACAATACTGATGATATTGATCTTGAGCAAGACATTGTGATTCCAAATTGGGATCTATCCAATGTGTCAGTAGAGCAAATGGACACACTAGGGGAGCTATTGAAGAAAAGAGCCACCCAATAGAAGCTTTGAGCAGAGAAAAAGAGAACAGAGTGCTGGAAGAAATTAAAGGTATATTCCTAGATGCACTAGAAGTAGAAGTAAATGAGAGTGATTCCATTATGGACCAACTTGTAGACAGTCCATAAGTTCAATAAAGATTTAAATGGTCAAGAAAAACTACTGCAGAAGGCAGAAAGAAATTTTGAGAACAAAGTCGTAGAGAATGTTGCAAGTAAGTTTGCAATTGACCAAGTCAAGCTAAATTCTCTCATTAGCTCTCTAGAAACTACAGTAAATAATGTTGCTTCAATATTTATAAAGCTAAGTTATACTTCAAATTTCACAATGGAAATCAAGACAAAGCTGACAAGGTTGATACAGATCTAAAGGAAAGTGCAAATCAGTTGGCACTTAACCCGAGTTCTAGTTCAGCACATTTTGTGAAAATTAAGTATCTGACAGACATGTAGGCTGAATTACTAAGGGAAGAAGCAAGGAAAAGAGAATCTCTCATAGCCATGCAGAGCCAACTCCTTCCACACATGGATGTAATGTAGAAGCATATAGCTCATGCTAAGACTCTTATTCATGACAACAATTTTTCAGTTGCAGAGCTTATGATGGAGCTATCAGTAGAGTTACAGATAGAGTTACAAGATAATTGAGACAATACTTTGTCTCATATTTTAAAGGTACATAGTGATTTCCTATCCTATTTTGGTATTACCATATAGATATATTTTGGCATTTGTGTCAAAAACAAAGGGGAAATGTATATAGGAAAGATGTATATAGGAAATACATGTACAGAAGAAAAGTAGAGCAGTGATATATATAAGTGTTGCAAAAATCATTTTGAAAATGTTTTTTTTTTAAAAGTCAGTTGTAACTGAGTCACAGAGATATTGTCAAAACCCAAGCAAGTACCCAAGCATATGGTAAGGGGGAGTTTTGACTTTGAGCAGTTTTTGAACATGATAAGTGTTTTTGGTCACTAATGTCGAAGGGGGAGATTGATGACCTTATGGAAAGACATATTGTCAATTAGTGCCAAAATACTTAGTCATCACAGTGGTGATCAAGCCAGTAGTGCAACCTGAGCAGTGACAGTGTCGACCGAGCAGATACTAGTAATCAGTATTACCTGAGAGATTAGAGTAGCCCAAGTACACAGAGTAGCCCAAGTGCCAGAGAATAGTATGTTGCCCTAGTGACATCATAATGCCCAAGTGCCAGTATATTGCCCGAGTGGATCACTGGACCCGAGTGACATTTTTGGGCCGACCTAGCTTATATTATTTGATATTAATTTATCTTATGGAAGCCGACTTATAGTTCCATTTGGTTTGGATAAGGTATAAATATAAAGTATTTTGTTTATCCAAATAGTGTGTGAATAGATGTGTAAGATCATGTATGCGAATATGAAGACACAGATTGTTTAAGAGGCTACAGCAGTATAAGGAACATCAAAGACTCATCTATCACAGTTAGGTGATTAGTTTATATCATTGGATCTTATATAGCGAATCAAAGTTGCATTGAAGATCATCTACTGGTTCTTCCTAACAGGCGCATCAGCAAAATCCTCTAACAAGGTGGATCTAACATTCCTTTATAAATCTCCTAATAGAGTTGCATTACTTGATTGTATTGTATTAAATCCTTTCACAAGGTGGACCTAACAGTCCTTATTGCTCCTAATAGGGCAGGTCATCAGAAGTGGTCAATTGTAAGCTTTAACAAGCTAAATTTATACTGCAGTAATAAATCTTGTGGGTACCATCCCCACCTCAGTTTTACTTTCTATTTGGAAGGTTTCTGGGTAACCAAATATTGTGTCAAATATTGTGGATGTTTTATTGCTTTTCATTTCATGCATGCAATCAAATTAGATAATCTAATATTAGATTTAAAGGATTAAGTTTTATTGGTTCCTAGAGGAACAGAAAAAGACATCAGAGAACAGACATTGAGGCAAATCGTACCTACTATGACAAGCAAAGAGGTGAAAGAGGCAATGAACAAGTATGAAAGAAATCACACTCCAAGGTTCAGGACCTTTTAGGTATTGAATAAGAAGATAGAGGAAGTGGTGCAGGCAGCTACAAACATATGGAAGACAGTCTTAGAAATCAAAGAAGAAGACAAGACTGAAGTCGAGTTCAGAACACAAGGAAAAGACTGATGATGCAGATTTACCTGAGGTGTAATCATTGAAGCATCCAATGCAGAGCAGAGAGAAGTAGAGGTAATGGCATCTCTACCAAAATCACATGTACATATCATCCTATCTCCGAGAAAAGACAAGTCTACTGAATTAACATCAGGACTAGTAGGGACCGAGCACCAAGCTCCACCTACTATAGGGCCAAGCATGACCGAGTCACAGAAGGTAACTGTGAACATTCCTTCAGTAGGCACAGATGCTACATTTGATTCAGACCCTACAATTGATGCAACAAATGTCAATGACCTGTTCCAACTGAATACTGAGGAGAAAACTGAGGAAGGAAAGGATGTGGATGATAGTGGAAAAGGTAAGGAAATTGTTCCTTCACCCAATCCTAAGGACAGTGGAAAAGGGAAAGAAACAATCACTGATGATATTGATCTTGAGAAAGACATTGTGATTCCAAGTTGGGATCTATCCAATCTGTCAGTAGAGAAAATGGACACAGTAGGGGAGCTATTGAAGAAAAGAGCCACCCAACAGAAGCTCTGAGAAGAGAAGAAGAGAAATAGAGTGTTGGAATACATTAAAGGTATATTCCTAGATGCACTAGAAGTAGAAGTAAATGAGAGTGATTCCATTATGGACCAACTTGTAGACATAGTCCATAAGTTCAATAAAGATTTAAATGGTCAAGAAAAACTACTGCAGAAGGCAGAAAGAAAGTTTGAGAACAAAGTCCTAGAGAATGTTGTAAGCAAGTTTGCAATTGACCAAGTCAAGATAAATTCTCTCATTAGCTCTCTAGAAACTACAGTAAATAATGTTGCTTCGTTATTTATAAAGCTAAGTGATACTTCAAATTTCACAATGGAAATCAAGACAAAGCTGACAAGGTTGATACAGATCTGAAGGAAAGTGCAAATCAGTTGGCACTTAACCCGAGTTCTAGTTCAGCACATTTTGTGAAAATTAAGTATCTGACAGACATGCAGGCTGAATTACTAAGGGAAGAAACAAGGACAAGAGAATCTCTCACAGCCGTGCAGAGCCAACTCCTTCCACACATGGATGTAATGCAGAAGCATATAGCTCATGCTAAGACTCTTACTCATGACAACAATTTTTCAGTTGCAGAGCTTATGATGGAGCTATCAGTAGAGTTACAGATAGAGTTACACATCCTAAAGGTGTTGCCGGATAATTGGGACAATACTTTGTCTCAAATTTTAAAGGTACATAGTGATTTACTATCCTATTTTGGTATTACCATATAGATATATTTTGGCATTTGTGTTAAAAACAAGGGGGAAATGTATATAGGAAAGATGTATATAGGAAATACATGTACAAAAGAAAAGTAGAACAGTGATATATATATAAGTGTTACAAAAATCATTTTGAAAAATCAAAAAAAAAAAAAAAATGTCAGTTGTAACTGAGTCACAGAGATATTGTCAAAACCTGAGCAAGTACCCAAGCATATGGTAAGGGGGAGGTTTGACTCTGAGTAGTTTTTGAACATGATAAGTGCTTTTGGTCACTAATGCCAAAGGGGGAGATTGATGACCTTATGGAAAGACATATTGTCAATTAGTGCCAAAATACTTAGTCATCACAGTGGTGACTGAGCCAGCAGTTACTATGTAACCCAAGTAGTGGCAGTGTGGACCGAGCAGATAGTGGTAATCAGTATTACCCAAGTGATCAGAGTAGCCCGAGTACACAGAGTAGCCCAAGTGCCAGAGAATAGTATGTTGCCTGAGTGACAGCATAATGCCCGAGTGCTAGTATATTGCCCGAGTGGATCACTGGACCCGAGTGACAGTTTTGGGTCGACCTAGCTTATATTGTTTGATATTAATTTATCTTATGGAAGCCGACTTACAGTTGCATTTGGTTTGGATAAGGTATAAATATAAATTATTTTGTTTATCCAAATAGTGTGTGAATAGATGTGTAAGAGCATGTATGCGAATATGAAGACACAGATTGTTTAAGAGGCTACATCACTATAAGGAACAGCAGAGACTCGTCCACCACAGTCAGGTGATTAGTTTATATCATTGGATCTTATTCAGCGAATCAAAGTTGCATTGAAGATCATCTACTGGTTCATCCTAAGAGATGCATCAGCAAAATCCTCTCACAAGGTGGATCTAACAGTCATTTATAAATTTCCTAACAGAGCTGCATTACTTGATTGTATTGTATTAAATCCTTTCACAAGGTGGACCTAACAGTCCTTATTGCTCCTAACAGTGCAAGTCATCAGAAGTGGTCAATTGTAAGCTTTAACAGGCTAAATTTATACTCTAGTAATAAATATTGGGGGTACCATCCCCACCCTAGTTTTACTTTCTATTTGGAAGGTTTCTGGGTAACCAAATATTGTGTCAAATATTGTAGATGTTTTATTGCTTTTCATTTCATGTATGCAATCAAATTAGATAATCTAATATTAGATTTAAAGGATTAAGTTTTATTGGTTCATGATTCACCCCCCCACCCNTCCCTCTCAGTCACATTGACTCAACATATTTCCAACAGTAACCCTATCACAATCCATTACAGAAGAAGCAGGAGAAAAACCAAAAGAACCTGCTATAGGACCAGCATTGACTGAAGGTACAGCACCAGTAGACATACCAGCAGAAACCCTGTCACAATCCAGCACTGAGGCAACAAGAACATAGTCATAAGAACCCGGATCAGTAACTACGACAAGTTGACAGGAATATCCTACTCGACCACTTGGGAGAAACTCTTTTGGGAAGAGTTCTTGAATACTGTGTAATGCTAAGAAGAAACACCTTTCCACCATGAAGAGGGCTTCTTCGATTCACTTTCTCTTTATCACATTTAGCCACAACATGCCCTGTTTTGAAGCGCCTTATACACCTGATGGGAATCCCTTCATAGTCCAAAGGTTGGATTCAGCTACCCTTAGAAGACATACGTTTAATTTTCACAAGCAGCCCTTTAGATGTATCAATCTCCACCAAAATCCGAGCATAGGCGGAGTGAAAAATATCAAGACTACATCCACCATCAGAAAATCACCAAGCGCCTCACCCACTTCCTCAAGAAGTGAATCCACCCAAAGATGAAGTGGGAGGTAGGGGAATCTAACCAGGGATAACTTTAAGAAACCCCCTCTTAGGAAAAGGTGTAAAATCCTAGGGAATCCTAAATTATTTTTTTGGGGGGGGATTAATATTGTTGGCAAAAATTTTTAATTTGAAAGAAAAGAATATTAGTTGTACTAGCAATTTTTTTAATTATATGAAAATTCTATAAAACCTTGGCGAATCTTTCATTATTGAAGAAAATCATGGTGACAAGCACACATACTGAGAAACCATCATTATTTGACAAGGGTTTGGGGGCAGCACCCCTAGCGTGCTCCCTGTCGCGGTACAGAGCGAGGTTAAGGGGCAACACCCCCACGAGGGTTTGCCCCCACGAGGGTCTCAAATGACTTTTATTATTTTACTAAAGTATCGTGAGTTAATTTTCTATCTGCTGATAAGAATTAACCCTACTTTTGTAACCATTGGATGATCCCAGATCAATGGCAGGAATTCTATTTTGGGCCAAGGTTTTAAAGGACACAAAGATTCCCCCAAAAGTCTCCGGAATAGAGACATGTGTCAAATCTATTTTGGGCATAAAGTTTTAAAGGACAAAGTTTCATTGAAAGTCTCCGGAATAGAGACTTGTCAAATCTATATACGTAACTACACCCTAACTTCAAATGTTGACCACATATTAGCGAATATGGTTGTCAATTACGACAAACTTTGGAACTTGTAGGCAAAAAATTTCAATTTATAGTGTCCAACAATTAGATTTGATTGGCGATATTGTGAAAGAAAAGGAGAAAAATACATAAACCAATGGGCGATGTGCCTGGACATTCGACCCAATATTTATAAAGTTCGGGCAACACGGCCAACCTGATATAGACATTATATTCGCCAAATCTCAGGTCATTGACATGTGACATTCGCTAAATGGCAAATATTCGCCACTAAAATTATCCCTGGGTCTAACCCAGATTGGCATCTTGCAGAAGGTTTCAAAAGAAGGGTTGAAGTCCGGATGCCATGGTTTTACCATCAACAGGATACGATCCTCTGAGGTGAAAAAATGATCGCACAAAATACACTTTCTATCTGCATCATTGTCAAATTTGGCAATAAAGAATCCCTTGGCCATTGGGAAAATTTGAACCGTATCAGGGATGATGGGTTCCCAATGTTTAGAGATCCAAGCATGAACTCCGAAAGATTGGGCCATAAACCCCTATATTTGCATATCACCCCATTGGAAGAAAGGTCTAAGGCGGCCTGATCAATCTCTACCACTGTCTCCTTCTCCAACGAAACAACAATAGATCTACAAACAGGAAAAGGCCTAGTATCTACTGAGGGCTTCTTAGGATCAAGGGCAGAACCCTTGCACCTACCACCAGCTAGCCGACCAGCATAGGAATCCCTAAGAGCCGCAAAAGGGGCCAACTTGGAGGAGGGGACACTACACTCAACCTGCAACTGACCACCATCGAAAGAGGCCAAAACAAACTGTGCTAAAGGCCCAGCAAGAAGAGAGGCCTACGATCCTACCACATAAACCCATTACCTCCAACGACCAGCGTCAGGGCCTTAGGTGTCAAAACCAAAGGGATTGGAGCATGAGCTGAAATCGCAGAGCCAATCCCACTACCGACGACCCTTCCAACAGCATCTGACAGGACAAAGCGAGCGGGAGATTCTGCATTCAAATTTGGGGAACTGGCGGGAGCCATTGGGGGAGAAAGGGGAGAAATATTGTTTGTTAGGGGGTTATAATATAAAATTAATATAGTTTTTTATTATGGTAAAAGCGGGTTTTGAAGGAGCCCTGAAACCTTTTACACTCAGATTTTGGAGAGAAACTGGAACCCAGCTAAAGCAAAACGTTGCACAAGAGTGAACATTGTAAACCAGCAACCCATAACACATAAACAAACAACAGCTACAAAAGATGAAGCACTAAGATCCCAACTGCCCAGAACACAGGCCGAAGCCTCACTCCATTAAGTTTGCTGAAGTTTTAAATCTCCCCAAACAAATATCTAGGGTTTTGACATGGAACCCAAAAACCTCAACACTAACATCATAGGGTGTGAAACGGCTCCAAAACCAACCTTTAACCATAAACGAAAACACCCAACACCCAGGATGGGCCCTTGAAAATTTTCAGCATCCATCTTCAAACTCCTACCAGAAACCAGCAAAGCAAAAGCCCCCAAAAGCTTTAACAGAGGGGGGACACAGACACCCTCAACCACATCTTTGGTAAGACATCTGGTACCCAGAACCAAAACAGTCTGCATCAGGGAAATGGCACTATGATAACCATCAGCGTCAATCCACTTGGCACTAGGCATGGAAGGGAAAGATTCCCAAAACCATAGACCTTCCAGCACCAAAGGCTTACCCCCAGCACTATACTGGCACCCCAAAACAGCCCACTCTGCCATACTAATCAAAGGGCCATCCTCCAGTTAGTTCCAAAGTGTCATCATGTAGCTAAAAGAAGGAAGAGACCACTCGCAACTACTAGCCTCCACCCAGCAGTCACTGTCCACCTCTATAGGATGGGATTCCACCTCAAAGGATCTTCCCCCTCAATAGGACTCGAGGATGAAGAGAGCAAAAGCAGAGAAGGACTCCACAAGATAAAATTCCACCTCAATAGGGATGTACTCCACCTCAATAGGAGTATAAAACTAATGTAGTTTCTTATGCAAAACTTCCCAATTTTGGGGGAATAAATATTAAATTTTTTAAACATATTCATTCAATATTTTTTAAATAATTGATTTCACTGAGATATGATACAATACATAAATAATAACCCGTTTATCCATTTTCACATAGCATAGATTTTTGAATCGCCAAAGATTCAAATCCAAATTAATCTGGAATAATTAAGATCATTAACCAACTTCAACAAAATAAAAACCAAATTATGAAGTTTTAGCTTTTCAACAAACTCAACCATTAAAAAATAAATTATGAAGTTTCAACCTGATAACAAACACAACCACTACCTTTGACAGCTTCCAAGTGTTTAACAGACTACTCCGCGCCTCCTGATAATGGCTATGTCGAACGCAAATGACTATTCTTCCCGTTCTGCAATTTCAAACTCGCCCAGACAAGATTATGGGTCTATGGCTGGGAATGGAGCCTCACCACCTCTTCATTCTATTGTTGGGGGGTTCGTTGGTGTTACGCCTTGCTCGAGGGTTGTCCATGTTGCTAAAAGGAAGTCCTTTGTTGTAGTCAGCCAGATTCTGGGGCTTCCGGCTGATGATGTTCGCAAGCCTTCATTGGGTGTTGGCTCTACCTAATGTGGGCACTCAGTTGTTGTCGTTGCTGCTTGCAGCCTCCCTCCTTGCTCGTCAGGTGTTTCCCTCAAACTCGTTGCCTCTGCGCCTATCTTTGGGACATTTCTGTTGGAACGACAACATTTTCCTTTAGTGGGGTTGAGGGAATTTAGAAATGAGTTGGGCTGTCACTGACAGAGGGTCTTGTGTTGAACACCCTAAGGAATATTGGGACCTTTGCTCCTAGTTCTGGTGGTGTTGGTCTCGAGATTGTTACGGAGGGGGTTCTCCCCACAAATCTACAGCTATTGGTGGAAGGAGCTATGCTCGGGCTGCTAAGTCTACTGCTACTGATGAAGGGTACTCCTCTTATTCAATCAAACGCACACAACGCAACAGGAAAATAAACAAAATTTTGCAAGAACATAACAATGGCAAGAACATAAACACTTGCTTTATATTATTTTCAATGAGTTGACGTTACAATATTCAAAAAAGTAATATGATACAGCCACATGGGCTTTTTCATTACAATAATCTACAAGACAAAGCCACAATCTACTTTCTAGAACTGACCCCCAAAATCCCCCTTCAATCCTATATTAATAAAACAGTTAACCGCCATACAGAATATTTTAGAAAGTGAAATTTTCCCATTTTGGCGCCCAACGGTTCAATTTCCCCCTTAAGTATTTTTTCTTGCTATTCTTTTTATATTAAAACTTGAGTCGTGAAAACCCAACTTCCGAAAACTATAACTTGTGAATCGTTGAGTCAATTGGCTATTATAACCCCATTTCGAAAATGTTACGAGGCGCTCTACACCCTAGGCCAGTGAAACACAAGCGGATCAAAGTTTGACCCCTTTTCGAAACCTCTAAGGTCTTTGAAACTGAGTTCAAAATGTTTGTACCACCCCACCAAAACAAAAAATGCAATACCTTAAAAACCGAGACTTGATCTTGTCATGAAACTTCAACAGACTTATATATCTAGAATGAACCTCCAAAGAAGCAATTGGAACAATGTGTGCTCACATGAACAACTTACTAAAACTAGTAAATTTTTCAAAAATAGCAACATTGTCCAAAGATAGCCCTTATTGAAAACTAGACAATATTTTTTGGTGATACAAGATTGCTCTTACACCTTGGATGCCCCTGTATCAGTTACCATCCCTCCTAAGGTGAAAGCTCGACCTATCGCTTGTGCCAAGGCCACCCTTGTGGTAGTTTGCAGCCCTAAGGTGGTGGACAATGTGGATTTTCACCAACGTCACGGGTTGATTTGCAAGTTCGCGAGTCTCCGGCACTCTCTTCAGGATTTACATTTTTGGGTAACTAGTTATTGGTTCGTGTTAGTTTTTGGTGACATTGAGCTATACCATTGTGCAAAGGGTTCTTTTATTGCTTCATTTTCCTCTTTTGAAGATCATGATTTAATTTTGAACAAGTTGTGGGTTTGGGGAAATCATTCCCTTTCTGCCAAACCCTAGATAGTATCATTCAACCCTCTTATTGAACCACTCAATGTGTGTTCAATGTGGGTTCGCCTTCCTAATCTCCCACTTCACTTCTGGCAGATGTCTTGCTTCAAGGTCATCGGAACTCTCTTGGTCGTTTTCTGAAGGTGGATGAAGCTAATGTTGCATTGGGCCATTGTACTATTGCAAATATTATGGTTGATATGGATATGTCCACTCCACTTCTGGGGGGAGATGGTACTCATGGTCGATGAGAGGCCACGAACTCAAGCATTGGATTAAGAGGGTCTTCCCTTCCATTGTCGGTGTTGCTTCTCTACTGGACAAATGGCTACTGATTGCGTTCTTCTACGTCAAATAGGTGTTGCTACTGGGTGGAGGGTTGCAAGCGCTGATCACTTGACAGTCTATGCTTTTGATCCTCTTTCTGATTCTTCCTCTGAGGACTCACAATCTACTAATGAAGATGAAACTCCTATTGACAATCTGGATGTTGCTCATGCTACTAGTCAAAACCAGATTTCTATTACTCGTTTGTTTCTTGCTCTCATTCATATTAAGGCCGTATTCAGATCCACCGTGCTTGGCAGATTATGCACCTGATTGTGCAGCTTAGCCTACAATAAAACCATGTCATCTCCAATCACGAAAAAATATAAAGGATCAAGTCATTTTGACGAGGCAGACAGTAACCGACATCTACTAATATGCGGCCTGTGAATTTGATTGAGTGCAACTTCTCCACACGATGTAGATCACCCTTCAAGTTTCAGACATACCTCGTATGGACTCGCTATATGGTGCTGAAACGGGTTATTTGCTAAACAAAATAATTCTTTATGAAATTTTCTTTAAAATCCACCGTTTTGAATTTGATCATTTTCTCTGAGGATTTGATACAAGGAACAATAAAAATATTATGTACAGCATTTGAAAGAAAAATGTTGAGGTCCAAACCAAATGCAAAACCTAATTGGGCAATTGGTTCACACGAAGCAGATCAAGTTCTAACAATCCTGCTAGGGTCCAACAATCTGGAGCTATCAATGTAAGGAACAAACCCCACACATCATGGGTGGAAAAGCTAAGCCACCCTCGGTTTCTGTTTGGTTCCGCTACAAATACAACATTACTTACCATAAAGGAAAGAAGATACATGTGCCCACCTAGACCCATCATACACAAAATTGAAAACCATGTCAATAATTATAAACCTCACAATTCTCAATGGGTTCCTTCTCCAAAATGAGCAACAAGCGCGGCTGGTATAAAACTGCATATACCATCACAAGTATCCATAGCCCAACTAGGGAAAAATTAGTAACGTAAGAGGTGCAACAAATCCAATAAGACAAAATACCATTTCAAATTCTGATGTGTTTGTCCAACAGTAGGGCTGCTAAAACAGCATTCTACCAAACCACGATCGCAGCCTAAGTTCTAGAAAGCATTAAAAACTCCAAGGTCACCAGATCTTCAGTGGCATACAACTACTCTTATACATGGGAATGCACCTGGGAAAATAATTGCAGGCACCTATGGGAAGCAACAGAAAAAAAAAAAAAAAGATTAAAAGAAAAAAGAAGACAAAATTCAAGAGGTAACACCCACTATGAAACACAAAATACAATCAATAAATAGAAACCTCATAATTATCAATGGGCTCCTCCAAAAAATAGAAACAAAACTTGCTGCTATCAAACTGCATCATACCAAACCATGCAAGTATCCATAGCTCAAAAGAAAATTAAGAACTCATAATGGTGTTATAACAGCACCATTGCCATACAATTTCTCTTCTACATGAACAATTCCTGCAAAATAATTGCAGATACCAAAACTGTGCTGCTTTTCTAAATGTGCCGAACTTTCAGCCAAATTTTTAACTCCTGCCTGAAGTGTAAAGCTATCAAATATTCTTTTACATTTGATTAGCCCGATTACATAAATTTGGTTTGCTTTATTCAGGTTTTCCCCTTAGTAACCATAACCTGCAGTAGAGGCACAGAAAAAACATTAAAAAAAAAGATTTAAGACACCATTTTGTACAATCCATCCCAGTAAGAATATACTAATGATAAACAAAGAGAACTCAATACAGACCTGAGTTATCCATGGGGTTTCCAGCAGGCATGGCTGGTTGTGTTTCCTTGATTTCAACAACCACAGCATCAGATGTCAGAAATGTCTTTGCTACTGATGCTGCATGCTCCAGGCAACATCTAACTACCTGCTCCAAAGGGTTAAAATTTTGAGAACAATGTAGCCATTATAGTGCACTAGAAGACTTGGTAATTACTCTACTGCATAAAGAGATAAAGCGCAACACACCAAAAAGCAAAAAGCAAGGAACCCCTCCATACATGTTAGAACTTGCAGACAGTTTCCACTTAGAAGACAACAAAAACAATAACATGATGCATTCTTTATAGACGTGTAAACTAACATACATAGTAAATAGCCCTCTGGTAGCTATGTTTTTCTGAGTGCAGTGTCCAATATACTTATATTTCGTACACTGTTATCTTGGTGAGCTTTCTAACACTTTGCAAGCAACTAGCTGCCTGGCATATTATGATTGATATTGGTATTCATTCAATTTCAATATGATACAGTATAGTCTCTACCTACGTACACTTAAGTTTAGAAAGGGTAGAGGGCCTAAAACAATTGGCATCACATCCAACTTAGGCTTGCATTTTCATTCGTTCTATATAAGAGGGGCACTAAGCAAATGCACCTAGAATTATTATTTAGACAGTAAACATCCTGATAAACCATATTAGCAAGGACTTAAATGACACTAATTTGCATTCATTTCACTGATCAGGAAATTTTAAAAAAAAAGGAGACTGCATCAAAAGAAAACACCATCTTTTACCTTAGTTGGATCAATAATTCCTGCAGCCATTAAATCTTCATAACTGCCAGTAGCAGCATTGTATCCGTATTTGGGATTATCATTGGAAAGGACCTGTAAAAGAACAAGGATATGGCTGTCATTTTACTATTATGAAGACTAGAAAGAACTATCCACATCTAGTATGACATCCACTGAAATTGAATAAGATTGTACACCCAGGCACAATGTCGATTTACTTAAATTCAACAGGCTTCATAAGGACTAGAAAGAGCACAAGATTCTATTAAATAGCTGTCAAAGAATTGAGTTTAAATATACTGGATTCTATTCAATAATTTGCCAGGAGTTGTACTAACCTTTTCAACCACAACACTTCCATTTACTCCTGCATTCTTTGCAATTAGTTTCACGGGGTAGCTCAAAGCTCGTTTAACAATACCTGCACCAATCTGCAGACACCACAGGGCCAACAAATTTCAGAACCAGATGTTACAAACACATTGCAGAGTTAAGTGTTCTATGACAAAGCATGGTCTAAATATCGAATAAGGATCATAAAGCCATTTCCACGCCAACCGTACTTGCTCGTGTAACAAACACAAAATTAAGCTACCTTCTGTTCCTCGTTTTCAAGTGAATCTCTAATAGCATCAACCTTTGCAGCAAGCCTCAAAAGAGCACACCCTCCGCCAACAACAATGCCCTCCTCAACAGCTGCCTGTTTATAGTAATTAATCAAACAAATTCTCCAATACAATTGATTAACTTCAATTATTTGTCATTATAGAGAGAGGATTAAAGGATAGTAGACAAAAGAATGTCTGCTTTGCACCATTGGAGAACAGTAGACAAAAGACTTTGTCATTCCATACACAAATGGCTTAATTTTTGTTAGCATAGGAATTGGCATGGGAATTTTACACATTCGTATCAAATGACACAGTTGCTTACAGAGAAGACTGCCATACCTTTGTAGCATTCAAAGCATCCTCCACTCTTAACTTCTTTTCCTTCAACTCTGTCTCTGTTTGTGCTCCTACCTGTCAATCATATTATCATCATCCATTACCACCAACTTGGCTCATGCTCATTTATTATCATAATGATACAGGCACAGTAAAGCCTGTCTTAATGAATGATGCACATTGACAAAATTCATCTGTTACTCCAAAAATATTAACAGAGAAACGCTACAGAAGACTAGCCGCCTTTCAACAACTTCACCTGTATAACTGCAACTCCCCCGGATAGTTTAGCAATCCTTTCATTCAATTTTTCTTTCTCGTAATCTTGTTCAGCAACCTGAAAATAAAGAAAATATTTCAATTGACAAATATATTCTACAAGCTGGGTTGACAATGGCACAATTCTCTAATAGTAATGAATTGTTCTTCATTGATATATTGATATGCTCAAAAACAGACTGAGATAAAAGAGTGTCAACCACGATGAGATAATAGGAGCAAACAACGGAGAAATATCATTAAGAAGAAATCCAAAGTGCGCTAGTTACAAAGCATAAGACTGCGATAGTCCGTGTTAAGGCCTGAAGAACACACACACACAGACAAGAAGGCATACCTCAAGCAAGCTCTTAATTTGATTAACTCTTCTCTCAACAGCCTCCTGAGTACTTCCATCGCCAACTATTGTTGTTGAATCTTTTGTCAATACTATCTTGGCAGCAGTTCCCAGAACCTCATTCCCAACATTGTCAAGTGCCAGCCCCACTTCATCTCTAATGACAGTGCCTGCATTAAAAAACATGGTTCAGAGGTTACTAAATAACAGATTAGGAGCATAGACTCTGAAATAACATGATCCAAAGGACCAAAGACTACAACTTACTTTTTAGTACTCAATTCAAACTCATGCTCAAAATAAAAAACAAGGCTACTTCATTATGGCCTAAAACAAACTGACCAATATAATTAACATTGGATAGAAAACTGCCATGATCAATGAATTAGAGACAAAAATTCATGGTTCACTTGATAATTGTACTACCAAATAATACCTCCAGTCAACACAGCAATGTCATCCAAATACTGACTTTTCCTTTCTCCAAATCCGGGAGCTTTTAAAGCGGCAATCTTTAATGAACCTCGAAGCCTGTTCACAACAAGGGTAGCCAGGGCTTCTTGCTCAATGTCTTCAGCAACTATTAAGATGGGATAACCACCACGAATTGCATCTTCCAATATGCCAATCATATCTCTCGCGTTTGTTATTTTTTTATCAACCAACAACAGCTGCAGGTTGTAGAACACAATAAATTCACTTCTGAGAAAATTTGCCCAATTCCTAATACACATAAGTCCAACCACTCTTACAATAGCAGCATTGGCATTGCCTAATAATAGCTAAATGACTAATATTCATATTCAAAACAGGCTAAAAAATGGCAAAAACGATTTAGATCCACTAAGTCAAAAGGTTTGAGATTGAGTTCAGCAACAATTAAGTTCAGATGAAGTTCAACACGAGAAATAAATCGAAAAAAAATCATAATTAAATTTGTCATATATAAATTTAAGAATTTTAAAATATAAATATTTTTAATTCTTAATTTAAATGTATTCAGTTAAATATATTAATAATTAATCATTTAAATTAAATATTTTAAATATTAAATAATAGTAAATAATTAATACACTAATGACAATTTAATGGTTTTATTATTAATTTCTTGTACTAATAAAAAATTATAACATATAATTTTTTTATAATAATCATATATAGCAATTTATTCAAATACTAAATATATTCAAATTAATTTATTAATAATTAATTATTAAATATTATTAATACTTTAATATGTCAAGGTTTATTTAAAAAACGGAAACAATAATAAAAAGAAAGGAACAAACGATAACAACAAATGAAACCTCAGATTATTAATTTATTCTTATAAAATAGTAGTAGTTCAAATTGCACAATCACCAGAGGATTCCCAAATAAAACACAGAAATATTTCTTATAAAATTCTTATGCTCCTTTCGATTGAAGGACAAGAGTTAATCCATCATTCACAGGGCAGTGGGCACACGGTTTTGGTTTGACCGACTGAATATTTGCATTAATATCTGAACATTTCATCGCAGTGAAAGAGCCCTACTAAACCATCGAGTATTAATAAAAGAAAACTCCCTTTTATGAAATGCATTTTTTTAATTGAATAAGCACTAATCCATTTACCATACAAATTTTTGGGCGAACTGAAATGAATTTTATAGGATTCCTAAATATTTGCTAGATTTCGAATTTCATGCATCAAATCTGCCAAACTCTGTGACATATTAGATCCATATATTACTTACCTTACAATTCTCATACTCTACTGTCATCTTCTCGCTGTCGGTCACAAAATATGGAGAAATATATCCACGGTCAAATTGCATTCCCTCCACAACGTATAGATTATTTTCTGCACTTTTTCCTTCTTCAAGGGTTACTACACCCTTCCTACCAACTTTACTCATGGCCTCTGCTATCATATTTCCTATTTCATAATTGTTCCCAGCACTTACTGCAGCCACATCTGCTAACTCACTATCTTCAACCTGCACCATACCAGCAAATACAAGGTTTGAAAATCTACAAAAACAGAACAACTGACAGAAGAAGTGCTAGTCTGTGATAAGAAACCCAGAGCAAAAGAACAGTCCATCCCCAATGTATTATGTAGTCTTACAAGACACAAATAAACAATTATATTTCCTTCAACATACCAAACACAAAAATAGACATATAAAACATTGCTAGATGTGGAGAAACTAAGCATTTCATCTGACCAAAGACTAAAGCACCACTCGCAGTAATTCCATAAAGGCCCTACAGATATGGACAGGGATATACGACTTCCTGTAGACCCAACATACAAAAACAGGAGGGCACAACAGTATCTTATCAATAAGTATTTCTAACAAATATAGTATCTAATAAAACACACAGTACTCCGATGTCATGCATGACACAGTGTTATACATTTGGTCTACTGAAGCTCATTGCTATCAGTTGGGTAGACAGGTGCAACAGGGATACCCGGTATGTAGTTTCCGCTGAAAGGAAAAAACATAACTTTGTTTGAAGACAACCATCTCATACAGATTGTGAAACAAGCTCAACCAAACAGTGAATGCAGTGATCGGAAAAGATAAAATTTACCTCCTTTGAAATAGCTTTTAGTTCAGTAACTAAGGCCTTCACAGTCTTGTCAATACCCCTGGTAATCTGAATGGGATTTGCTCCAGCTCCAACAACCTGAACACAGCATCCCTTGCCATTCAGCTAATTCTTTTCAAAAATCAGATGATTGACTTCTTTCAATGTTCTCTTTATCTTCAAGCATTGCATAATTATTTATTTGATTCATATAAAAGGTGTTTTCACAGCACATCAAATCATGAAATGATTTATAAGGATTTAGCTGCAGAGTTTAGATTTGAACTTCATCTACCATATGTTTTTTTATTTTTTTATTTCTTAATAGAGATTTCATGTTAACAATCAACTGGTGAGATGGAAAAGGAACTTTCAGAACACTTGGATCCCATACTAGCAAAGGTACCTTTATGCCTTCGGCTATTAAGCCTTGTGCAAGAACCACCGACGTAGTAGTTCCATCCCCTGCCAAATCATTTGTCTTTGCAGCAGCTTGCCTCACCAACTTAGCTCCAATATTCTCTACAGGATCCTCTAATTCAACCTGTCATAGAGACAATCATTCCTTCACATACTAAATTCTGCATCTAAAATGCACTTGCTGAAAATTTGGTTTCTTGGAAACTGTCCTTTTCTATATACCGCACTATTCACAGATGAAACAAGTTACGCATAGAGTAAAAAATTAATTGACTCTGGAAGACTTATTCTTAAGTTTTCACTAGCACGCGCAGGAGACTAATGGGGAAGCACAAAAAATGTAAAATGCACAAATGCCAACAAACACAAAACCACATCTTACCTCTTTGGCGACAGTCACACCATCATTCACAATTTTGGGTGGACCATATTTACTCTCTAAGACAACATTTCTGCCTTTTGGACCCAGAGTGACTCCAACAAGATCAGCAAGCTTGTTGACACCCGCCTACAGGAGAAAGACACCATGCTATCAGGAGCCATATAATTGGATATTGTAGTGTATTTTCGGATATGACTATAAGTGTGTGCACAGTATTAACCCAATACATAAAACAGTTATACCACAGGGAAACTTCAAGCATACAAAATTTCTTGATAAATAGATGCAATTTTTCTAACCTGCAGTTTCTTTGTCGCTGATCCATCCTTGTTGAAGTATAAATCTTTTGCCATAGCCCTTACACTAAGTCCCCTGTCACTCTTCTGTAGTCTCAGAGTCTGCCTTCTACATAAACCTCGAAGGGAAATGGGTGCACAATACTTGTTAGAAGTTGCACTCATCTTCTCTCTTCCAGTGTTGTTGAGAGCTGCAGAAGTGCTGATTCCTTTCATAGTGCACAAAGTTGATGCCATTTTCTCTTATCCTGCAAAATAGGAATACTCAGTCATCCACATCAACTCTTTCAAAATATGTATGTGTGTGTGTGTGTGCGCGCGCATGTGCGTGTGTGTGCGCGCTTTTGTGTGTGTGTGCGCTTGACCTGAGACAGCTAATGATCTTGTTTTTCAAAAAGCCCTAGAAATGCAACATAGACACAAGCCAGATAAACCTAGAGGCCACCTATAGATATATTGGGAAACAAGCCACCATCTTCCACTCAATTCTAAAGCACAGAACTAGAATTCTTTTGGTGCACAAACCACCATCTTACATTCAGTTCTAAAGCACAGAACTTGGGGTCTTTTGGAAACTCCTACAAAGCTAAGATAAATCCCCTAACCATCCTTACAGCAACCAAACCACAGCTTATTTTCCTACATCTTTCTTCAGATTGAACCGGCAACTTAAGTGAAGAACAAAATGAAGCAAACTTCAAAGTACTGTTAATTGTTTATAAGTATTCAAGCACTAAACTCTACAATGTTTCAAGAGTCTCTAAAATGGCCTGCAACATATACACAAATATGAAATATTCTTGCATATGAATGATTGGAACCCTGAAGCACCATTTCTCTTTGAAAGGATGAACTTTAAATTACTTTACAGCTTCCAGAAACATAACACAGACCTACTGTAGACCTAATCACCGGCCTTACTCCTTTTGTTACAAGACACTCTTCCAAGGCTTCAATCCACAACCTTAATTTATATAGTAGGAAGTAAAGTGCATACTGCAAAAGATGCCTGAACTAAACAGGATTATCATCTTAAATTCAGTTCAGTTGGACAGAACTTGAAGCTTTTCGACAGCTTCTCTTTATTTAGAACAGCGGGCAACACACATTGTCATATACACGTGTAGTCACAAATAATTTTTCTGAAACCCAAAAGCAACATATCTCTCTCAATCATCTTTCCAGTTTCCACAAGTTTTTTAAAACGAGAAATATATTACCTAATAATCACCATTCTTTGTCTTACTCCTTATCATATATTTTTATTGATCTTCAATTCACACCTCTAATGCACCAAAATACAATAGTAAGCCGAATGCTAGGAAAAATGTATGAAATCTTAACTACAAAATGATTCAGACTTATTACTAAAACAGCAATTACTCGGACATAAATAATCAGAGCCCAGAAAACTATAAACCTTATACAGTTGAAACAGCAGTTGCATTCATACAAATGTTCACTCCAATGAGAACGTAGAAATAAGCGATACTGCACACCAATTATTTTCATGGCAAGAGCATAATCGAGCTGTACACTGACTATCCGTTACATAATTAGAATAAGMAAACAACAWAGAAAAAACACACGATAAMATGTAGCACAAGTTATGGATGGAAAAGACTTCTACTCTCTATCCAAATTAATCCCATTTTCCATTTGAAGTGCTTGATAGACTCCTCAAACATGCATTAGAAAAGAAGTAGTGTGTAGACTCACAAACCAATCCCCGGTAACTCCTGACCCGTCCGAAACCGAGTCCTAAGAAATATGAATACAACACCAGAAAATGAGTGGTTAAATAGGATCGAAACAAATAAAGTAAATAATGTGAAATTAATCCCCCAAAACCCTAAACCCTTATAAAACGCTATCGAATAAATCTCAACAAAAATATACCTAAATCATTAAAATCAAGGGCTACGACACCCGTAGCAGCGAGATACCAAGGGGAAGTTTCAATAACTAAATCTACTTCTCGTTGTTCTTATAGAGCTGTGAGATTTTGATTGCTACAGCTCGGCTTTCTGGCAAAAAGTTGTACTCTACAAGTTATTAAAGAGAAAAAAAAGCTCGGCGGCAAGGACCAACACAGTAAAATTCGAAAGCCAATGACATTATAATAAAGCTTCGGCAAAAACATCAAATTTCCAGATAGGTAAGTTGCAGATTCATTTCGGAGAGTTTGCAGACGTGCAAGGTCAAGGTTTGGACAGCATTCATGGGCAATTTCCTGGATTGATACTCTTTAAGGAAATGGCGAAATTTTGCTGTCGTGGGACAACAATTCGGCAGCTTATGGATTTGGATTCTCAGTGAAAGCATTGCAAACAGCAAAAAGGAAAAAACGGAATTTTTACCTTGTCTTGGTGAAAGGCAGCTGTAAGACTTGAACCCCTACACAAATATAGTGCTAGTATAATCTACCGCCTGCAGAAAAACGCTCGAGAGACTAGGGAGAGTATAATGCCACACGATAAGGTTGCGCAGGAATATTTGTATACAAGATGCTTGTTTCAATAGAAATTTCTAGATGCTCTGAACATTTTGAAGTTTTTGTTTGCTAGCATTGTTGTTGTTATTATTATTATTATTAATTGGGGCTATTGTATTTAGATATTTTTTAGAGACTATTTGCGTGAATGAAACCTTAAGTGGGCTAGGCTTTCACGATCATTAACGCTGGAGTAAACAGATTTTACCCTTTATGCACTGCTGTTAGGTAATGGGTAAGGTTAGGTTAGGTTAGGTTAGGTTTGGTTTGGTTTTAAATGGATTTAGCTGTATTTAGTTTAGTTTATATTAATTTTGTTTGGGCAGGAAAGGTCTAAATGGATAAGTGATAGCTTCAAATAAACTTTACATCTCTTTACAAGGATCCAAACATGGATAAATAGAACTGTGGAATTAGTTAGATAATTTGAAAGAGCAAGAAATATGTATAAGGGATAAATATAGAGAGAGACATGAAGATGGAAACACGGATAGAAATGGAGATGGTGATGGAGAAGGAGAAAAAGTGATAAATAATAGAAACAAACTTAAATTACATAGTATTTAATTTGAGGTGAGTTGTATCTATAAAAAATAACTCATAAGAGACAGACCTTACACCTATCTAGGCCCACCCAAAATAGTTGGTGTACAATTAATGGTAGCAAGTAACAACAACATTATTGAAAATAAACATTTTTGAACTAAGAAACATGACAAAAAATGAAACAAATAATCTAACTGTTTATAATGTAAAATCATCAATAAAATCTTTAAAAAATAAATACATAATAAAATTGTCACAAATTCTAGTGAAAAACTTACTATTAGTTGATGTTTCAAGAGTGGATTTTTTCCCCTTCTCTGAATTCTTCTAAATGTGAAAAACTTGTCCTAAGTTTGTTTGAAGAATTCGAAGTGTTGTTAGAAGGTGAAACATATCCATTAGTGACAAACAACGTAATTATAGACTCTACTTGAGGTGAGTGTGTTGCAATTCATTCCTACCAAGGATTGCGTGGAGGATGCAAAGTTGCACCCTCCTTCAATAGTGCATCAAGGGACTCCCAACCTTGAGCATTGAGGATAGCAGAGCGAGATGAGATTGTACAAGAATTTCGAAGGGGAGAAGAAGAATGAGAGGATGGGAATTCAACCAAAGAAGGGAGCATTCGATTGCCTAGAGAACACAACAATTCATCATTCATTATGGAGTAGTGTTTGTGTTGCAAGGTGCAATATTTCTTCTTTTGTCTATGCACATAATCAACTTGCCAACATATAGCTCTGGCATGTGAAGAGATGTCCATCTGAGCCCACAAATCTGGACATAATGAGGAAGCTAACTCAAGGTTGAGAGGTAAGAGTTTCGCATTCAAGAAGTTGATAGATCTCTTAGTAGATTTGATTACTGACTTGAGGAGAGAAAGTCCTTCTTTGAAGAAAATGTGCCTAGCTTTGAGGCTTTAGAGGTGAGAAGTGACCCAGACATTTGAGTAGGCAATGGATAGGATGGCATTTGGAATGAAGTGCATCCATCACTGTAGTTGTAATATCAACTGTAGAGAGATCTCATGATTGATACTCATTAACTGATGTTGGGTAGCAGTGTCTCCCTTGTAGGTGTTTGGGACATCCTCTATGATACTTGTTCAATTTAATATCTCCCTCTAAATATACCTGGATCTCTTTCTATCTTTACCTCTTGATCCATCTCTACCTCTCTATCTATTTTTCTTCGATTCCTCTCACTATATATTCATCTCTCTCTCTCTCTCTCTCTCTCTCTCTCTCTCTCTCTCTCTCTCTCTCTCTCTCTCCTAGACTTAAAATATACATAATGGGGATAATCAATTCAAAAAACTGTTGGAATAATGATCTATTTGTCATCAGTGAATGCACTTAGTGAAAACACTTATTCGATTTTGAATGCTTACCGAGCTCATCACTCAGTCCACAGCCTATACCGAGCATTCAGTAAAGCT
>MU225667.1:2286890-2297823 GCA_018584345.1 Thuja plicata
ATCAATCAAAATTATATAATTGATTTTAATCAATTAATTGTATAGTTTTAAATCAAAAATCAAATTGAACCTATTCATCCCTACATGGATAATTTAATTAATTGATTGAATTAAATAATCCTAATATATTTCAACATGAATTTGAGCAACCAATGGGAATTAAGAGCACAAAGCAGATGGATCACTCCTAAATTTGAATCTCAATCACTCATTTTCAACTTTGAATCTCAATCACTCAAATTTGTCCTTTTGTCCCAACCTTTGAGACAATCATTTAATTGTCCCCCCATTTGAAACCATCTCAAAGCCTTTCACTCAACCAAGGATTAATCATGATTAAGTAACTCTACCCCCTACACTTGAGAATTTGCTATAAATACAAGTCATTTTAAAGCATAATGATATCCTAGAAATTCAAATGCAAAGCATCAAACCTATAGCCATTTTCATAGAAAATTTGAGCATAATTGAGAGATTATCATAGCATAATTAGCATTGTGGAGATCATTTTGATTGCATTTGGATCCAACATTATCATCATTTGAGAGAATTGAGTTAGATTTAGACATATTTTGTTATTAATTTCTCATTCTAGGATTGTCACTAGTAGAGATTAAGGCTGGGAGCTTTACTAGCATACTAGTTAGAGAACCATGAGATGATTATTGATTTAATTACAATTCTTTAGCTTAAATTTTTTATATTTTCCATAGAATTTTAGATAAATAAACTAATCTCATGAAGGTGTTTTTCATTCACACACAAATGGCGCCCACCGTCAGGCTTTAGGCCTTTAATTCATCATTTTTCAAAGTTTTGTATGTGTTTTTCTTCATCTTTGTGCAAATTTTGCAGATTACAGGAGAAATTATGCCTACGAAGTATTCAATGATGCATGATAGAAGATAAATCACGCCTGCAGAATTATTTCTAATTCTGTCTTCATTCTTCTACCACCTGTGAAATAAATTGTCACGCCTGTGAGCTTAAAGCGTTGCCTTTGACTCGGGAAAAGCCTCCTACAAACTGTTCTTTGATGCCTATTAGCTTTTATTTTGTGCAATTTACAGTCTTTGTAATGCCTATGACTTAAAGTTTCATGCCTAGCAACATTTAAATAACACTTAAGTCATTGGAAAGTGATGCCTGTGCTGTTTTAAATAATGCTTAGAAACAGTTAAATGATGCCTACTAAATGTTAAATGTCGCCTACTACTTTTTGTGTTCTTTTACTGATTAATCATTAAATTCAGTTTTCTAACTCTTTGTCTGTGTTTTCTCTACAGATGAAAAAGCATTTGAAAGTGCAGAAGCCAGAACTCAGGGTTACAAGAGAAATCAAAGAGGTAAGAGCCTTTAAAAAATACTCCAAAGATTTGCATAGTGCTAATATCTTGGCAAGTTTAGAGTTAGAAGAACACTTGTATGAGCATTACATAATAGTTAGTAGTGCATACAAGAAGAAATTTCCCATTCTCAATTGATTTTATGCCTTAAGTTCTTAAAAGTTGATTTTGAAAATTTTATCAAAAGAACTTATTCACATTTTTGCTTTGCAAGTTTTTTGTTCTTTTGTGTTGACTAACTTTTTGGTGGAGCTGGAGTGGGAGCTATCACCACTAGGTGAGTAAGAAAAACAAGCACAAAAACCTCAAAAAAGCTCCTAGCCATTGCTAGCTTCGAAAGAGGTATTTTTCTAATCAAGCTTGTTTTCCCTTAACTTGTGGCATTTCATTTAAACTAGTCTAAATAGGGAAAACCCTGTTATTGTACATCTTGAACAAAGCATTAGGCATATGATCTCAACTTCTTGCAAGTTGATAAAAAATCCAACCATGTTGTGTTTGAGATGGTAGAAAGAAAGTGAGGAAATTAACCACACATTTCAATTCTAAGAACCTCTTTGTTATAAGGTTGAAAAAGAACTAAGTGTTTGGAACAAGGAACAACAATAGGGATATGCTCTTCACTTTTTAAGTGAATCAAATTCCCAAACTCGTTGAACTAAGTTCAATTTCTTGCTTTCCTATATATGCTAGTTAAATTAGAGCTTTAGAGGGCCTGCCTCCCGGGTACATCCTTACGAGGACGGTGAGAGGGAATGACCTAGAGCGGGAGACAATCACTTAAGCCATGATAATATCCAACCCACTATAAATAAATGCATTCTTCCATAATGGGAAGGTGACTAAATTGTGTGCAAGTTTCTTCACTTCCTCGAGTAGTCCTTCGGGATTTTGCAAAATCATACTTTTGTGCGTGTGGGAAGCCCGCAAGGGGGTAAAAGAACTTGGCATAGTTTAGAACATAGGTGACCATTAAATCCTGAATAAGTAGCAAGCCTACCTTTTAGAGCCAAATTTTTTAAAATCCAAATATGACTTTAGGTAGATTGCATGGAAGATATTCTTGTGTTATACTTGTTAAAACAACAGAGAACATACACATTTAGTGTTGTTTTAGGGACATGATGCAAACTTTATGTGTGTGTGTTGTGTTTGTATTTCAATTTTCAAGCAAGAATATTCTGCAAACCTGATCAGAACTTCAAAACTTTTTAAAATTAAAAATTCTAAGACAAACAATATGGATTTGCAAAGTGTCGTTTGTGAACAACTAAACAATGCCTACAAATAGCAAAGTCACTCCTGTGACATTTTAAACGACGCTTGGCAGAAATTAAATACCATGTAAGTCACTGGAAAGTGACGCCTGGAAACTTTTAAACAACACCTATCAACATGCAAAAGCCGCCTGCTCAACTGCAGAGTGTCGCCTACATAAATTCCAGTTGACGCCTATTAACATTTAAGTCACGCCTAGACACAGGGAAGTGACGCCCAAAAAAAAAGAGGGGAAATAGTGGATATTTCTCGAGGGCTTGGAGAAAATTGGATTTCATTCTTGAGTACCCTTTTGGGTTTTCCAACTGTTCATAAGTTCAAACTAGTCAGAATCCCTAGTTTTGGACATTTTGCAAAAAATCGTAAGGGATTGATCAATGTAAGTGAGAAAGCCAACATTTTTAACGTAATTCATGTCCATGCTAACTTTTACTCAATCTCACTATATTAAAAACACCCTACAATCAGACGGTTCATATCTAAGGTAGGAGCTTCCTTTTCCAAGCGACACGTTCACTTCTTTAAGACCAACGCAAGAACCTATAAGGGAACATGAACCAACTATGTCTTTCCCATTTGGAAACATGGACCCCTATCAAATCAACCATGCTAATAAGGATATTAATAATAATGGAGGTGGTGCGGTTGATAACAATAACAACAATGGAGGAGGAATTGACCCTAATAGCCAAGGGTTAAATAATAACAATAATGGAGGAGGAATGGACCCTAACAACCAAGGGTTAAATAACAACAATAATGGGGGCCACGTTGACCCTAATGAAAAAGAAGCAACTAATGAGAAGGTTAACGAATCCATGCAAAGCCCATTCTTCATGAGACTCATGGAGAAAGTGTTGCATAGAGATAGGGAAAAGTACTTTTTAGACCTAGCACAAGAGGGTCTCAAAATCCCTCATGATTATGATGTCAATCAACTCAAACAAAAGGAAGCCGGAGAAAATCCTATTGATGTCATGAATAAACAATTTAAATTAATCCAAATGCAATTGGACACAATGAAACAAAGCGGGGCTCCTAAACCTTTTTCCATCAAAGTTTTGTGTCATTTTCCATTCGATAAAACCCTAATTATGGTCCCATTCCCAAATAATGTTGTTTTTCCTAAATACAACAAGTATGAAGGAGCATCCAATCCCCAAGATCATTTGAGGGAATTTTGTGCATTAAGCCTCGATTTCAAGCATGATACAACATATTTAATGAGGTTTTTCCTAGGAGTTTAGGAGACATGGCAATGGAGTGGTTTTCCAAGTTACCGTCTGACATCTGAAATTTTGAAGAATTAGCCTCCAAATTCATGACTCATTATTCCTAAAATATCAAACATGAGGTTACGATGATAAATTTATGTAATACGAAGAAACGAGAGGGAGAAGGATTCCTACTTTTCTTGTAATGGAGAGCGGTATTCGCTAGATACCCTCGAAGTGTACCTGAAAAAGAGAAGATGAACATCTTTATTAATAGCTTGAATAATGAGATGAACTATCAGTTAAAGTTACAATGTCCTAGGTCTTTCCAATACCTAATTGAGAATGGGGTTACCACGGAAGAGGTATTGGTTAAAAGTGGAGAACTTAAGCTTTATAAAAACAACAAAACAATACCTCCAATAACAATCAAAATAGAAATCCTCCTAACAATAACCAGTTTTGGATGAGGAATAACAACAAAGGAGTGGTTAATGATGGAGTTGTAGAGGCAAATAATTTGAAGGCCACCCCTTTTAATCTTACAAGAGGATCTGCTCAAGCTAACAATGTTACTCAAGCACCCAAAGTGCCTTTCAAAAACAATACCAACAATAATAACTTTGGGAACAACCAAGGGGCTAACAAGCCTAAGCCATTCTTTACACCAAATCCTAAAGGGACGTTCACACCTTTGGGTGAACCACTTGAGAATGCATTGACAACCCTCATTGCTAATAATATTATTGACTTGCCTAGGGCTCAACCATATGAACCACAAATCAAACCTACATGGTGGAGTGAGTCTAGTCATTGTGAATACGACAAGAATCGAGGACATAAAATAAATGATTGCATGTGTTTGAGACATGTAGTGCAGTATCTAATTGACAATGGTGTGATTAAGGTAGAAGGACCTCAAAATAACGAAGACCACATGACATTTAAAACTCCTTTCTACAAACACGAAAAGGGTGAATCTTCCAATGCTCACAATGACAATAATTCGAGAGGTAACAACAATGTAAACTTTGCCCATAGCTATGACAATACTTTTAATGCCCTATTCGGACATGATAGTACTATCAATGTTGTAGTAATCAAAGAACAACCTAACCAAGAGACCTCTAATGTTGTAAATAGGGGGCAAGGAGCAAGAGTTACCCTACAAGGAAGTGCCCCTAAAACTTTTGGTCTTACTCCAACAACTACTTTGGCTAAACCAACATCTTCTTCAATAAAGCCTTATAGTTTGGTAGATCAACTACACAAAACTCCAGCACAAATCTCTATATTGGAGTTGTTGAAACTATCTCCTAATCACAAAGAGATCTTGGAAAAATCCCTAGTGGAGACTAATGTTCCTATAACCTTGGAGGAAGATAAGTTTCTAAATATGAAGGGACATCTCATAGCTCTGCATTGTCTTTCATTCTCCAAACAAGATGATATATCCATTACTCACCCTCAAAATTTGCCCTTGCATATAGAATTGTTAATCCAAAGGCATAGGGTTAAGAGAGTTCTCATTGATGGGGGATCCAATCTTAATATTTGCACATTGAACCTTGTCAAGTCTTAGGGATATCCAAATCATCCATTGATCCTAAAAAAAAAATTATCATTAAGGCTTATGATGAGGAAGAAATATCTTCAAAAGGCATGATTGTTCTACCTATTCAAGTGGGACCTATCAAAAAAGACACCATATGTAAAGTCCTTGACATGAAACTAACTTATAATATCTTATTGGGAAGACCTTGGATTCACGAGATGCAAGCGGTACCTTCCACCTATCATCAATGCATAAAGTTTTTGCATATGGGTGAAGAGATCACAATTGGAGGAGATTCTAATCCCTTTCAATATTGCAACACATTGAAACCAAGTCATGAGTTATTTATTCCTCGCAATATGGAAGGATCCATCCCTAATGTCACCATTGAAGAAGATAAAGAGGAAAGTTCAAAGTTAACATCGAATGCTACATCCACCTCAAACCCTAATCAAACTAACTCAACTACATCAACTAAGGGAAAGGAAAAGATGAGTTATGAGGGTCAAAATCCACATGACAATTCAGTTAAGACTTCTACATTGAAGATGGAAATTTTAAAACCTTCCAAGGAGGAGAGAGAACAAGCCAAGAAGGATCAATATCAAAAGATGAGTGAAATGATGCATAACTTTGAAAAAAAATGTAGAATCAACTCCAAGGGAGTGGAGGAGTATTCTGTTTCCCTATTTTATTTACCAACCTCTCCTAGGACACATGGAAAACCATCAAGTGCTCATCCACCTCATAAATATAACTCTCATTTTTTAAGGGAGAGTGACAAATCTGCCCTAGAAAAGGAGGACAATGAAGTACTACAATGGTTCTACAAAGAGGAAGACACTTCAAATAATCTCGTGGAAAGAGTACAACACATCAACATTCAAATTGATCAATATGGAAAAAGGTATCAAATTATGCAAAAAATGGGGTATAAGGGAAGAAGACTCTTAGGATTCAGGAATAGAGGATTGCTAGAACCCATTGAACCAGCTTGGAGATTAAAAGAAGAGAAATCTGGAATAGAATATCAAAACAAAGGAGAAATTTCAAGCCCAATGCATATTTTCATGAAGATGTACACATGGTAGGATCTAAGAGTGAAGATGATTTCGGGGATTATGAGTGGGATTCCCTTTCCGAAGTGTCTTGTCATGATAAAGAGGTTGATGTTATTCACACATATGCAACTATTCCCAATGTCACAAGTCAAGACAATGAGCATCAAGGTTTGAATTCTACACAAGTGTCAAGTGAACCTCAAGAATCCAACATAGGTCAAGAATCTAGGAATAATAAAAGGATATTTGAACTTTGGGTACCTTCGTGGGGGGGGGGGGTGATTCAAACATTGTATTTAATCCACACACATTCTTTCCCATGGAAATCAGTGAGGACTTTAGTGAAGGAGATTTTGATCCTACTTCCATGGAACATCTTGAGGAATCCCATGTCATAGACCTAAGTGATACAATGTACAAACCTTCAAATGAGGTCATGTACCTAAACCCTTCAAATGAAAATTTTCCAGATGAATCTTTAGCCTTAATGCACCCCAAACTCATTAATTGGGATTTATCCGAACCAAATGACTTATTATACTTTCCCAATGACCTTGCAATGACCCAATACCTAAATGTGGTTGAGCCATATTCTTCCATAAATGAATACAATTTGGAAATAATGATAGAGGTAGGGGTTCAACCTCTTAATCCACAAAATAAAAGAAAAAAATACAAAAAAATGAAAAGGTCTAGTGGTGAAAACCATCATCTGGCAGTGCTAGAAACTAAAAAAGTAAAAATATCAGATGTTTCCAAAGGTGAAAACCCAATTGTGACACCTAAGGAAGAGAGGTTGGATACCCTACCAGAACATGAAGATGAAAGGTCACCCATCCTTATTTAACCAATGGAGAAAGTTAACATTGGCACCGAAGGGGATCCCAAGTTTATTCATTTAGTATCATCTTTGAGTCCATCAGAAAGGAAAGAGTTCATCGAATTATTTCAAGAAAAGAAAATTAAATTTGTGTGGTCTTATGGTGACATGCCAGGGTTAGATCCAAACTTTATAATGCATCATTTAAATGTGAGACCCAATGTGAAACCTGTAAAGAAAAAATTGAGAAAAATGCACCCTCATGTGGCACTTTTAATAAAAGCAAAATTGGGAAAGCTACTCAAGGTTGGATTCATAAGAGTGATTGAATATGCATAATGGATATCAAACATTGTACTGATCACAAAACATGACAAATTCATTAGATTTTTCATAGATTTTAGAGACCTTAATCTTGCTTGCCAAAAAGATGATTTTTCGCTACCTAGTATTGATGCTATAGTGGACTTAACAATGGGTCATTCTATGTTTTCCTTAATGGATGGATTTAGTGGATAAAATAAAATTTGAATTTCACTTGAAGACCAAGAAAATATAGCTTTTACATGCCCATGGGGAACCTTTTGTTGGAATGTGATGCCCTTCGGTCTCAAAAATGCCGGAGCAACTTACCAAAGAGAAATGACCACTATCTTCCATGACATGATGCATACCTTCCTAGAAGACTATGTGGATGATATTATAGAAAAATAACATGAAAGAAAGGATCACTTACCAATATTATAAAATATCTTCACAAGGTTAGAGCAATTCAAAGTGAGATTAAATCCAAATAAATGTGCTTTTGGTGTGCAATCTGACAAACTCTTAGGTTACATTATTTCTGCAAAAGGCATTGAAGTAGATCCCGAGAAAGTGCAAGCAATTATGGACATGGAAACTCCCAAGAATACTATTCAAATGAGGTATCTTCAAGGAAGACTTCAATTTATAAGGAGATTCATTTCCCAATTGGCATAAAAATGTCATTCATTCACAAGATTGCTACATAAAGACACCATTTTTACATGGGATGATGAGTGTGACACAACTTTCACATTGTTGAAATATACTTGGTGAACCCACCCATCTTGATGCCACCCATCAAAGGAAAACCCTTATTACTTTACATATCAGTAATGGAGAAATCTTCAGGGGTTCTATTGGCACAAGACAACAATGAAGGAAAAGAAAGATCTATTTACTACTTAAGTACAACATTGATAAAATATGAATTGAACTATAGCTTCATGGAAAGGGCTTACCTAGCAGTGGTATTTGCCTCTCAAAATTTAAGACATTACATGTTGATGCATAAAGTGAAGTTAATTTCCAAAATTGATCCTTTGAAGTATCTACTTAGTAAAACAGCTCTAACAGGAAGGATTGCAAAATGGGTAATGGTGCTTAGTGAATTTGACATTGAGTACGTGGATAGGAAAGCAATAAAGGAACAAGTGATTGCTGATTAGTTGGCCAAACATCCTTTAGATTTTACACATCCAATTCAAGTAGAGTTTCTTAATTTAGAGATTGTTAATGTGGAAGAAAAGACATGGACCTTATATTTCGATGGATCCTATAATGAAAGTGGTTCAGCGGCAGGAATTCTTTTGATAACACCTCAAGGATACATAATTCCCAAGTCTTACAAACTATTGTTTCCTTGTACAAATAATATTTCTGAATATAAAGCTTTGGTCATAGGTCTCAAAACGGCCTTAGAATGGAATGTCACAGAATTGAAAGTTTATGGGGACTCCCAATTAATCATCAACCAAATCAATGATGAATACAACACCAAAGATGAAAAATTGATTCCATATAAAAAGATGGTTGATGATTGGAAAAAATATTTTGCCTTGATAACTTTTGAGGAAATTCCCTGAGATAAGAATAGAGTAGCTGATGTAATGGCTACCTTGGCTTCATTATTCTGAATGCCTGATCAGAATGCAAGGTACAAATTCTTGGTGGAAGAGTTGTCAAAACCGACATTTGACTTACCTGATACCCAAATAATTTCCCTTATTAATGGACATGACTCACCCTGGTATGGACCTATTTATACTTATCTTAAAGACCAAACCTTATCTTTGGACCAAACCCAAGCTCAAAAATGACATTTCATAAGACAATCAAATCGTTATACCATCCCATCAGACACATTATATTGCAAGGGTCTTGACGGAACGCTCCTTAGATGTCTAGAGGAAAAGGAATCAAGATTAGATTTGAGAGATGTCCATGAGGGGATTTGTGGGTCGCATTCAAGTGGATTAAATTTAGCCAAGAAAATCCTTCGCATGGGGTATTTTTGGAAAACCTTAGAAAAAGATGCTTGCCACTTTGTGAAAGTTTGTGTGAAATGTCAATATCACGGAGACATGATCCATGCACCTGGAAAAGAATTGCATCCATTTATCACACCATGACCATTTTATCAATGGGGTTTTGATCTGATTGGCATGATTTATCCACCATCTTCCAATGGACGTAAATACATCCTCGCCACCATAGAATATTTCACTAAATGGGTAGAGGTCGTTCCTTTGACAACTGCAACGGGAAACTAGATTTCCATGTTTATCCTTAATCACATTATTTATCGATATGGTATTCCTCATGCCATCATCACGGAAAATGGAAAACAATTCAAGAACAAAGAGGTGGATGAAATTTGTGAAACATTTCATATCACCCATCACTCTTCCTCCATTTACAATCCTCAAGGTAATGGACAAGTTGAGGCTACAAACAAGAACATTCTCAAAATCTTAAAGAGATCGGTTAACAAATTGGGAAGAGATTGGCACATTCAGATAAACCCAACATTATGGGCCTATGGAACTAGCATTCACACACTGACAAGAGCTACACCATTCTCCTTAGTTTATGGGGCCAAAGTTGTTTTACCCTTAGAAGTTGAGATTCCATCCCTTAGAGTTTCCTTACATGGATTAATCACTGATGAGGATTATAGGGTTGCCCGACTTCAACAATTGGAATTGTTGGAGGAACATCAAACACAAGCATATGATCATTTGAAGGTATATCAAAATAGAATTTCAAGACATTACAACAAGCACATCAAATCAAGAACCTTTCAAGTGGGAGACTTAGTGTTAAGGGAAAACCCTAAAAATCAAGCTGATAAGGAAAAGAAAGGAAAATGAGAAGCAAATTGGCTTGGTCCTTTTGTAACCATTTCTTCTTTTGAAACGGGAACCTACAAATTAGCTGATTGTGAAGGTGATGAGTTGCAAGAGCCCATTAATAGCATCCATTTAAAGAGGTTTCATACCTAATCAGATGAAACAGAATCAGAAGAAAGAGTATCAGATGAGTCAGCATCTTCTTTGTACATGAGAAAAGGCAAAAAAATCCAAAAACATGAGAAAAGGTCAAAATCCAAAAAAATAAGAAAGATAAAAAAAATAAAAACAATGGAAAAGTAGAAAATTAGAAAAAAGGAGAAAATTGAGCATGAAGAAAACAAAAACATTCAAAAATTGGAAAATTGTTGTCTTGGTGAAAACCTAGCAAATAGGCGCCTTGATGATATAAAAAAAAAAAAAGAAAAAAAAATGTGAAAAAGGGAAAAGTGCCTTGGTGAAAACCTAGTAATAGGTGCCTTGGTAGCAAAAAAAAAAGCAATC
>MU225667.1:2299236-2320022 GCA_018584345.1 Thuja plicata
GATCTACTATGCACATGTTTTGGATTTTTCTTATGCAATAAATGAATGCAATCTACCATGCACAAATTTTTTGAGTAATGCATGTGTTAGTTAGAAGGAAGTTAGTTTAGAATGTGATCTCTGGGATTGATCTAATAGAATGGAATGATAGAAAGGATTTTTTTTGCTTTTTTGATAGATATGAATTGATAGAAAGGATGAGTGTCCCAAGTCGCTGCCCCTGTTTCCAATATTTGTCATCATTGCATCTTTTTTTGTATTTTCTGAAATTCTGAAGAGAGTCCAATGTATCCATATCACATACCACCTGGATACCGCCATGACCTCTTGATAAGAGGAAGGAGTATAGAGATTGAATAGAAAGAGAACCTAGTGCACCTAAATATTGACCATCTAGGTTCAGCTATGTTCCCTGTTTGAATAGAAAGAGAGCCAAAAGCACCCAGATATTGACCATCTAGATACCACTTTGTCCTCTGAATAAACTAAAGCAAAGAAACCAAGATAGAACTCCTGTGCACCCAGAGTCCATCTGGATAACACCGCAAGATCTTGATTCTGAAAAGGGAAAGCAAGAGCAAACAAGATAGAACTCCTATGCCCCTAGAGTCCATTTGGATAGCATCGTGAGCTCTTGATTGCAACATAAAAGGAAAGACCATAGAAACTAAGATAGAACTCCAACGCACTCAAAATCCATCTGAATAGTGTTGCAAGCTCTTGATTCTATAAACCAAACAAGCAAATAAAAGAGAAGGAATGTCCAATTCTTTCCTAGGGTTAAGCTCAGATCATGGAACTGCGCAACTACCAGATAAATGATAGCACCTACCATATTTATCCTAAATCATCATGGCCGTGAAATCGAAGTGAACATTCAACAGACAACAATCAAAGAAAATAAGTCATGATCTATCATAGCTACTCTCCTCACATGGTAGATCTTAGAGTAGTGTAAGAACATAACCGCAAAATATAGAATGACATCTAACCGACTAACTGAGCTAGTTAACATTTTTGGATGGTTCCTCGATGCAATTGGATTCTCTTGATTACCTCGACTCTTTGATAGGCTTGATTGGTTTGATTGTTTGAGTGTGTCTGGTTTTAATAATAGATTACTCATATAAGACTGACCTGTCTAGTTTGAGTGTATCCATCACTGTGTAAGATGATTGATATGATTTGATTGATTGATTGTGATCGTGTTGGCAGCTGATCAAGCTGTGTCAGATGGGCCCCGTGCTGGTTCGCAAATCTCATGATTGTGACAATTGATAGCTTGGCTTGGTTGCCAATTGCTTGCTGATTGATTTGATAGATTGATAAATCTGTGTCAGATGAGCCCAATGCTGATTCACAAAGCTCATGATTGTGACATTGATTGACATGGTGTGATCATCCTTTCTGTCTTGATAACTAATTTGGTTTTATTGCCTGGGATTTTGCAATTTTTTGAATGTTTTTGATGAAGATTGATTTTCTCAGAACATTTTGATCTTTTTAGGATTTTTGATGAGTTTTCCAATTTTTTTTGGATTTTTTCAGGACATTTAGAATCGCCCCTAGTCTAGTGGACCAGTAATAACCATGGGTAAGTGCTTGGTGCTTAGAGGGGAATGTGCTTCTGGATATAGCTTGGGTAGTTAGTCTTGCATTTGAATTGTGCTCAAGCTTTTGGAGTTCATTGATGGTGAAGATGGATTTGAACACTTGGCGCTTGTTTGCCAGTTTTCACCAAGGTACCTACTCAATAGCGCTTGTTTGCCACGTTTTCACTGAGAGCAATTTTGTTTCTCTTTACTTTTTTTCTTTTTTTGATTTTTTTGTTGTTGCCAAGGCGCCTATTTGCCAGGTTTTCACCAAGGTAACATTTTTATTTTCTAATTTTTTTGGTATTTTCTGGGTATGTAGATAGGTGCCTTAACCATAGAGTCCTCAAGGGTAGAACCTCTTGAGGTGCATGCTATTGATGTATTCAGGGAGCTGATCTCCTTTTGGTGTCGCTAGTATGAATCCCCCACTCTGAGTAGAGCTGACAATGACAAATGGTCCTAGCCAGTTAGGCTCGAACTTTCCAGGTTTGACTCGCTCTACTTGATTCTTTTGATTTTCCATGAGGACAAGGTCTCATATCTCAAATGCTCATGGCTTCACCTTCTTGTGATAGTTTCTTCTAAGGTGATTCTGATAGCCTTGTAAGTGGTCGAAGGCATGTTGTCTTTTTTCATCTAGTAACTCCAGTTCACTGAGCCATGCTACTTTGTAGTCCTCATCTGTAAATAGGTTCTTCAAAGATATCCTTAGGGATGGGATTCCCACTTCAAGGGGTAATACCACATCTGATCCATAGACTAGTGAGAAAGGAGTGGCTCATGTAGGTGTTCTCACACTAGTTTTGTATGCCCATAATGTGAGACTAAGTTGTAAATGCTAGTCTTGCCCTGATTCATTCACCGTTTTCTTCAAGATTTTCAAGATTGTCTTATTTGTAGCTTCGGCTTGGCCGTTCCCTTGAGAATAATAATATGAGGAGAACCCTTGCTTGATATGGAATTGTTTGCATAACTCTTCAACATCCTTGTTTTGGAAAGGTGTACCATGATCTGTCGGGATAGTTTCAGGGATCCCGTATCAACAGATAATGTGGTTAAGTATGAACATTGCTATTTTCTTTCCAGTTATGTAAGTGAGAGGAATTGCTTCCACCCACTTGGTGGAGTACTCTATTGCTACTATGATGTATTTGTGTCCATTTGTTGAAGAAGGTGTAATTTTGCCCACTAGGTCAAATCCCCACGTGGAAAATGGCAATGGTGATGTGATAGGATTTAGTTCTTGGGCTGGTGTATGGATGAGGTCTCCATGAATCTGACACTGTCTACACCTTTGCACATGTTTGTGTGCATCTATCTCTATTGTGGGCCAATAGTATCCCATGTGGATGATCTTCTTAGCTAAGATGTTGCCAGCTCCATGGGTTCCACAAATTCCTTCATGTACCTCGTACAAAGCTCTCTGGGATTCTGTCGAAGTGAGACATCGTAGTAGCGTTCTATCTAGACTTCGTTTATATAAAGTAGTTGAGAGGATGGTGTACCTAGAGGCTTGGTGGATGAGGGAATTTCTCTGGTTCCTAGACAATTTGGGAGGTAAGAAACTATTTTGGAGGTAGTTATAGACATCTTGGTACCATGGGTTTTCAGGACCAACAAGGACGCATGTTGATTCTATGATGGATGCTTGATGTGATGGCACCAAGAGTTTCTCTACTAGAAACTGGAATCTTGTTTCATTGCCTGGCATATCAACCAATGATTCTATAGTAGCCATCACATCTACAACTTTGTTATGTGCTCATGGGACTTGCTCGAAGAAGAAGTAATGGAACCTGGTGTGTAGTGTTTCCATCTGTGCTTTGTATGGTATTAGCTTCTCATCTTTGGTCGTATAATCATTGTTGACTTGACTGATGACCAACTGTGAATCTCCAAAGAACTTAAGGTTCTTGATTCTCCATTGAATTGCTATCTTTAGACCGATGACCAGTGCTTAATATTCTGCTATGTTATTTGTGCATGGGAAGTTGAGTCTGAAAGACTTTGGAATTACATCATGATCTGGAGTGATAAGCATTATCCCTGCCCCCGCACCATGGTTCATGCATGACCCATCAAAATAGAGTTGCCATACCTCGATCGTAGTGTCCTAATAGATTCATCAGGAAAGTCAAAAATAATAGGCTGATGGTCCTGAATGGGTGCCTCTGCTAGTTGATCCATGATCACTTGCCCTTTGATGGCCTTTCTATCTTTGTACTCAATGTCAAACTCACTTAAGATCATTACCCACTTCGCAAGTCGTCCGGTGAGCGCTGCTTTGCTTAGGAGGTACTTTAAAGGATCAATATGTGCGATCAACTTTGTTTAGTGACTCAACATATAATGTCTCAGCTTCTGGGAAGTGAAGAAAACTGTAAGGCATGAATTTCAATTGGCGTATAGTTGAGCTCATATCCAACCAATGTTATGCTTAGATAGTAGATGGCCCTTTCTTTACCTGTGTCATCATTTTGTGCCAAGAGTACACCTAATGCTGACTCCGTTGCTGAGATATACAGAAGCAATGGTCTACCTTGGACTAGTGGCACCAATATAGGAGACTTGAGGAGGTAGTCCTTGAATATTTGGAATGCTTGTTCGCATTGCTCGGTCCATATGAATTTGACATCTTTGTGCAGTAGATGTTGGAATGAGTGGCACTTGTCTGCTAGCTGAGCTATGAAGCACCTGATTGATTGGAGCCTTCCTTGTAACCCTCTTAGTTGCCTAAGGTTCGATGGTGGAGGCATGTCCAATATTGCTTTGAATTTCTCTGGGTCTACTTCGATGCCTCTATGTGACACTATGAACCCCAGTAGCTTTCCTGCTGTGACACCGAATGCACATTTCTTTGGGTTTAGATGGACCTTGAATTCCTACATTCTGTCAAAGATTGGCCCCGATACTTGTAGATGATCCTTGCGAAGCATTGACTTGGCTAGTATGTCGTCCACATAGTCTTCCATTATTTTGTAGATGAGATCATGAAATATAGTTTTCATAGCCCTTTGATATGTCATGCCAACATTTTTGAGACCAAATGACATGGCATTCCAATAGTAAGTTCCCCAAGGACATGTGAAAGTTGTTTTATGTTGGTCTTCTGGCGCGATCCTTATCTGATTATACCCTGAAAAGCCATCCATGAGTGATAGCATTTGATGTCCAGCGGTTAGATCTACTATCATATCAATGTTTGGTAAGGGAAAGTCATCCTTGGGATAAGCTATGTTGAGATCTCTGAAGTATGTGCAAATTCGTATCTGACCACTATGCTTTGTAACTAGCACCAATTTAGATATCCAGTCTGCGTATGGTATTGGTCTTATGAACTTGGCATCTAGGAGATTTTTCAACTCTGCCTTGACTAGCAATGTAACATGGGGATGCATCTTTGTCAGCTTCTACTTGATAGGTTTAGCGTTGGGTGGCAACGGGAGATGGTGCAACACAATTTATGGATCTAACCCTAGCAAAACTGAGTAGGACCATGTGAAATTGATCACCCTTGCTTTAAAGAAGCTGATAAACTGTTCTCTCTCCTTAGGGGTGAGTGATTTTTCCAAGTATATGTTCTTTGGGTTCTTGTCATCTCCCAAATTACTTCCTCTGTTTCTTTTGCTACTAATGTCAATTTCTCCTCTGTTAAGGGTAGAAGTTCCTTCTTTCTATCTTCTAGCACCTCAGTGAGGTTTTCGCTAGAAGATACGCCTTGTTTTAGCTTTTTATCATTCTTTTCTTCTTTTTTCTTTTGTGGACTAGAAAGAGGAGCCGCCTCCCCAAAATATGTCGCTCTGTTAAGGTCAATGGAGAAGCCTACCTTGTGGTCTCCTGATGGAATGCCTTCCCTAAGTCCCATGAAATCAGCTATAGCCTCATCATTCTTGAAGACATCGAAATCAGGGGGTCCTTGTTGATCCCACTCTATTAGCTCTGGGTGTACAAGACAGATACTTTCATGGTTTTCTGACTCTAGTTGACTGAAAGGGACTAAAAATATGGTTCCTACAAAACTAGACTGTGATGTGGACGCACCACTTGAGGTTTGATAAATGACATGCTTATCTATGCAGGGTTGTTCAACAATGGACAATGGGTTAAATAAGTCTTCTAGGTTTATGATAGTGTCTGACTAAGGAGAATAATATGGGATCGACGGTTTAGAGTCGTGAAGGGATCTCCACTCATACTCATGGGAGTCAGTCTCAATAGAATTCTCGTCAGATGTCTCACTTCCTACATTATCATCGATTGCTATGTGGAGGTCTATTTGGGTTTGTGTGGTTCCCTCTTCAGCAGGAAACAACTGTGCTAATATGTTGCTTATCAAGACATGTTCTATGTTGTGCCCCCAATGCATCTCTGCTATTTGTTCCTGATCGAATTGGATGTCTTGGATCACCAGACCAGTTCTTTGTTGTCCATAGCCCAACCCTCTCTTGTTTCTCTGGGTTGGTGTGAGAGACAATTCCATTATGCTTTGTTGTCTTGCCCCCATCCCAGTTGTACCATCATACCCAAATCTTTGTAACATTGTATAACCATTACCATAGTTCGACAGGGGCAGGGTTTGTCAGATTGTCTCTTGTGGGTCTTGGTATAACCATGTACTGATATCTTGTTCAAATGGCTTTTCTTCCGCTATGTCTCCCCCTTTGACAAAGGTTGTAGGTGGACATTTGAATATAATAGGCTACAGAGTTTCTATTGTAATAACAGGTTGTGGCATGCCATAAGTTCTCGAGTTCTAAGGCATGTGCGTGATGGTGAAAGCCTCTTCATATCTGTACTCACCACAGACTTTGTCGATGATGGATATTTTGCCCACTTTTTGTGTGACATCCTTAGGATTTGAATATGAAGAGGAGGGAATACTTGCATCTTGGTTAATGGCTATCTTTCCGGTTGTCTGTGTGACATCCTTGGGATTTGAATCTGAAGAGGATGGGATGCTTGCATCTTGGTTTGAGGGTACCTGGTTATCAGTGCTGATTTGGACAACATTACAGTATTGGAAAGGATTGGGATCTCCCTCTATGACGATTTCCTCTCCCTGATGTGGGAACTTGATGCATTGATGGTACGTCAAAGGTACGAATTGCATTTCATGTATCCAGGGTCTCCCTAGTAGCATGTTGTATCCCAACTCAAGGTATAGGATCTGGAAGGGAGTGTTTTTGACCACTGGACCGATAAAGACAGGTAGAATGATGATACCTTTAGAGGACCTTTCCTCTTCATCATAAACTCTGATATTTATTCTCCTTGTGACATCAATGCTTGATTTTGATTAGCCCAGTTGCTTGATTAACTTGAGAGCATAGATGTTTAACCTAGCTCCACCATCAACAAGGACCCTATAGATAGCGCTTTTGTGGACCTGGATAAGTAAGTGCAAAGGATCATTATGTAGGGGTTTATGCGGTGGCACATCACGGTCTGTGAATGTGGCATGTTTGTTAGCAGCTATATGGTTAACCATTATTTGGAAGCTCTCAGGTGTTATGTCCCTTGGGATAGCTGCATTCTGAAGGGCTTGGTCAAGTGCCAGTTTATACTATGGAGATATGCGCAATAGGTCAAACATGGAGATCTGGGCAGGTGTGCACTTTAGTTGATCCACTATGCTTGGCTGTGGATTTGAGTTTGCTTTAGGATTGGCAAATACAGTAGATGAGGATGGTACTCCTTGCAAGATGACTTTGGCGTGATGCATTGTTACAACACATTTGTCACGTAGGGTTCACCACAATGTACGCCTCTTTTTGTGATTCGTGGTTCCCAAGCTTTCCAAAGGTGAGGGTTAGTAGCAAAGGTTTTACAGATGATATAAATCCAATACATAAATACTACTAAAATGAATGACTTGAAGCATAACCAATAAAATGTACAAGCAAAGAAAGGAAAACAAATGAATGCAAAACCCAAAGTGCTTGAAGTTTCTATTGTCTCTCTCTACTCCTTCCAAAATGCTATTTTTGATGCTTAGTATTGGTGTGGGTAGCGTCTATGACTTGAGAAGCGTCGAGAATTCGCTAATTGAAATGTGTGTGTGGTCGCAAGATGGCTTGAATGCTAGAACCAAATTGACATAGTAATGGCACACGAGAGCTTGAAATCCTGGATCCTTCAAATGGTTATGAAGGGTTTATTATATAGGAATTGGGGATGAAATGGACGGTTGAGATCAATCCCAGAGATAGGGAGACGAATGGTTGAGATCAAAGGGAACTGGAGAAGCCATCAGTAAACTCCACCTCTTCAATTTGTAAAGAGGAGACATAGTTTGGTTGACTGAAGAGCTAATTGTGAGTTACCTTTTTGAACTGAAGAGGTGGGTGAAGTTACCCATGTGGACTGAAGAGGTGGGTGAAGTTACCCATGTGGACTGGAGAGATGGGTGGAGTAACCCATGTGATCTGATTGGAGTTATCTCTTTGAAGATAAATGAATATTTAATTTATTTATTTAATTAAAGTTTTCAACATGTGAGATAATTGAATTCTTTTTTATTTATAATTACTTTATTGAATGAAATGAAATTAATTTAATTGAAATTAATTTAATTGGAAGAATTTAATTAGTAAGTTTAAATATTTGAATTTAAACTATAGGAAATTGAGTTTAATTAATTAATTAATTAATGGTAATTAACCAATTAAGGTTAATTAATCATTTAATTAATTTTGGGAATTTGATTAGATGATTTGGGGAATGAATTTAGAGGAAAATAGATGATTAATTAATGATTAAAAACATTAATTAATAGATGAAAATTAGTGTTTTTAATGTAAAGTCGCAAGCATGTCCATTTTTGGGTGTCTACAATTTGTAAATATTGCCTTTTCACCATCTCATTTGCACATATCCTCATTGCATTCATCATTTGTGCATAGTCATAATAAAACCTTTTAGCTGCATTATTGCATTCTAGGTTTCATATTGCCCTAAGTTTGACACACGATCACATTTATCACTTGGGGGCAAAAAAGGATTGGATTTTGGTACACATGGATTCAATAGTGCTACTTTCGATTACATATCAAACCGACTTATCAGAGCTTCATAAGAGATATTTTTGTTGAACCTTTGATGAATATCATTGTTCAAAACCCAAGCATTTGATCGCATAACTTGATCCTTGACCTTCATTGACTTTATTATCCAGGATTAAAAATTCACATCACTTAAATGATCAGAATGTTTGGAAAATCTTATTGAAAATCTTGATACAACACAAAACACTTGGAGCTTTTTGATGATCTTTTATTGACTTTTGTCATGTCTTTTTAGCTAATCAATGATATTTCAACTAGATTGGCGATGATGAAGACATGATATTTTCTTGCCTTTGAGTGACTATTTTGAGGGAGATCCACCAACTTATGTGAATTCATCTAACGACATGGTCATCAAAGAACCATCAAGGACTTTCATATAGGGTGGAGGGTTGACCTTTGTTTTTTTATGCAAAAGGATACCTTGGCTATCTAGATCTTCCATATCTTAATACCAAAATCCACTTGCAACATTGAATTTGTATAAACCGGTATTCATACTCCCATATTTGGTTATTCAACTAGTGAGGGTTGTGCTAGTTTCCCAATGGTTACCAAATGTGATAAAAAGCTATATTCATATCATCATGATGTGGTCAGTGATGGTTGTACTTTCTTTTTTGGTCCCACAATGCTCAATGATGAAAATATATCTCTTTTGCAATTCTTTCACAAAAATCTAGTGACAATTAATTGCATTACATTACATTTTCATGATAGATTAATTCCATAGTTTCAAGTATTTTTTCCAAGTGAAGGGGGTTAATTATTCATATCTTGATTCATACAAATTTTTGGGGGGATTAAATTTTTCATTATCCTTGGTTCCAATCAATGATGTGAGATTATCTTTTGCATTCATTCATAACATTAATCATTATCTTCATATCAGAAAAAGAAAGACAAGAATCATTAATCATTATTCCTTTGCATACATTTGGTTAAGGAGTGCATTTCATATCAAAGTTGCATACATCAAATTTAAAAAAACATAGTTGCATTCATTATATCATCTCATTTACATCTATCTATATCTATACATTCAATCATTGCATTGCATCCATACATGAAATCAAAAAAGCATATCGACATAATTGCACATATCATTTTTATCCATTTATCTATATCATATGTAAGATAAATTGCATCCATAGAATAATAAGAGTAAAGACATCCATAAAACATCATATAAATATGTATATAAAGATATCTCACATCACAACATCAACACATCAAAGTGAATCAAGGAAAGTCATCATATAAATGTCCATCAAAACATGATCCATCAAATCTGTATATCAAGATACAATATCATCAACATAATGATACATCAACAAAGTCCTGATCAAATCAATAACATGATACATGATACATCATCAAAAATGTGGACTGTCACCTGATCTGTACTATGTAGTGTGTGGTACCTGGCTGGTGCTCGCAACACTAGGCATCTGTGTCATCATAGTCATAAACCAATGCATCACAGTGGCCACCTAATCTAGTCGACCAACAACTGATGTCATACCTATCTATAATGTCCGCACATCCTGAGTCAAGGAATCTATCACCCGTGGAGCCTATGATACCTGTAGTGCCTGAGGAACCCAAGGAGCATGTAATCCAACCTATGGTGTAAGTAATATCTGAGGAGGCACCTGCTGTGCCAGAATATATCCCTATACTAGAGGAACTTGTTGTGTATGTACCTATGGATGAGCCTATGCTCCTAGAACCTATCTCACAACTATTATATGAGCCTGTCGCCCAACTCTCTATCTCTGCTTCCCCTATGCTATTGCTGGTCTAGGCTGTACCAAAATAGGTCCATGTCCCTATCAAGCTTGTCTGAATCCCCTACCCCTCACTCTAATATGTCCACCCCGTGTCCAAGGTCCCACCTGTCCTCTGCCAATCACCCTAGGATCTCTCTAAACTCTAGGATCTCACCGTCTCACCCTACCACCAGCACCACCACAATCACCTCTATCCCTACCATCATCATCTGAAGTCTCATCCACGTCTGGGATAGGCTCCACCAGATCAGTAAATCTCATAAATTTGTGCTTGGAGAACCACTCTCTGTACTCCATGGACATCCCTGCATCTACAATGTGATCCAACATATCCCATCTGATAAATATCATTCTGTCAATCTCGTAATAGGCATACTAGAAATCAACCTATGCACCCCACATCAACCACTTAGCTTGTACTCGTGCATATAAGGCCATACCTTCAGGCATGTCCTAAACTCACCCATACTGCTTGGAAACTCGTCTAAAATAGAATCTCTCAATCACAAGTGGTGATCGACCAATTATCCATCTTGGAGAAAACATATAGGGGAGCTCATCATCATCCTCCCACCAACCCTCGAATCTCATATAAGGTCTCCACATGACTTGATCAATATCATCAATCATCCGACACTATTACTCTAGTTTTCCCAGATGATGCTGGACAACCATCCCACCATACAAGAATGCATATGGACACCCGCGGCCTCGAACAGGCACTGCTATCAGTCTAGTAATGGGTATATGCTCCTATATCCATAACTAGAGCAAAACTGCACCAGTAGACAATGATGCACTAGCCTTGTATACAATCTCATGTAAATCATGGTATAGCTATTCCAAAACACATGATCCCCAATCAAAACGCCGAGGATGTGCAATAAAATCCTCAAGTATGCGGCCCCATCCAACGGAGAATCCTCGACCTCGTGGATCAGGAAGTAGTAAACCTCCTATAACAACACCTAAAATAGCTGGTAATATCAGAAAAGAAGCAAACTACGCGCATGTAATAGCATCATCTCTGATTGTATCATCATCAAAGATGCATCTACATACACTCCCATCATAAACTAAATGATAATATACTTGTTCTCCACGAGTTGAGATGCGGAGTAGTTTGTATACATCCTCAGGAGTGATGGTTATCTCACCAAGTGGCAGGTGGAAAGTGTTGTGGTCAGAGTGCCATCACTCTGCCATAACTATCAATAGACCCCAGTTCAATTGAAACTGAGGGATGTCTAACAGGAAACTTAGACCGTAAAGCTCAATAACACGAAACTCTGGACCTGAGCTAAATCTAGAATCCATGAAGCTAGATTTTGTATATACAATTTATGAAAATGTGCCTATTTTCCAAATCAAGGGAATTATATCAGTATTATTATATCAGTGGATCATCCTAATTCAATCAATCTTTTCTCTTTTTGAGCACAATCACCTTATTGTTCCTAACTCTAGATCTTGAGGCGGGATTAATATGATCAGTTATCTATCCTATCAAATTTTCTATCCGATCAGATTGACAAATCAAACATTCAGTGTTACAATTATCCTCATATCCTAAACACTTGTTCACATTACTCCAACAGATCTATCTATCTTGGAAATCAATTTGTTAATCCAGATATTCAATCAATGATCAGTTTGAGTGTTTGAAATCAAGTTTTCATCACTTTTTACTGTAGGCGTCACTTGGCTATGTGTGCACGACATTTTAACCTACGCATCATTTCAAACATCATACATGTTATTTCATCTATTGGAGGTGTGACTTCATCATCTACGTGACATTTCATCAACCCAGGCATCACTTAAGATTTCCTAGGCGACATTTACATCTTAAGGGTTTTAAGCGACATTTCAAACATTATTTGAAAATTTTGACCTAGCTAATAGGCATGGTTTAACTAATTCTACACATCATTTCATAGCACGGAGGCAACATTTTACTACCCTAGGCTTCATTTAAAAGTTCCTAGGTGGCATTTTGCAAAAATTACTCTAAAAAGCATAAAAAATTGTCATAAATGCTATCATAAACATGCACTAAATACACTATGAAGGTAAAAACCACTCACCGGAGGTCCGTAGTCTAAGGGTCTCTGATATCGGCATCCTCTCTCAGACCGATGCTCTCAAATAGGGACAACCATCGTTGTCAATCTCAACAGGATCAGACCAAAATCTCTATAGTAAAAAGTGCAAATAAATAGTAAATTTGGGGTTTTCAACCTATTTAAGCTATTCGACCTAATTTTTGAGGAGATTTTGACCCTTTAGACCTAATCTGCATTTCTTCACACTAGGGCATTTGTTATGACTAGGATTATCATTATTGTTTTTAGAAATGAAAATATATTGGATCTATTTTTTTTATCAATTTCATCATCTTTTTTATCTGAAGATCAATCTGTTTCATTTCTGAGGGGGCATCATCAGAGTATCAAAACTAGGTTCTGCATCATATCAAATATCAAATTTGGGGCATTGAAAATTCAAACTTTTATTAGTGGGGAATTTTGCATCAGTTTCACATCAAATTATGCATCTATCAAATCAGGTTATCAATTTTCATATCAGTTTTTTGCATCAATCAATCAAGTATCGAATTAGTGATCAAGACATGCAATTTTCTTTGAATCAATGCACTTCACATATCAATTCAAAGAGGGGCATTTGTAGACACCTAAAACTTAGCAAGTATCCTAGAATCATAAAAATCTGCAAATCTCAGCTAAATGCTCTAATTTTTATCAAAATAGATCAAAATCAAATCAAATGGACATTTATCAATCAAATGGGACAAAATCAAGCTAAATCAAAGGATTAATTAACCATGACATCAAATAATCAAATATAAGCCTAAAAGAATCAATCAAAATTATATAATTGATTTTAATCAATTAATTGTATAGTTTTAAATCAAAAATCAAATTGAACCTATTCATCCGTACATGGCTAATTTAATTAATTGACTGAATTAAATAATCATAATATATTTCAACATGAATTTGAGCAACCAATGGGAATTGAGAACACAAAGCACATGGATCACTCCTAAATTTGAATATCAATCACTCATTTTCAACTTTGAATCTCAATCACTCAAATTTGTCCTTTTGTCCCAACCTTTGAGACAATCATTTAAATTGTCCCCTCATTTGAAACTATCTCAAATCCTTTCACTCAACCAAGGCTTAATCATGATCAAGTAACTCTACCCCCTACACTTGGGAATTTGCTATAAATACAAGCCATTTTTAAGCATAATGATATCCTAGAAATTTAGATGCAAAGCATCAAACCTATAGCCATTTTCATAGCAAAATTGAGCATAATTAGCATTATGGAGATCATTTTGATTTAATTTGGATCCAAAATTATCATCATTTGAGAGAATTGAATTATATTTAGGCATATTTTGTTATCAATTTCTCATTCTAGGATTGTCACTAGTAGAGATTAAGGCTGAGAGCTTTACTAGCATATTAGTTAGAGAACCACAAGATAATTATTGATTTAATTACATTTATTTAGCTTAAATTGTTTATATTTTTTTATAGAATTGTAGCTAAATAAACTAATCTCATGAAGGTGTTTTTCATTCGCACACCCTAGATGATTGTGAAGGTGATGAGTTGCAAGAACCCATTAATAACATCCATTTAAGGTGGTTTCATACCTAATCAGATGAAAGAGTATTAGAAAAAAGAGAATTAGATGAGTTAACATCTTCTTTGTACATGGGAAAAGTCAAAAATTAAAAAATGAGAAAAGATCAAAAGCCAAAAGATCAAAAAATCAAAAACAATGGAAAAGCAAAAAATCAGAAAAAGGAGAAAATTGAGCATGAAGAAAGCAAAAACATTCAAAAATCAGAAAAATTGTTGTCTTGGTGAAAACCTAGCAAATAGGCACCTTGATGATATAAAAAAAAATTAAAAAAAGGAAAAAAATTAAAAAAAGAGAAAAGTGCCTTGGTGAAAACCTAGCAATAGGCGCTTTGGTAGCAAAAAAAAGAAGAAGAGAAAAAGAGCAATAAACCCAAAAGGTGAAAACCTGGAAACAGGCACTTTTTGTCTCTTAGGTATTTCCTAGTTGCATTTGTACATCTTGCCTTTCACCATCTCATTTGTACACATCCTCATTGCATCCGTCATTTGTGCATAGTCATAATAAAGTCTCTTAGCTGCATTATCACATACTAGGTTTTACTTGCCCAAGCTTTACACATGGTTTCCCTTGTCACTTGGGGGAAAATCATTGGTTTTTGATACAAATAGATTCAAAGTGCTACATCTTGGCCACATGACAGAAGAAAATTTTTAGAATTTCAGAGGAGAGATATTTTGGAACCTTTGATGGATATCATTGTTCAACCTAAATAGTTTGATCGCATAACTTGATCCTTGACCTTCATTGACCTATTTTGTCAGGATTAAAAATTGACAACACCCTAAATGATCAGAATGTTTGGAATTCTTATTTAAAATCTTGATACATTGCAAAACACTTGAAATTTTTGATGATTTTCATTGACATTTTCAAGTCATGATCTTTTTAGCTAATCAATGATGTTTTGACTAGATTGGCGATGATGAAGCCATGATGTTTTTCTTGACTTTTGTGTGACTATTTTGAGGAAGATCCCCTAACTTGTGTGAATTCGTCTAAATACATGGTCATCAAAGAACCATCGAGGACATTCATATGGTAAGGAGGGTTAACCTTTGTTTGTTTACGCAAAAGGATACCTTGGCTATTTAGATCTTCCATATCTTAATACCGAAATCCACTTCCAACATTGAATTTGATGAAACCGGTATTCATACTCCCATAGTTGGTAATTCAAATAGTGAGGGTTGTACTAGTTCCTAAAGAGGTTACCAAATGAGATGAAAGCCATATTCATATTGTTATGGTCGCAGTGGCACCAGTAAGGATTGTATTGACTCCTAGTTCCACAACACTCAATGATGAAAATATATCTCTTTTGTATTTCTTTCACAAAAATCAATGACAGTTAGTTGCATTACATTGCATTTTCATGTTAGATTAATTGCATTATTTAGAGGATTTTTCCAAAGTTATAAGGGGGTTAATCATTTTGGAGTTCAACCAATTCAATGGTTTCAAATCAACAATGTGAGATTATCTTTTGCATTCATCCATTCATTAATCATTAATCATTATCTTTGTACATCACAAGAAAAGAAAAGAAAAGAATCATTATTCATTTTCATCCTTAAGATTGCATTTTCATCAATAAAGATGCATACATCAAAATCCAAAAAGATAGTTGCATTCATTTTATCATTGCATTGCATAAACCATAACATCATGATAAAATCAGAAAACCATATAGAAGTAGTTACAAAATCATTTGCATCCATTTATCTATGTCATAATATAAGACATTGCATCTACTAGGGATTTTTTTATAAATGTAATCACCTAAAAATGGTCACCTAAACCCTAGACCCCCAATCTCAATAATTAATCAAGAAACCCTAATCTTGATTAAACCTAAGTCCTAAATCAAACAGGTAATTATCGAATTTGAACTGATCTGACCTAAACCCTAGGTCCTAATCAATCATCATACTTGATTAATTAATTAATTCCTAAAATCATAATACATTGGCAAATAAACCTTATGTTAATTATTTAATTAATATTATGACATATTAATTAAATAAAAATTACAAAATTGTCAATTAAATAAAAAAGGAATTAAATTAATTATAAAATCATAAATGTGCATTCAAAATCAATTTAATTATTAAAAATGCATGTGACATCATCAAATTCAGTTGACTGATTATCAAAATGGAAACAATCCAGTTCCACTTAGTTAACTGATTCTCATCTGTTTATTATTTTGGAAACATTTTAGTTAATTGTAAACTGATTTTGGAAGTTTCCAAATTAACTGATCAATCAGTTCAGTCAACTGACTCTCTCGACTAATCAAATCATTTGCACATGGATTGTGCTTCTTCAATCGAATCTGAGCCACTCTTTTTGTTCGATGTCGACCGTCGATTCGAGAGAGATTTCTATAAAAGAGAAACTCTTTTCCTTCACAAAGGATCCGAATCTTTTATCTGAAGTTATTATATTGCATTTTATCTTAGCTTTCTTGTATTTTTAAGCTTTTATTTAATATTTGTTGTTTATTACTTTCAAGAAAATCAATCTAATTTAGAGCACAATTCATTTTGGGTTTAAAACTGAATATCTCATACATTCAATTTGGTGCTCTAAAACTGAATCCTAACTAGCTTGGATTAATAGCAATCTGTATTTGCATTTGCATTTAGATTAATCAATAGTTTAATTTTAGCATATAGATTTAAATCCTTCGTTTAGGTCTTCGGTGTAGTCACTGAGCTTGCAATGACCTGAGAGCAAGGTCATACTCCTGCCTTCTAGAAGGCAACAGGTCGACTCTTTCAGACATGCAGGATGAATAAATCCATATTCATTCTTGTATGTAGCTGAAGTATAATGACCATGTTGAAGTGTACTACTAAATCAGAGGCCCACATTTAGCTAGCACATTTCTGGCGCCCACCATGGGGCAAAAAATCAATTTCTGGCCTCATTTCAAGTTTTGCTGTCAAATCTATTATACATCCATTTTGAGTTGAATCTGAGTCCACCAGTGTGTTCGGAATGTTGTTTCAGTTAAAAATAACTATAAACACGCCTACCTTGGGTGAAAATTGATTCTATGGAAATTTTTTTTTACAAACAGAGGTCGTACAGCCATCTGCACACAAACTGAGACAATCTACACGTGGGCTGAGACCTGCATGCATATCGATGGCAAATTGCAAATTTTTCAAAAAATTTGGGGTGTGGTTTTAAATTTTAATAATGTGTTAGTTTTTAATATACTGCACAAACATTTCTAATATCTCCATTTTAATCACACTACAAAGCCTCGGGCTCATTGTCACCTATTTTGCTTTGAAATATTATGTGTGTGTTTGCCTATTTGAAACAAGTTAAAAGTTCGCACACATAGTATGTGGGACTAAATTACGAAACCCCCACCCAATCTTCTCCTTTGAGCACTACAACTTCTCCCACCGCTCCATTTCTCCCCACTTCCCAACACCTACCCTGCGCTGTCTTATCTCTTCTCCCACCATCCCCTTCGCTTCACCTCCAACCTGCACAGTCCACCTACAGCCGCGCAACCCACACTTCTCCCCTCATGCTCAGCTTTCCCCATGCCACCCTCCCCTAACCCTAACCCCACTCTGCCTCCCCTCTCCCTCCACCCACTCCGTCTCCACCCGCTCGCGCTACTTCCCCTGCGTAACTCCTTCCCTTCCCCACCACTCCTCCCCGCCTCCCATTCTCCTTCCGCCTTCCCCTCTATTGCGCCGCTCACTTAAGATCCTGCCCGACCGCAGCTCAGCCCTGCCTAGCCACCTGCCAGTCCCAGCTCCACTCCTCCTGTAGCCCTCCAAATGGGCGTGTCAACTTTGACACGTGGCATAGTGCCACGTCATCCTGCCCCGCCACATAGCAATAATTTTCAAGTTCAAATTGACGCCCTTTTAGATGTCAAAATTTAGGGGTTATTAGTTTTTCTCTGACACTTTTGGGACTATCAAATTTAACCCTGTGAATTGATGATGTCAGTAGCAATTTGAAATTATCTTTGCCTTCACCATATGCATTATTAAAATTGAATTCTGACTTCAAACCCCAATATCTTGCTTATTTTAGGTCCTTTTTTGGAGCATTTTTTTGATTTGGGGTAGAATTTTGCAAGGTTCACTGTGGTGAAGTCATTTTTCAATTTTTCTCTTTGGATTGATCAGAAATTGCACTTTTTGGTGACTGTTCCTGTCTAATCCTCATTTTTGTAGCTTCCAGAGCCTCGTACAGGCTCATACGATCACCTTTTTTAGTGAATTTTTTTTTGAAACCGTATGATTTTCTATGTAATTTCTGAATATGTGATCTGTTTTCTAATTTTTGGATTTTTATAATATGGACTAATCTTTGGCTTTGATGTTCACGTGATTATCTTTTGCATACAGCCTAACAGTGGTTTGCAGAACTTTACTCAAGAAGACTAAAACTCAAACTACTCATGAATTGGTTTTGCAGGTTTCCTTTGATCGATAGAATGCAAAACAGTGGGCTTGCATCTTGTTTTTTATTTCTTAAAATAGGAACCCACATGCAGGACTTATTAAAATGAACATTTGTTTTTTGTTTTAGAAATGACAATGATGTCATTAAACTATGCTCTCGCCCTTTTGGGATGATCAGAAATCCATAAACATTATTTTCATTTTCTCATTCTGCTTGAAGTGCCTTTTAGTTTTGTAAATCCTAGGAGTTGCATAGACGTATCCTCTCCCCTCGCCTTCGCGGATCTTGGTTGAAAGAGAAATCTATACAAATACTTTAGCGTGGCTACCTCCCGAGTGCTTTAATAGAGCCGGTGAGAGTGGATTGCCCAACCGGTAACAGGCTAAAGCCAAGCCCTTCCGAACAGGTATACAAAAAAATGTCATTGTGATTAGTCTCATAGTGGACAAGTGTGAATTCGTTGTGGCAACCAAAATCTCCTCTAGTACCCTAGTGGTGCGTTAAAGTCCCTACATTGTTAAGGTGAAAACCTTTCTTTGAAAGGATTGGGAGAGCCCCCTTAATTGGGAATATGACTTGATCACAACCACCCGAACATATGTCCTTAATACAAACTTTGTTCTAGTATCCAAAATCCCTCTATCTATTGGCGCGGAAGGTCAGAGACTAACTAAGATGTCCCACACTTTCATAGCTCTTAGTAGAGACAATGGTCCCTTGGGAAGTGATTACCCTTGGGATTCAAAGATTGGTGTGCCTGAGAAGTGAGTGCACATGTAAGGAGGAGCTCGTGCCTCCAAGCTTCTAAGTTGTCTGCTATGAGTAGGCGTGGCTGAACTTTGGTTTAAGTGGGAACTCAACAGATATTGCCCTGGCTATCCTAGGATTGTGATGTCTCTGTTATTTTTTCAATAAACATTATGCTTGATGTGTCTTACGTGAGTGTTCATTGAAACAACAACAACTACAACAATCAAACAATCCAAAAAACTGTACACTTTGGATATTTGTCTATCTTGTCTCATCTGAAACTTCAACAATCCTGTCGAAACTCTATCAAAATTCTATCAAATTGGTTTCAAAAACTTGTCGAAACTTTGTCTTCCATCAGTCTATACTACTACATTCAGTCTATTCTAAAATTTGTGCTGTCATAACGCTTCTATTAGTTCACATTGCAACTACAATCTGTTGTTAGTCCAACCTATCATTGTCTTGAAATATGATGTTGTTATGCTTGTCCAATTGACCGAGTCCTTTGTTCAAACTTATCATCTTTGTCTGCGCTGTCCTTATTCTGGGTTGTGAGAGCAGGTTCATTAACCTTGACTCAAGATCAAAGTCTTCACTATCTCCATCCTTAGTTGGACATTTATCTATTGGTCTCTTTGGTCTTGGACTTAGACAACACTTTAGATTTCACCATGGTGTCAGTCAGACGAATCAACTTATCTTATGCCTATGCGAACTAGAAGTCATTTTAGAGAATTTCACGAAGAAGACAATTAGGGATTCCCATTTGAAGACAACTCCTTGTTTGGAGAGAACCTTCTCTTTGAGGGAGATTCTCAAATTCCTCCTAGATCACAATCCCCAGAGGACAAGTTACCTAGTCCTAAGATATCAGAAGAAAGACAAGGTAAAGGCAAGTCTCGATGAAGAGACCTCTCTAATGGTACCAACCATCGCACTAGTCAACATTCCTCAAGTCCATTAGACCCTGATGAGGAAGAGATTGACGAATGTCTCTAGGATAAGAGGTTTGTAAAACTTATGAAAACAATCCTAAATCGAGATAAGGAAAAATACTTCCTCGACCTAGCAGAGCAAGGCGCTCAACTTCCACCTCACTTCAAAGCTGAGGATATCATTTCTAGGGAAGAAGAAACTCCCGTGACGCTCATAACTAAACAAATGCAAACTATGCAAATGGAATTATAAAAACTCCAAAAGGAAAAAGAAACGCCCAACACAAGGTTTTCTTTAAACACAATCTATCCTTTTCCTTTTAATAGAGATTTGTATTTGCCTCCGTTCCTGCACAGGGTTGAAATTCCACGGTTTGATAAGTACAACAGTCACTCTGATCCACAAGATCACATCCAAGAATTTTGTGCTCTTTGTACAGAATTTATGCATGACAAGACATATCTTATGCATCTCTTTCCTCAGAGTTTGAGTGGCCAAGCTATGGAGTGGTTCTC
>MU225667.1:2332290-2374469 GCA_018584345.1 Thuja plicata
CATAGCTTAGAAGCATGCTTGTTTCACCATTTTAGCTCATTTTAACTCAAATCCTTCGTATTTAGGTTGTATTGGTCACTGTTTCATCAATATATTCTGAGGGTTGATATATTGATGTTCATACTCTTCCTAGATTAGAAGGCAATAGGTCGCCTTTAGAGGGTTTATGTGTTTTTCATACTTTTACTAACCCTATATTGCTAAAACAATGATCTATTGAAGTGTTTGTGTCCATCTAACAGGTACCCATTTACGCACACACATAAATTACGGTTGAATCCTAAGAAATGTGCATTCGGTGTTACCTCTGGTAAGCTGTTGGGTTACATTATCTCAGCTAAAGGCATAGAAATTGATCCTGAAAAGGTGTGAGTGATACTGGAAATGTCACCTCCCAAGAACATAATCCAAATGAGAACACTCCAAGGGAGAATCCAGTCTATTACAAGGTTCATCTCACAGTTGGCTGATAGAGCACAACCATTTACCAAGACTCTGCGCAAGGGCATTACTTATCAATGGAGTGAAGAATATGACAAGAGTTTCACTCAAATCAAAATGTACCTGGCTAATCTGCCAGTACTCATGCCACCTCAACAAGGGAAACCATTGATTTTGTACATTTCAGCTACCTCAACATCACTAGGGGCACTGCTAGCGCAAGAAGATGAAGACAAGAAAGAACGTGCTATATACTATATCAGTAGAACATTGGTGTCCTATGAGATGAACTACTCTATGATTGAGAAAGCATGCCTATCAGTGGTCTTTGCATCTCAGAAATTGCGTCACTACATGTTGGATCACTCAATCAAACTGGTGGCTAAAATTGACCCTTTAAAGTATCTCCTAAGTAAAGCTACCCTCACTGGAAGATTGGCTAAATGGGTTATGCTTCTTAGTGAATTTGACATAGAATATACTAAGCATAAAGAAATCAAAGGGCAAGCAATTGTAGATCAACTAGCTGATGCTCCACTCCACGACAATGAACCAATCAATGTTGAGTTCCCAGATGGATCTATTTTGCACATCACTCACAAATCCTAGAAAATGTTCTTTGATGGATCATTCACACAACAAGGTTCAGGTGTAGGGATTTTGTTTCTGACTCCTCAAAACTATTCCATTCCAAAGGCGTGCAAGCTCATGTTTCCTTGTACAAACAACATAGTAGAATATGAAACACTGGTAAATGGAATCAAACTGGCTCTTGAATGAAATGTTTCTGAGTTACATGTCCATGGTGACTCTCAACTTGTAATCAACCAAATCAATGATGTATACCAAACTAAGGATGAAAAACTCATGCCTTATAAATGAATGGTTGATGACTTTAAGAAATATTTCACTTACATCACATTTCAAATAGTCCCAAGGGTACATAATAGAGCAGTTGATGCCATGGTTACACTTGCTTCCTCGCAGCAACAAGAGGATGATTTCCGCTGAGTTCCTGGTGGAAGAAATCCATTTCCCTTCCTACAAATCCCCTGACTCCTAAATGGTTTTTTTAGTCATTGAGAAAGAATCCTCTCGTTATCACCATGTTTACTCTTACCTATGCCATCAGATCATTCCTGATGGACTCACTAGAAATGAAAAATGACACCTCATTCATAATGCCTCACTGTATGTTCTTGTGGCCAACGATTTGTATAAGCAAGGATTAGATGGTACTTTGCGTAGGTGTCTAGAAAAAGAAGAGTCTAAACATGCGTTGTCTTAAGTCCACAAAGGAATTTGTGGTTCTCATTCTAACAGTCTAACTCTGGCCTGAAAACTGCTTAGAGAAAGGTATTATTGGCCAGATATGGAGAAAGAAGCTATCAGGTTCGCAAAAACTTGTAAGAAATGTCAGTTGCATGGAAATATTATACACGCTCCAGCAAGGGAGCTCATTCCTTTTGTAACACACTGGCCCTTTCAACAATGGGCATTTGATCTAATCAAGTAGATTTACCCCTCATCTTCTAATGGACACAAGTTCATTATCACAGCTACTGGGTATTTTACCAAGTGGGTTGAGGCGGTCCCACTCATTAAAGTGACAGGACAACAGGTCTTGCTATTCATTCTGAACTACATCATTTGTCGCTATGGAATACCATCGTCCATCATCACTGACAATGGAGGTCAATTTAAGAACAACATTATGGATGAGTTGTATGAAAAATTCAAAATCACACAACACTGTTCTTCAATCTATTACCCATAAGGTAATGGGTAGGTTGAGGCCTCAAATAAAAATTTGTTGAAAATCTTACATCATACAGTTAACAAGTTTGGAAGGGATTGATACCTACAGATCAATCCTACATTATGGGCTTATAGAATGAGCATCAAAATACCTACAGGGGCAACCCCATTTGCACTGGTGTATGGGGTAGAAGCAGTCTTACCCCTAGAGGTAGAAATCCCATCTCTTAGGGTTTCTTTGCGCAAAATTGTACCAGATGAAGAGTAAAAAGTTTTGAGACTCCAAGAACTAGAGCTTCTGGATGAACATTGGAAAGTGGCCTTTGATCACCTCAGAGTTTATCAAAAAATAATGTCAAGAGGATACAACAAGAAAGTTAGACCTAGAGAACTTCAAGTGGGCGACCTTGTGTTGAGAGAAAATCCTTGTAATCAGTCACATCAAGAACAGAAGGGGAAGTTTGAACCCAACTGGCTAGGTCCTTATATCATTACTGCAACATTCAACTCTGGCGCCTATCGACTCTCCACACCTGAAGGAGATCCGCTTTGAGAGCCCATCAACACTCTCCATCTGAAGAAGTTCTACACCTAAGGCATTCTCGGTGATCAGTACCATGTACATAGTAATGTCCTGAAAAAAATCTAAAAATTGGAAAAAGTCCTGAAAAAATGATCATCTTGGTGAAAACCTAGCAATGGGTGCCTTGATGCATCAATAAAAAAAAATGAAAAAATGGAAAAATACAAAAAAATTGAAAAAGAAGAAAAAGTGCCTTGGTGAAAACTTGGTAAACAGGCGCCATGGTAGCAAAAATAGAATCTCTACCAAGAAGGTGAAAACCTGGTAAATAGGTGCCTCTTGTACTCAACGCTCCATCTATCAATGCTCAATCTTGGCATCAATCCTTTGCTCCAATTTTTACATATATTTCAGTCACTTTCGTGACACTCTGGGTCTTCAGAGAACCCTCCTAGCTTGAAACTGATCCAGAGTCATAACCTGGGGACAATCAAATCAGATTTGTCCTTGCAGCATGAGTCAAGTCAGTTATCACTGTTTGCTACTAGGGGCATGAGTCCCCAATTTTATCGCATCTTTGGTTTACACCAGAGTCAATAATCTTGTCAAATATGAAAGACAACTCACTACTGACACAAAGAGGTGTTTCTCAACACCACCATCAACAGTGTTTCTTAACACTATCTTTGGGCACATCTGTGTTTCTTAACACACATTGGATATTGCAAACATAAACAATAGATCGATAGCAATCAAACACAAAGCACTCACAAGCACAACGGTGTTTCTCAACACCCTATACCCACACACATCTGAAAACTTTGAAACTGGCTAAAGTATGCTGAACTTTTATTCGTATGTTGTATGTTCTCATTAATTTCGCTAATCTTTTCTTTGTCTACTGCTTGTTGGTGTGGTCTCGATGATCCAGCAACGTCAAATAAACTGGGTGTATGTGGTAAGAGCTCCTACATTAAGGTAGAAAAGCCTCACATCCCTTGATCCTCTTTATTTGTATGCCAAGGTGAGGTTGGTACTATCTCCCTATTTGTTATTTATCTATTTGTTTACACAAGATCACACTCATGGTTATCTTGGCTTTGAATGCCTTGATACTGTTGTACTCTTGCAACATCAACTAGAAACAACGTTCAGGTCATCTTGGCTTTTGTGCCTCGATGCTTACATTAGTTTCCCATATCTTATCTGATGAAAGTCATATTCATATTCTTATGGTCGCAGTGGCACCAGTAAGGATTGTATCGACTCTGATGTTCCAAAAATGCTCAATGATGAAAATTTTCAATGCTAAAGCTCAGTGACTACACCTTAGGTTGCATTCATGTTAGTCTTGCATCTGCATCTGTATCTACATCTGCATCTGCATCTGCATCTACATCTGCATCTGCATAGTGATGAAATCGGCATAATAACTTTATCTCTATCCAATGTGAAGAATCTGAGATTCTAATCGATCACTCTTCTCATTGTCAAGTGGTCATGACATCCCTTGATAAATCAACTGTCCTGATTTTATTTTCAGGATCAAAATCAAAATTTGACCACTTGCACAACCAATGGAAATCTCTCATGCTTCTCTTCTAATCAATCCATGTATCTCACTTTTGGTCAATCTCGGTCAACAGGACCTCTCATCAAGTAGAGATTCTGTCCTAACCACATGGGACCTATTTCTAATCAGATCAGTTTCTTCCTAAATTGTCTAATCAATCAAACTGCTTTTCATTACTGGGGCACCTAGCCATATTTCAATTTCTCTCCCGAGGGGGCAGGATCAGGACATCAACATTCTAGTGATTACATCTTCAATCAAAACCCCATCGCTTAAGGCATCTCGGCTTCATCGCATCAAATCAAGTTGAGATCATCTTAAATCAAAGCCAACCTAATCAATGGTCTTATACAATGGTGAATACACTCAAAACCAGACAAGATCGGTCTTATACGGGCTATTCATTATTGAAACCAGATACATTGATCAAATTGGCTTCATCGCTTCAAATCAAGTCAATTTGCTTGCTAATCAAATCTCTTAACGATAATCAATTTCATCGCTTCAAATCAAACTGGTTATTCATTCAAACCAATCAAAAAGGTTTAAGAGTTCCTGATAGTTGTTCAGTTTCATCGCTTCAAATCAAACTAAGCACTCTGTTTTATATCTTTTGCTCGATCTTCGTCCAATCAAGCTTGAAGTCGGTCTTCTTCTTCAAAAGAATAGTTTCATCACTTCAAATCAAACTATTCTTGGTCTTCTCGCTAACAGGTCTTTAAATCAATGTGTTGATCACACATCAATTCAAAGAGGGGCAAATATAATCACCTAAAAATGGTCACCTAAACCCTAGACCCCCAATCTCAGCAATTAATCAAGAAACCCTAATCTTGATTAAACCTAAGTCCTAAATCAAACATACAATTATCAAATTTGAACTGATCTAACCTAAACCCTAGGTCCTAATCAATCATCATACTTGATTAATTAATTAATTTCTAAAATCATAATACATTGGCAAATAAACCTTATGTTAATTATTTAATTGATATTATGACATATTAATTAAATAAAAATTACAAAATTGTCAGTTAAATAAAAAAGGAATTAAATTAATTATAAAATCATAAATTTGCATTCAAAATCAATTTAATTATTAAAAATGCATATGACATCATCAAATTCAGTTGACTGATTATCAAAATGGAAACAATCCAGTTCCACTCAGTTAACTGATTCTCATCTGTTTATCATTTTGGAAACATTTCAGTTAACTATAAACTAATTTTGGAAGTTTCTAAAATAACTGACCAGTCAGTTCAGTCAATTGACTCTCTCGACCAATCGAATCACTTGCACATGGATTGTGCTTCTTCAATCAAATCTGAGCCACTCTTTTTGTTCGAACTTGACCGTCGATTTGAGAGAGATTTCTATAAAAGAGAAACTCTTTTCCTTCACAAAGGATCCGAATCTTTTATCTAAAGTTATTATATTGCATTTTATCTTAGCTTTCTTGCATGTTTTAGCTTTTATTTAATATTTGTTGTTTATTACTTTCAAGCAAATCAATCTAATTTAGAGCACACTTCATTTTTAGTTTAAAACTGAATATCTCATACATTCAATTTGGTGCTCTAAAACTGAATCCTAACTAGCTTGGATTAATAGCAATCTGTATTTGCATTTTTATTTAGATTAATCAACAGTTTACTTTCAACATATAGATTTAAATCCTTCGTTTAGGTCTTCGGTGTAGTCACTGAGCTTGCAATGACCTGAGAGCAAGGTCATACTCCTGCCTTCTAGAAGGTAATAGGTCGGCTCTTTCAGACATGCAGGATGAGTAAATCCATATTCATTCCTGTATGCAGCTGAAGTATAATGACCATGTTGAAGTGTATTGCTAAATCAGAGGCCCACATTTAGCTAGCACAACTCTTGTATATTTCTAATTTACCATATGCAAGAAAAGCCTAATTGATGAGGATTGGATAAGATCCTCCTTCTTTTTTGGAGCTCCACAGACTTAGGTAGGTATTACCTATGAATGATTATTGACTTTGCAGTATTAGTTACAATGGATTAGGTCTTTTTACTAGTTTACTAAATGCCTTTTACTGTATCAATTAATAGAAAACTATGCAAATGATTGTGATTAATCTGATATAGAGCTTGATAAGCCAAACTATTATCTTGAGAATAGAAAATAATAATGTGATAAGGATTTTCATCCTTCTTCATTTTATAGTTCTCTGAACTTAGGAGGGTTAACCTATTGATTCTCTCTTGAAGGAATCAACAAACTGAATTGTATAGTCTATGAATACAATTACTTGTAAATATATGCTTTCTTATAAATGAAGTGTAATTTATTGATTGATCTTAAATATTGGATGATGAACAATTACTTGCAAAACCATAAACCAGTGCCTGATCCTATGGGCAATAGAGTCAATCTCAAATGAAAATCCACAATTAGGTGTCTAATGAAAATACATGCAACTTAGATAGAATGCCTTACAAACTATCCACTCACTCCTACAACTTTGTTATTAGATCTTAATACCAATATTTAGCTTCCTGGGATCATCTAAAAGAATTACTCCTTCCTTGAAGGACCTCACAAATCTTTGCACAATTACCTTGTAATTGATATATTTAAATGCCTTACAATTAAACATATAAAATCTTGAATAGAGATAAAAGAGACAACAAAAACATATAAAATGGAGATTTCAATGTATTTTATTAATGTCTAATTGCTTCAAAATACATTCAATAGATCAAAAGTACAGAGGTTTAGAAATGTTTTTAGTAGTCTACCTTGTAATTATATTCCATCATTTTTCAAAATGTTACAATAAGCTCTATATATAGGCTAAAACCATCTTGGAATCCTTAAGAAGTAAGGATGCATCAAGCTTTGGATGGTTTAAAACCTAACCCTAAAAACATAGAAAAGGACAAAAGACAAGAAGAGACCAAGCCGTGGATAGACAAAAATGAAGAACGAAATTTGATTTGATCTTGTCTTCTTGTGATTACTGGCACCTTTGTCTGTATGTGTTCAGGATAGCCTCTGATATTTGTAGCGAGACCTAGTGACCGCCATTATAGGCCAATTTACACTAGTCTTCAAGATGACTAACCTTCATGTCCTCAAAAAGCAGGTGCTAGGTGTTCTTCTATTCTTCATCAATAATATCCAGGTCAACAGTGGCAGGCTTTTTCTTTTTGGGATTTGTTAAGACATCCCATGCCATGACATCATCTTCTACTATCCAATCAAAGCTCTGAATATTCTCTAGCTATGTCTTTTGCCTCTCCCACCTAGCATCTATAATGCTCTTAACATATGTTAAGAATTTATTAAAATCTATTTCTGCCTTAAAGGCCTCATCTAGAATCTTATTATATCTTTCCATATCCAATTCTCCATTGTCAAAAATATATACCTCTTTATTAGGTAATACATTATAAAATTCTGAGCTTCATACTCCTAGTGGCTTGATTTGATTATCCTTTGTCTTGATTGATGACACAAATCTATTGTAGTCTGGCCCAAACATATTTATTATGGCCTCAATTTGATTTGCCTTGCCTTTTGAAAAGGACAGGGTCATCCCAATTTGTTATATCTCTTCTCCAACCTAGGTTACAATCTCTGGTAGATCTGATCTCAATGGTTGCAATGATGCTAACCTCTCAAATAACCCGGTTCTTACTGACCATGTTGCATAGTAGGGGTTCAAAATTGATACAAAATTATTAACTTCAAATTGTAGGCCTAGAAATGTACCATAGCCACCATAAAATACATCAAATTTATCTTTTAATACATTTATCCTATACTGTGAAATTTCCATTAAGGCTCCTAAAACAACCTTATTATGCTCCTTAATCCCCTACTTTGTTTCTACTGTAGCATACCCTGTATCTTCAGTCTGAATCTCAACATTTGTTCCTTCTTTATGTACAATAGGGGTAACCTCAGGCATCTCTTGTAATTTATGAGTTAGGTCTGCAATTATCTTTTCCATTGCACTGATCTTCAACAGACCTAATTCTACATCCTTGGCAATCGGGCTTTTCTCATCAAATAACTTCTAATATCTTTTAGAAATTTGTTCTACCTTTGACTCATTCAAGTGAGAAAAATGTGTCAATGCCTAAGATATTTCAAGGTCTCCTGTATTGTGTACAGACCATATTATCTTGTCTCCTTCCATCTTCTCTTGAACATTTATCAGTGATGGCTTTTGATTCTTAGGAACAAGAGACCACATTACAAGGGCTTGGGATTTAGAATCATAGCCACACCCTTTTATCATTTCTCCTATTTAGGTCTCTGTAGAAATATTGACATCAGATTTCCTTCTGATCTAGTCTATTATAAATTTCAAAGGCAAGTCCCATCCTTCTACTAGGAGAATCCCACTGGACTTTACAAGTTTCCTGGCTTCATCAGGAGTCAAACTCTCAGACTTTGGATCTTATGCTTGGAGGGCTTGTAATGCTTCACTTGTAATTGCCTCTCCTTCTTGTGATTTCAATTGCGCTATAACTTGTTCTTGTTTTGCCCATATCAGGAAATCCTTAAACTCCTTAGTTTTGATGAACTCATCATCCTTTAGAAACTCCTCCTTTTGTAGTTCCCTTTCATCCAGACACAAAATTAGGGGCATTTCTACATTGTCATCAGTGTCTTCTATCTTTTTCTTACTTTCTCTTCTCAACTTCCTTAGTTGATGATCATATGCACTGGTCCCTATGAATAGGGCACCAATTCTATCCCTTTTCTTCTTGTGTGTCTTTGCAACAGAGGGCTCCCCTGCTTCTACTCTTTGCTTCTTTTGGGGATGCTCTACATCCACCTCAGCCTCATGTGCTTCTGTTAAATCAATAATGTTTTCCTCATTTTGAGGTGGCTAATCTTGAGGTGGCTAATCTTGGGGTGGTGGGCTATGGATAGAATAGCTATAGCTATACTCTGATGATGATTATTTATTGGGACCTCTATCCTTATCATCAATTTGATCTTCAATTTGATTACTGAGAAAGCTATGGTTCTCAATCATCTTTTCTAATTTCTACAAATAGGGAAGTCCTGGGAAAAATCCACCAAATGGGATCTCTTTCCTCTTCAATTGTTGTTCTAGCTCCATTAAATCATGATACTTTGATAATCTTGATGCAATCAAATCCTCCTCAAGGATGTTTCTAATTAAATCTTCTTCTTCACAAGGCTGATGCCTCTTGGTGATTGGAATGGTAGGTGTCAAGAGTTTCTTGGAACTTTCAATGAATCCTTCTATGTCAATATATCTGTATAAGGCAACATTCATCCTATAATGCCTTAACCATCCATTGATTGGGTCATAAGCCCTCTTCCCAATTGTAAAATATTAGGCAATGAACTACCTTGGAGTGAAGGTTCCCTTCTTGTGAGAGGCCAAATGCTCTCTATCTGTTAACATAAGATGCCATAGAAACTCCATTATTGCAATTCTTGGTGGTACTCTATATGGCAAGATATGTGGTGGCTATGAACAACCATACACTCTGATTAATGTAAAATTTTGGTGATAATAGAAGTCACCCTAGTTATGATCACCATTCCATTTGTCAACAAATTGACAAGGTCTCAATAATTGTAGCACTTTTACTAGAAGTCTAGTCATATCTACTCCCAAATTACTTAACAATGGGTAGACTACCCAATTCTCAAAAGCACAAAACTCTTGCTCCCTAGAGTTGTAATTCCATACCCTAAACCATAATTACACATGGTTCTACTATCCATGATATAATATTCTAAGTTATATATTTGATTGGTCCAAAATATTGAAATTATAAACCATGACGAGGTGCATCAGCAATGAGTACTGTAGGAACTTAGGGCTCCCTACCTTGTTCTGAATATCAAGGAATCCTTGATGCATTTTGTTGATTACAAACTAGATGTAATCATAGTCAATGCTTACATAAGGGCTCTGTAACTCTAGGATTATCATCAACATGTATGATGATACCCTTTATCTCCCACTACCTATACCTAAGACTCTGCATTGGGCATAAGATATGTACTTCATATAGAAAGCTAGGTCTTTGTAGAAGTATGGAGATGGATCACTTGGAATAGGGGCAATGTAGTTTCTAGTTCCCATTGGTGTGTGGGCCTGGATTAATTTAGACACAATAGGGGCCTCTCTGGTATATTTGGTAGCTAGGGCTTTCAAATTAATCTCTATGGAATAGGGGTTATAAATATCAAAAGATTTCATGAATGAAGCTCGGTCTAGGGTTACCAAAATAGTGCCATCATCCTTCTTGATGGTCTTTGATACAATATCATACCTACTAGCCAACTCTAGGATCAAGTCCACATCAATGAATACATCAAGAGCAACGAATTTGGCTAATCCACTGGTCTAGGGGTTTGAAATGGGCATAGGGCCATCACTATTTTTATGAAAATAACTAAATAAATGATAACTAGAACAATCTGGTGTCTTGCAATCTCTAATGTATGCATAATTATGTCCTATGTACTAATCATTTACCTTTTTGCCTCGATTGGAGCCTGGGAGCAGTTGAATAAACTCTTCTGAATAGTTCCTTTTTCCTCTTATATCATCATCATCCCCACTTACCCCGCTGGTAGAGGTGACGCTCACTGCTCAACTCATGTTTTCTGATGTAACTTATCATTGATCAACTTATTTTTACCGGTATTGAAACAAATCTTCTCCAAACCCTCACTTTTTACTGTGAATCACTTCAAATCCTCCACACTGAACTGATGCAAATTATGAGCTCTGGATTCTTGAAAACTGATAAGATGAAATGATAATGGTAATGCCTATTAATGCACCAATCTCTTTCATGAACTTGCAATTTAGTCTTTTTTGTCTTTACTTCTGCGTGCTATGAAATCAATTCTAGCTCCTAGTCGTGGCGTTTCAAACTGACAGGTGATCAATTCAAATGATGAATTTTCATGTAAAAACCTTATTAAATTTGATAAAAGATCAAGATTTGATCTTATTGGCTCCTTGATAATAGCTCAGTAATCTTTTAAAACATGCCGTCATAACTCCTTCATTCTAATTGGCTATCAATTATTAACATGGCGTGTAGAAAACTTCATGTATTACCTCAATCTCACCATGGTTTTCTTTAGTGACTGCGCGACTGTGTGATCTCGTTGTCATGAAAAGTTATCCTTAATTCCAATTTTCTATTGAGACTTAACGACAACCATCTAATCATCTTTCAGATCAACAACTACCTCTTAATCGCTATATGAAATTACTTAACTCTTATTCTCTTCAAGACTACGTGACTACAACTTTAACAACTCATCTTTGAACCTTGGGTTTCCTTTTAGAGACTACGCGACTGTGTTATCTCTTTGTCACTTTAAGATTTCCTTTACTCAGTTTCTATCAAGATTACGTGACTGTCATATGATCATCTTTTAATCAGATGACCCACGTGTAATCTTGTTTACTCTATGTACTTTCATATTTTCATCTGAGACTTCACGACTACTGCAGATCTTGATTCTAATCTAACAACTTGCGCATAATCTCATTTTCTTTTCACTTAACTGTAGTTCACTTCGCGACTTCATGACTTTAAGCAGTCTCCATTTTGCGGAAGGAAAATCTTTTACCTCAGGTTTGCTTTGAGACTTCCTGACTAACTCAAGTCTTCAAAAGATTATCCACGTGTCTCAATCTGAATTATCACCGCTGAATATCTGGAACTTCTATGACTTTTTGACCTTCTAAAGTGACTACCCACCATCCACAATATCTTCTCCTTTTCACGGCTAAGATCTTCTTGCTGAAAAAAATACTTAAACTTAACTGAACTCATTTCAAACCATGGTTCTTATTGCAACATCACGACTCATTGAATCTCGCTGTCGCTTTAAGAAATTGCTAGAAATTTCTAAGTCATGGTTTCTTTCATGATTTAACGCCAGCCACTAGATTCTTTTCAAATCGAACGTCAGTCGTGATATCACTCTGTCTTTCATCTATCTGCAACTTTTTATCATGACTTCACGTTGGCCACTGGATCTATCTTCAATCTGACGGTAGTCGCTTAATCTCTTTAGCTTTATCTTAACCATGGATTTTAAAAGAGATCACATGACTAAAGGAATTTAACCACCTTCTTTACCTTGGTGTCTTTGCGTGACACTACGACTGAGTAAAATCAAAGTTTCTTAAGAGTTTTCATGGAGACTCTACGACCGCCGCAGGATTACACTTTAGATTGAAGGCTATCGCTAAATCTCAAATCTTTTAACTTAACTCACTTTTCTCTTCATGATAATGTGACTGCATGAAACTTCAAACTTAACCTTAAACTCACCTTTTCAACTCTGATCATCTTTCGAGACAACGCGAATGAGTAAACTCAAAGTTGCCAAAGAAATTCTTTAACTTTGACTTTTTAAAGAGATTCTTCGCCAACCATAGGATCAAAATCTGCATCTACGCTTGGCGTGAAATCTCACAAGAACTGAAAGCATATTCATTTTTCAAAAATACAACCCGACATAGAGGAAATTGCCAAGTCTTGATAAGAAAAGGAATATCCTCAAATTACAAGGAGACAACGCGACTTAAGTGAAATGATATGAAATAAGCATATGACTTAAGTGATCAGGTTTCTGAAAAACTAACAACAAAATAGAATGGATTTCAATAAACTAGGGGTTTTCTTGAATATGCATGAAATTTGGACCTAGGGCTCAGGGTTCTGGATTCCTTCTTGATTTTGGCTTTGAAGATCATTGTTTGCAGAGGGATTGCGATAACTCTAGATAGGGTTTTCAAATTCTAGGCATGGATATGGCTAAGAACTTCAAAAAAATTTAGGCAGACTACAAAATCGAAAATACAACCAACAACACCCATAGCATAAAAATAAAAAGAAAGTAATTGCATCATAGAAATCATGTAGCTTTGCACATAAAGAAATCTCACATCAACATCATAACATCATAAATTGGGAATCAAAGAGTCATCATAAATAAATGTACACCATCAAAGAGTATCACAAATATGTATATCAAGATACATCAACAAAATGATCCATAATCAAAGTCCTGATCAATAAATATAAATGATACATCAATGCAATATCACAAGATCTAATCTCAGATATGTATCAAGACCCAGTACGGGCACCTGATCCATCTCTAGTAGAAGCACCTAACCCATCACCTATACCTGTACCCCTTGTGCCATCTAGATCCCTTTCACCTGATCTATCCTGAGTAGTCGGTGGTGCCTGACTAGTACTAGCAACATTTGGCAAATGTGCCATCATAGTCATAAACTACTATGGCACGGTAGTAACCTGATCCATCTGGTGAGTCATATCAGTCATCCCTACCTGCAAAGTCCTCACATCTTGTACTAGAACTTCTACAACTAAAGGAATTTGAGGAGCCTATAGGGTCTGAGGAGCAAGAGGTACCTGTGGGGCAACATGAAACTGTGATGTCACAACTTGTGGATCTACTTGAGGAGGCACCTGTCTCTGTGGAGATGTTGGTCTTTGAGGAGGACCCTGACCCTGTAGAGGAACCTATAAGGGAACATGTCTATCCACTTGTATCCTTCTATATCTTTGGTTTCCCCAATCTGCAGCTGGTCTATGCTATGCATGTCTCCGTAGAGGTACCTGTGCCTGTATCTGCCTAGGCTGACCAAAACCACTACCTCAAGCTCTAACATGAACACCCCGCATCTGAGGTCCTGCAACTCTTTGTACCTAGGAGCTCTCTATCTCTATACTCTCCTCCTCCTTCCACCACCACCTCCATTGCCACCATCTCCACCATCATCATCAAAGGTCTCATCTGCATCCAAGATAGGCTCTACTAGATCTATGAATCTCATCAATCTATGACGAGAAAACCACTCTCGATACTCAGAAAACATCCTTTCATTAGCAACATGGTCTAACATGTCCCATCTGATATAAATCAATCGATTAATATTTGTACAAGCAAACTGGTAATCTACCTGTGCACACCACATCGATCTCTTAGCTTGGACTTGGGTGTATAAAGCCATACCCTGAGGCATGTCTTGTACTTTGCCAAACTATTGTGAAACTCTCCTGAAGTAGAATCTCTCAATCACAAGTGGTGATTGACCAATCATCCACCACAGTAAAAACATGTAGGGGAGATCATCATCATCCTCCCACCATCCCTCGTAACTCAGGTAAGGTCTCCACACGACCTAGTCAATATCATCAACGGTACAGTGCCAATACTCAAGATTTCCCAGATGATGTTGGACAACCTTCCCATCATATATAAATGCATAAGGCCATCCTTGACCTCGAACTCGAGCAACAATAGGTCTCATAATCAGGATATGCTCCCAGGTCCATAACTGCAATAGAACTGCACTTGCTGAAATAGCTACACTAGCCCTGTACACAAAATTGTGCAAATCATGATATAACTGTGCCAATACACAAGATCCCCAATCAAATCTTCAAGGATGATAAATCAATTCCTCCAGAATGCGACCCCATCCGACTGAAAATCTGTGACCTCGTCGATTTGGCAGAAGTAAACCACCGATGACTGTACCCAAGATCGCTGACAAAGTGGGAAATGAAGCAAACTGTGCCCATGTAATCATGTCATCTCTAATATTTTTGTCTCTGAATACCTTTCTGCATGTGCTCCCATCGTATACCTGATCATAGTATACTCTCTCTCCACTGGTCAGAATCCTAAGCAATCTGTATGCATCCTCAGGTGTGATCGTCATCTCACCGAGGGGTATATGGAAGGTATTATGGTCAGAGTGCCACTGCTCTACCATAGCTATAATAAGACCCCAGTTTAGCTAAAACCAAGGGATATCAAGGAGGAACCCTAACCCACACTACTCAATAATCCATCTCTCCAGATCTCTTAGCTCATCAAGTAAATCAAAAATCCAATGTGTGACATTCCGTACATACAACTTATGGAAATATGCCTACATTTTGCAAACAAAGTGAATTATATTAGCATCTTTATATCAGTGGATTATTTCACATCAATCAAACCAAATCAAATCTATCCTTGCTCTATTTTGAGCGCATCAACCTATTGTTCCTAACCTCTAGATCTTGAGAAGGGAGCAATACATCAGTTTTCTACCTAATCTGATTGACACATCAAACATCCATTTATATGATTATTCTAAAATCCTAAACACTTAGTAGCATCATGGAAACACATCTATCTATATTAGAAATCAATCTGGTAATTCAGAGAATCAATCAAAAGTAGTTTGTTCATCCTAAAATTAGGTTTTTCATCCACTTTCTAATAGGCGTCACTTGGCTAAGTGTATGCTTCATTTCAAGCACCATGCATCATTTCAAACATCATACGCATGATTTAAAGCATTGGACGCGGTACTTCTTAATATATGCGACATTTCAAAAACCTAGGCATCATTTAAAACTTCATAGGCGACATTAAAAACATACTTTTGCTGAAGGGTTTGCTACGCAGTATTTTACACATTGGATGCCAATTTTGACCTAAATACTAGGCACTATTTTACTACTCCTATGTGTCATTTCATTGTGCGGAGGCAGTGTTTAACTACCTTAGGTGTTATTTAATATATCCTAGGCGGCATTTTGTAGAAACTAATCTAAAATACATAAAAAATTACAATAAATGCTATCAAATAAATGCAATAAATGCACTAGGAAGGTCAAAACCACTTATTGGAGGTCCGTAATCCAATGGTCTCTACTACTGGTGCCCTCTCTCGAACCGGTGCTCACAAATGGGGACCACCATAGTTGTCAATCTCACTAGGACCAGAGCAAAATTTCTATAGTAAAAAGTGAAAATGAATAGTAAATTTGGGGTTTTCAACCTATTTAAGCTATTTGACCTAATTTTTGGAGAGATTTTTGACCTAGTGAAACTTAAATTTGCATTTTCTACAAATTGGGGCATGTTGTGACATCATCATCATCATCAATGTTTTTTAGAAATGAAATCATCTTTTATCTTATTTTACATCAGTCTCATCGTGTTTTGCATCTGGACATCAAAATAAAGACATTATATTTTTCCATTAGTATATGCAAGGAAAAACATGATAAACACCGTCGGTTTATACTACACCGAAAGATAGGGCACAACACTACCCAATGCCAAGGTTATTGATATTGCTAAGAACAAAGCATCCCAACGCAACACTATTTAGTGTTAACCAATGAAAGAAAAGACAAAGGAACCCGACGAGTAACCAACAGTGCAACTCAATGAAATAGTCAAGAGTTGAGCCTGATAGATGAAGGGAACCTGACGAATAGTTCAAAGAAGGAACTCTGACAAACTTTCAGTTCACACCGACCATCAGATACTGAGAGTCAGTTACATTCCGTAAAAAGTGGATTTGACTTCCATGTCAGATAAATCACTGAAGTTTTATATTTAACTTCTTGATTTGTTTTAAATCCATTACGTGAGGGAAAAGCAATGTAATTATTATTATTTTTGTCAATCTAACTGATTTAAAACATGCAAACTAAAGGATCAAGTTCAAGTTGTATACCTTGGATCTAGAGTTAACATTGTAGTGCGTGATTCTAAAATAGGTCAAAGAACTTGTATAAATAGATGCTCAATCAATTGTGAACATGTTGTTCGATGATGATTGTAGCCTCTGAGAGCATCCAAGGTTAAGACAAGAGAATTCATGCAGAAGCACAGACAAAGATCAAATCAATTTTTTCAAGAACAAGAACCAAGGCTACCGACAAGAAGGAAAAGGTATTAATCAATCACTATAGGTGATATTCATATACTATAAGATTTAATGGATGTGTGATAAACAATTATAGATTTCATACAGTCAGGTCATACATATTGTACACATTCTAACAAGTGTAGTACACTTAAGAAATCCTTTCAAGGAAGGTGGATTTAACAATCTTATTGTAAATCTCTTAACCAAGTGACACTACATCAATTTTGCTAAAGCTCTTAACAAAGTAGATCCTAATAGGTCTCCACATTAATACTCCTAATAGGGTAGATCATCAAAAGTGATCAAATTGTAAGCTTTAACTGACTCCCTTCCATTCTACAGATAGTGAAGTTTTATGGGTGCCATCCCCACCGCAGTTTTTACTTCCTAACAGGAGTTTTATGCGATATCATATCTTGTGTTATGTGTCTATTACTTTCATGAATGTTTCTATGAATGTTACATACAATTACGTTTATTTATTAATATTACATGCATAAGAAAGAACATCAGATTTGGTCGGTAATACAATAAAGATTGATTGCTAATGAAGTAAGGTGAAAAGTGTTAAAAGTTTTAGAGGTACTGATTCACCCCTCCCCTCTCAGTACTACTTTCCATTAATCCCAACAATTGGTATCAGAGATGAGTCTCTTCTTGGAAAGCTTAAAGGCTTAAGAGAAAAGATCATACAATGGAGAAGTACAAACTTGATAAAAATATTGAGAATAAAAATCTTGAAATTCAAATGTTTTATGAACAGTATAAAGAAGCTAGAATCAACATGAGATAGTTTTGGATGAAATAAAGAAAATGACATCTCGTTGTAATGAGACAGATTATCACAAGGAAGAGATTCCAAATTTCTTTGAGTCTTCAGGATCAAATACAAGTAAAGCATCAGATACATCAGAAGAAAGCATCACAAGCCTAACTGAAATCAATCTACATCTGGCTGGAGAACTCAAATCTCTATAAATCAGTCAAGAGACACAGATGGTAAGGATGATTGATGTCATGAACAATGCAAGGCAAGCTGAACAAGAAAGAACACTAGCTATTGATGATAGAAGAAAGATCATAGAAAAGCTATAAGAAAAGGTGTTTGAGATACAAAGACTTACAGAGCATCACCATGAGGTTACAAATCAGATTATTCTTATGAGTCAAGAAGCAAACAAAATGAATATGGAACTCATTGAAAGAATACAAATTATCGGTGAACTAAGAGAATAAAATGAAAAACTAAAGCATGAGGTCAGAAATCAACAACATAATGACATGATTAAGAGAGCTGAAGAAAGTAAAAAAAAGATGGATGAATTCTTGAATGCACAAAGAAGACCCAACACCAACACTGGACTAGGATACATTGAGCATGGAGAGTCATTAAATGAAGCTAATCCAAAATATTCTTGCATCAATCCTAGACCAAGGAGGATGAAATGCTATCACTTTGGAAAGCAAGGCCACACCTCAAATGTTTACAGGAGCAAAGAAAAAGGTATTCCTAAATCCTCATTTACATTCATAGGACAATATTATAATTGTAGCAAGAAGGGACATAAAGCATATGAATGTAAATCAAAGGTGAAAGAACCAAAGAAGGAAACCTATAAGGACAAGTATTGTCCCACCTCCAAACTACATGGGCACACATCTCTTGAATGCAAGAAGAAGAAAATTGAAGCATGGAAACCCAAAAATCAAGAAAATGCATATAAATCGAGCAAAGTCAGTAATTCATATGTTTGGGATTAGAATACATGGATAAACTGCTCAACATGTGTTAGATATGGTCGCATTGCTTCAAACTGCATGAGAACATGGACTGAAAAGTCTAGAGGCTGGACCAACCCTGGAATGGCATGTTTACACTGTCATAAGGTTGGACATCTAAAGAAGGACTGCAAAGACTGAATAATAGAAACCACCACTTTTGCAAATGGTAACACCATTGAAGACATCAAGAAAATGAGAAAGCAAATGTGGAGGAAAGATTCAACCATTGTGGAAGCTAGACCAAGTAATGTAGTAGGTGACACCACATCCCATGGATCTGGTGACATCACCACTGCTACCTAAAAGATGAACAAGTAGGTATGGAACTGCACTACACCAAGTCATATTTTGCATTAGTTCCATTATACAAATTGATAGATAGTCAAAATCCACATGAATAAAGATGCATATTGTATTACTTGTTACAATTCTGAGAAAACAACCCCATTGGTAAACACATACTAAAAATCATCGGTGAACATTAAAGGATGAGCTGTCTACACTTGCCGAGAATCATCGATCAACACATAAAAAGGCTAAGTCGCTAATATAAACTGACACCCATCGATAAGGAAGTAAAGTTACAATGTTGTCTTGATACTACACCGAGATCCATCAGTGAAAGCAACAATCTTAACAACTATCCCAAGCATCCTGTCAACACCGAGAATGTCATTTGAGAGTTTACCTGACAAACTCCGTCTTCATGACCCGACGAGTTGTTGAGAATTTATGACAAACTTAGGGCAAAAGTCTATAAATAATCGATGGAAGAAATTTATTCTTCACACACAAAATAAGAAAATAGAGCAGAGAAAAAATAGAGCATAAAGAGAGCTGTTAGTAGAGCATCCTCAACTCGATCCAACACACTCCAAACAGATCACTCACAAGTTACATACATTGAAGTAAGTACCAAATGTACCGAGAACTCTGCTATTATTTTCAAAAAACCCCTAAATTCAAAATAATGGCAACGACTTCAAGAACAACCAAATTGAAGAGTGAAAAGAAGAATATCGTTAAGTTGATCAAGAATAGCACTTGTGTGGAACCAAAATACAAGATATGCCCAAAGATTGCATCACAACTCGATGATTCTGGCACATTCTCAAAAATTCCACCTAGGGTTTTGTTGATAGAAGATGTTAGATCGTATATCCACTGCAAGATCACTGAGATTGGTGATCTAGAGATAGATCAAGCTTTTAAGAAGCTATGTGATGATCAAGGGAACCTAAAGGAAGAACACAAGCACTTGCAAGTAAAAGGGATAACAAATGACCTATATTTCCTGAGGGTTTGTAAAACCAACTGGATTCGGTTAGTTCTAAGAAGAATGCACGGTCAAAAGTTATGGCTGGATGAACCCAAGCAGATTACAAAGGATGTATTACATGTTGTAACAGGTTACCCTATAACCGAAAAAACAAAATCTCACAAGCGTCCCTCTCAACCAGAAGTTGAGAAACTCACCAACGCTGTATGGGATAACTGAGGACTTAAGGTGAACACCATCAACAACGAGGAACTGAGGTTCGGTGCATGTGTGATAGGTTACAAAATATTTCAAGCTAGCTGGATAAACAACATAGCATCAATAGCAGTAAGCACAACTTACAATATTGTCACGAAAGGAATACAAATGGATCTATGTGAGATCCTACTGAAGCATTTTGATAAAAATATGACAACAATCAGGTTTGCCAAGACAAACACACGTAAGTTTGGCTCACTTATAATGTGTATATTCTTTTATTTTCAAGAATACTTTCCTTCAATTGGAAAAGTGAAGTGGGACACCACCAAGCCAGTCACATTACAGATAAGTGACCTTATCAAGTCACTAGGTGACAACTTTGATTCAGTGATGACTGAATACTTCCTTGATTTCAAGGAAAATATGATGGAGAGAGTAAGGATCCCTGAACAATTAATTAAAAAGCATAGGGATGAGATATGCTTTATGGTGGATTCAAATTTTACTCATATTAAGCCAGTTGTACCAAGGAAATCTTGGTTACCATCACTTGACTATGAGATAAACATAGATCAAGCAACAAATGCAATTGATGCACTATTGAATGAACCACCTGACAATAAGAAACAAAGATTTGGAACATATGAAGAGGCAAAGTCTAAAATAAAAATGGGCCTAGTCATAAAGAAGACTTTCAACAAGAAAAAAAAGATGGTAAAGAATCTTGAGAAGTTTTTGTTGGTAAATGAGGATAAAGAAAAAACAAAGGTCACCAAGGAACAGGGTGCCATCGGTGAAGAGGAAGATAAGAAAGCAACAGATTCTGAATCTATAGGGTCTAATGTGCCTCCACCTCCAACCAAGAAACAAAGGACTACAGTAGCTCAGAGGACAAGGAGCCAAACTGCAAGGAAAGATACTACACCTCTTAAGAAAGGTCAAGTGAGGACCTATAAGAGGAAGCAACAAATAGAGAAGAAAACACCTACCAAAAGGAGGAGAAGACTAGTCAGAACTAAGGCTAACATTGAAGATTCAAAATAGGATGAGCCTCAAGTAGACAAGAAAATCTTAACCCTTAGAACAATTGATGAGATTGCCGATTCAATTGCTACAACAGGTACCATGACTAATAGGAAAATCAGACAATGGGTAAAGCTAGAGCCCGATGACAAAAATAAAATAGAAGATGCAATAATCAGGTCCATGGCTAAATTCAAATATGTACCAGTTGAGTTTTCTAACAAAATACCCAAACCAATGAGTGACAAAATTTCAGCACGATGGTCTTATGCTTTAAACTTTGAAAAGGAAGCAAGGGAGAGGATACTTGTGACACTCATGCCTCCCGAATCTAAAATGGAAGAGATAAAAGAAATGATGAAAAAGCATTCAAATAAATTTGTGGCAAAGATAAGAGCCTACAAGGTGCTACAGGGGAAGTTCTTAGATCTTGACAGCATGATAGATGCTAAATGGAGAGAAATTCTTGATCTACTTGTAGAATCAACAAGCTGTGAGAATCCATTAATCCTCACCGAGACACCTCATATAGAGGAGCAGAAAGAAAAAGAAAGTCTAGAGCACATTGCTTTGAATAATATGGAGGACTCTGAGCCCATTGACTTAGATAAAGTCATGGATGATCTTGACATTCAAGATATTACTCACTATGATTCTGATAAGGATCCAAAGAAGGATGATGATGTAATATTAATATCTCTTAAGGATCAAGAAAAGAAACAATCATTGGAGACACAAGGAAATAAGGACATGGATGTTGCTGATGAGACATGGCCAGATACTTCAATCATTGACATAACAGGGCTGGACCCTGCATAACAAATTCAAAAGGATGAAGATGTCACTATTCAACAAGCTCAAACCGATGAACAAGACACAACTATAGATGCAGCACAGGTGGGCACACAGAACAATATGCCAGTATTGATGAAGGCCATCAATCTTCTAGAAGGACAAGAAGAATCTAATGTAGATACAAGCATACCCAAAGACAAGGGTGATGCAGAAACAAAGGATACGAATGATGAATCCAAAGATACAACTTCAGAATAAGCTGCTACCGATGATCAGCAAGACAAGTCTACTGATCAAAATCAAGAAGGAGAAAAACAAGAAGGAGAGGAAAAACAAAAGGAGAAGAGTGAAGAAGAAAAGACATATGATTCTCAAAATCAAACAAAATAGAAATCTGCTGATACACCCAAGGTTAATGAAGAGACATCTTCACCTAACCAATAGGTGAACACTGAGCAGAAGGCACAAGAAGTTTCATCTACAAAGCCTTCACCGAGCACCTAAGAGAAAACAAATTAACTAGCAATGGTAGTTCAAACATCTGCTTCTACACAAATCTCAAGAAAGAAGAAGAGCAAGATCAAAAATCCAGTCACTCTGGATGAAATAATTGAGATTCTAGTATGTGATCTTAGAACATTGGATCCTACTGAGTTGAAAAATTATGCTAGAATTTGTGAAAGGAAAGCTATCCAAGATAAGCTGAGAAAGGCCACAAAAGAATCAAAGGTACTTGAAGTTGCAAAAGGAATCCTTTAGAAAATTGTACCTGATACAAATGTTGATCAAACAACTCCCATACTTGATCAATTAGTGGTTCTCACCGACACTATCACATCTCATAATATAGATGATGAAAAGGCTATGTAAGCAAGACTTGAAAATAAATATGAATTCAAGTTAGCAGAGAAAATAAGCCAAGAAGTGGCACTGAAAAAGGTGAAGCTATCTGAAATGGTAAGCACATTGGACCCTATAATTTTAGAAGTAATAGCCTTAATTAAAAAATTGTGCATGTTGGATCAACTCAGCAAGGAGTATACCAAAAAGATAGCACAAATTGATGTTGATCTTGAAGCTAGTGCACAAGGTCTCACAAACACTGAAGATGCAATCAAATTGCACAATGACCAGCTCAAGAAAGCTAGGAAGCTAAGATAGGATATTCAAATTGCAGAAACAAAGTTTAGAGATGAGGTAAATGAGCTTCAAGCTCAACTTTTGCCAACTCTCACATTACTGCAACAACATATGACACATGAAAGAACACTTATTGCCACCCCAAAAATGTCTGTCCTAGATAGCATTTATGATATGCATGCTAGGATTGAGCTAGAGCACATGGAATTGGAACTCCTCAAAGAGAAATGGGAGAAAATGATATAAGATATCAAGAAAACTCACTCCCACATCCTTGAAACTCTTTAAGTTGCACATTTTTGACAACTTATAAGTTGTACATTTTTGTCATGATTATCAAAAAAGGGGGAAATGATATGTACAGTCAGTCATTAAAAGGAGGAAATGATATGTACAGTCAGTCAATAAAAAGAGGAAAGATTATGAAAAAAGGGGAATGTATATTACAAAGGCAAGTATACATATACATATACATATACATATACATATACATATACTTATACTATACCAATGCATGCAGTTAGGGAAAGTCATATAATGACAAGGATATATACATGGTGTACGTACTAAACACTTTAGTATTTTGCACATATCAATTTTTGATACTAATGTCAAAGGGGGAGATTGAAGACATTATATTTTTCCATTAGTATTATATGCAAGGAAAAACATGATGAACACCGTCAGTTTATACTACACTGACAGATAGGGCACAACACTACCTAATGCCAAGGTTATCGATATTGCTAAGAACAAAGTATCCCAATGCAACACTATTCAGTGTTAACCGATGACAGAAAAGACAAAGGAACCCAATGAGTAACCAACAGTGCAACTCGATGAAACAATCAAGAGTGGAAACTAACAGATGAAGGGAACCCGACGAACAGTTCAAAGAAGGAACTCTGACAAACTTTCAGTTCACACCGACAATCAAATACCGAGATTCAGTTACACCCTGCAAAAAGTGGATCTGACTTCCACGTCAGATAAATCACTAAAGTTTTATATTTATCTTCTTGATTTGTTTTAAATTCATTACGTGAGGGAAAAAAAATGTAATTATTATTGTTTTTATCAATCTAACTGATTTAAAACATGAAAACTAAAGGATCAAGGTCAAGTTGTATACCTTGAATCTAGAGTTAACATTGTAGTGCGTGATTCTAAAATAGGTCAAAGAACTTGTATAAATAGATGCTCAATCAATTGTGAACATGTTGTTCAATGATGATTGTAGCCTTTGAGAGCATCTAAGGTTCAGACAAGAGAATTCATGCAGAAGCACAGACAAAGATCAAATCAGTTTTTTCAAGAATAAGAACCAAGGCTACCAATAAGCAAGAAAAGGTATTAATCAATCACTACAGGTGACATTCATATACTGTAAGCTTTAATGGATCTATGATAAAAAATTATAGATTTCATACAGTCAGGTCATACATATTGTACACATTCTAACAAGTGTAGTACACTTAAGAAATCCTTTCAAGGAAGGTGGATTTAACAATCCTATTGTAAATCTCTTAACAAAGTGCACACTACATCAGTGTTGCTAAAGATCTTAACATAGTAGATCCTAACAGGTCTCCAAATTAATACTCCTAATAGGGTAGATCATCAGAAGTGATCAAATTATAAGCCTTAGCTAGCTCCATAGTGAAGTTTTGTGGGTGCCATCCCTACCGCAACTTTTACTTCCTAACATGAGTTTTATGTGATATCATATCTTGTGTTATGTGTCTATTACTTTCATGAATGTTTCTATGAATGAACATACATACAATTAAGTTTATGTATTAATATTACATGCATAAGAAAGAACATCGGATTTGGTCGGTAATACAATAAAGATTGATTGCTAATGAAGTAAGGTGAAAAGTGTTAAAAGTTTTAGAGGTACTAATTCATCCCTCCCCTCTCAGTACTACTTCCCATTAATCCCAACACAAAATGCTTTGATTTCTGAGGGGGCACCATCATATCATAAAATTAGGGTTCTGCATCATATCTTACATCGAATCTAGGGCAGTAAAAAATTCAAAATTTTATAAGTGGGGAATTCTGCATCATTTTCACATCAGGGATTTTGCATTAGTTTCTCATCAGATTTTGCATTAGATTCTCATATCAGGTTATCAGATATTCACATTAGGTTTTTGAATCAATCAATCAACATCGAATCAATGATCAGGACATCAAGTTTTATTTGAATCAATGCACTTCACACATCAATTCAAAGAGGGGCATTTGTAGACACCTAAAATTGACTAGGTGTTCTCTAAACAAGCAAATCTGTATTTTTCATCAAATTGATCCTAATCTCATCAAATTGCATCAAAATGGATCAAAATCAAATCAAATGGACATTTATCAATCAAATTAGACAAAATCAATTTAAAAATCAAAGGATTAATTAACCATGATATCAAATAATCAAATACAATCCTAAAAGGATCAATCAAAATTGTATAATTGATTTTAATCAATTAATTGTATAGTTTAAATAAAAAATCAAATTGAACCTATTCATCCCTACATGGCTAATTTAATTAATTGATTGAATTAAATAATCCTAATATCTTTCAACACGAATTTGAGCAACCAATGGGAATTGAGAACACAAAGCACATGGATCACTCCTAAATTTGAATCTCAATCACTCATTTTGAACTTTCAATCTCAATCACTCAAATTTGTCCCTTTGTCCCAACCTTTGAGACAATAATTTAAATTGTCCTCCCATTTGAAACCATTCAAAAGCCTCCCACTCAACCATGGCTTAATCATGATCAAGTAACTCTACCCCCTACACTCGGGAAAATCCTATAAATAGAAGCCATTTTGAGAGCATTAAGGATCCTAGAAATTCAAATGCAAAGCATCAAACCTCTTGTCATTTTCATAGCAATTTGAGCATTTTGAGAGTTTGTCATAACAATTTTGCATTATGGAACTCATTTTGAGTGCATTTGAGTACAATTTTATCATGATTTGAGAGAATTGAGCTAGATTTAGGCATTTATCTTCATCAAATTCTCATTCTAGGACTGTCATTGAAAGAGATTAAGGCTAAGATATTCTTCAACATGCTTAGATAGAGAGCCACAAGATGCTTATTGATTTAATTACAATTCTTAGATTAAGTTTCTATTATTTTTCTATAGAATTATAGCTGAATAAACTAATTTCATGAAGTTGTATTTTATTCACATACAATGTGATTGGAATGTTTTTTCCATTTATAGGATCATATCAAAATACGAGTATAAGTTTTTTTTAGATTATGATTAGATGTTAATGAATTTTGAAATATGGAATGAATTCATATTATTTGATGCATAGTTGATTTGAGATTACTATTTAAGAGCTAACTCTACTAATGAAAACTTGAATATTTTAAGTGGTTGGAAAGAATCAAAGGCAAGAATGTGGGCCAGGTAGAGGTGGTTAGCATTTTGGCAGTGGTCAGTTTGATGGATACCTAGAACTCACACATTCTGTTAGTCATTTAGAAATGATAACATGAATTTCTAGTTTGAATTATCAAATACTTAAATTAGATGTGTCTAAATAGATAAAAATAGTTAACATGTTTTCTTCCATTAATTTTGTTATTAGGTGAACGTGTGTTTGAAAAAGGAAAGTAGGAATAATTATCTTATTTTCTCTTTTGACAATTAATTATCAAATAAATGAATACATCTTGGTTATTAGATCACATAATTTATGATAACATAATATTTTCATTTAAAGTAATTGTCACACACACACACACACACACACACACACACACATAATTTATTTATTTAATTAAGTCATAAGAAAGTAAAAAATGAATAAATAAATAAAAGAAAAGGAAAATCATACTTTTCTTATTTTATGAATATGCTTTCACACCATTGTCATTTGTATTCCTTCACACTTTCCTCATTTTCAAATGTTCTTTCATGCCAAAATTACGGGGAGAGGAAGCTGGCCTTAGAAAAAAAACCCATAGAGAGGTTCAAAGGTATACAAAAATTGGGGAAAATCTTTGGTTTGGTCATTCATCTTTTGGCATGACAAGAACACTTTCTAAAAAGAAAAAATGAAGATGCCTAGGAAGGATTGTTGGTGATTTTTATATATAATAGGAAAGTGTATGCGGGGGAAAAAACAAGTAGGAGGAGGCATCAAATATAGAAACTATTGAAGGGATATGCCATAGGCCAAACCTTTCAAGTATTTAAAATATCTTTACCAAGAATTCTTCTTTTATTCATAAATGTTGAGTTACTTTCACAATGTTTTGAGATAAAGAAATAGCTTGAAAGTATTCCACTTAGATTCCTCATTTGAGATTACTTTCATTTTTCCTTTATAAATGGACTATGGTTCATTAGCCAAATCTCTTTCCAAACACATTGAATCTGACAGCTAAGAATATCTAAATGAAAAACTCTTACCAAATCTATTGTATAATTATATACCTCTTTTTCTTGGTCAAAAGAAAGCTTTCTTCTCCTAATGCAATGGTACATGAATTAACCCCATACAATCTATGTCTTTGAATGGCATTGTTTATGTTCACATCTTGTTGTTTTAGTTTATTTGCAATTATTACATATTCCCAGATTTCAATTTTCATTTCATCTTACCATTATCCCGGCTACTCAATTTTTGGTAAAGACTAACGAACCAAGGTATACCTATAAATTTTACCGTATCTGGTTGAGAGTTATTAAAATGTGTCTCTAGTTGATTTTAACCTTGACAATGGTTGTTTTTGATTAAGGTAAAAATAGGTTTTGAAAGGACCCCAAAACCTTTTACAAGATACTACTAGAGATAAACATCATAAGCCCAATACAAACATAGAAAGCCCACTACGAACAAAATGCAGGACACCAACAAACACCCAGACCCAAAACATGAAATAAGAGAACTGCCAAAAAAATGCACAGTTTCTAGCACAATATCTAGCACAACTTCAAACACAATTTCCAAAATAGAAGAAAAGACACTACATAGCTCTTTGGTAGGCTTCCTCTGCCTCCTTCTGCATTTCTTCCATTTTGTCAATGGACTCCTTCAGCTCTAGCATCTCTTTTGGGACCTCCAGGATTTTCCTTTTAAGACCACTTCGGGTTCTTGTCCCTGGGCCCGAACTTCCTGCCTTATCATCAATGGTAATAGTAGTATTTTTGAGCAAACTTATTTCCAGGTAAGCATATAAAGCTTTCAGGTTCTAAAATGAAACTTGAAGCCCATCATTGCTGTGTTTGAGAATGACACGTATCATGTGCCTATTGTGACTTATTTGCTTTTTCATTTCCTGCATCTTTTCTTCTACAATTGCGTTAACTCTAGCAGTGAGCTCCTCATCTCTATTACTGCTATTTACCTTAATCTTCATGTTCTTCTCCATTTCCTCCACCTTGGACTTAAAAGGCTCCATAGTTTCCTGCATCTCAGTCAATTGATGCTTCATTATCTTCATTTCTTCACTAATCCAGTCTTCCATACTCGCCCCATAGTCCTCTTTGCTTTTCAGAATTCTGTCATCAATTTCAAAACCCACCACTTCGGGGTCCCTTCTCTGTTTCTTCTTATTTCTATTTTCAGCCTTCAAAATTGGCTGCTCATTTTGGTCCTCCTTGCCCTCGTCCTCATTCTTTTTCTCCTCCTTTTCATCTCCCTCTTTCTCGCCTCCCTCAACTTCCATCTCTTGGTTTCCTGTATTATTACCCTTGCCCTCTTCATCAGTCATGGGCGTTTCCTCCTCGTCGGTCAGAGACACCTCCTTACTCAACTGACCTTATTTTTCCTTAACAAAATTCTCATAATTTGTCTCACGAACATCCTGATCCATCACAACCATTTCCTCCTTTTCCTCATTCTGGATATCTTCATCATTGCCCCGATTCTCAAGGGTTTCATTATCGGTCTCCTCCTGCCTTTCCGGGTTAGCCTTCTTTTTAGTTCTAACCCTCTTCTTCGAGCTCTATTTTTTGTTTTCCTGCTTAACATTCCTCACATTCCCTTTTACCCTTTTGGGGACCTTGACAATGGTTGTTGAATTTGATGATACACCTACCAATTGTATTACTTTGACAAATTGAAGCATCTTCAACCAATTCACCTTGCACAATATTCTTGGCCTTTTACTCCTTACTAGAGGCTTAGTTTGTAATAATAGATCATAAAATGTTGTCCATGGTTGTGAAATTGGGGCTTTTCCTACCTAATTTGTTGTAAGAACATATGTGCCTTAAATGTCTATTGTGTGTCTTCAATTCTTGAGTCATATATATATTTGATAAGTTCCTCAATTTTTGTACATGTATATTGTTCCCAGTGCTATACCAACTTGCCACACTTTCATTTTTTTTATTGGGATACATAATTATCAAAGCATTTTATTAAAAAATCTATTTTGAACATGCTTTGCAATGAATTAATTTCATTAATAACACATTTCATTGAGTCATTTTAACTATTATGAAACTCTTCATATTGCTTCCATATATTTTCCTGCATGGTATTTGCTTGGATGCCCGTGCCTTGTTACAAAAGTTCCATTTTGGGACAGTAGGAAGAGGTTGTAGAATTTAGCTTTACACCTGCAAATCAAATTAGGTTGAAGTTTTGAAAGCCTTACAAATAAATTTCATGGATATCATGAAATCAATCACCGTGTGCGAAAGTCATCTATTTAAACAAAATATAAGAGGTGGATTTGAATTTATGTGACTCTAGAGTTTAGTCAAGTGTTCTCTGTATAAAATAATCAATTTGTTTTTGTAAGTCGCTGACATCATCATTACCAGCTTGAGGTTTACATTGTTCAGTTTGATCATGACAAGTTACTCTGCATTATCTTTCCTACCCTCTGACCAGTTCATTGTGTTCAATGTTAAGGATACATCTTCATATAATTTTCTATCATTGCGTGAACAGTTGTCTTGAGATCAATTGAAAAAATGCATTATGTTTCATATATTTGCATTACTTTGACTTGCATGAGTTTGAGATCAATATGCGAATTATGACACTATAGTGACTTTCATATAGATTAGAGTTGTTGGTTTCAGTATTGTGACATACAATAATCTAGTGATACATTTGATCACTATGATAATAATAGGTATATTGGCTCAAATAAGCAGTGACTTTGTTTGTATTAGCAACATTATACTTTTGACCAAAATTGTATTGTATCTAGAGTTTGCAAGGTAATATTACTTGTTCATTTTAAAGATACCAATGTGGTGACCATGTCAAATATTGCTAGGAAGGCCTTTTGGTCGCCCCCTAGCAATTCTTCACTATATAACTTTATTAAATATCATTTAAAGATATGACTTGGAAATGCCATTCTTATCGACATTACATTACGGCTAAACTTAAGGTTTATTTTGTAATTCCATTTTGGCATACACATCACAAAATGTGGTAGCACAAACATTGCAACCGTATCTCTATCAAGCTAGGGCATCACGACCCTTTTTAGGGCACGAGACATAGAGCTTTGAACTACAAAGGTTAACTTGGGATTAGCGGGGAAATATAGTATAAGATGAAAGGAAGTTTTTTCAGTTATGTGTGGGAAGCTTTGGGGGAACGACATGAGAAAAATCTGGTGAAGTATTTGGGTCTATGGTGATGGCACAAGTGTTTTCCTTCTGGTCTCTGTTATTATTATGTTTAACTTTTATTTGTTGTTTAATCTTCATCTCTGTTAATATGTTAGTTTGTCTTTGATTAATAAATAGTTTATATGAATTTCATCTTTATGATTCCATGGTCATACATTTAACCCTTATCGGGTCTGTCCTTGTTTTTATACATGATGCATCTTCTTTCATGAGTCATTAGTTTTTACCATTTGGGTATCTCAATATGTGTCGTTCATCTGTGTTTTTGAAGATTCATGATAGTCATGCATGCATGGTTATCGTATCTGTTGTATCATACACATTTATTTTGGGTTTATAAGTTTTGTGTGATGCATGTCATATTGAACCCTAGTAAAGGGTTACGTGTTTCGAGAGTTGTAATATGTTTATGATTTTGGCACTTCAAGATGCATTCCATCATGAATGTCATGATTCTTCTACATGTTTCATTACCATAATATATTGTAATGTAGGTCGACTATGAGGTCTCTGTACACACCATGCATATCACATGTCTTGTTCTAAAACTTGAGTAGGTTATGGGTGTGTTTACATTGTCATGTGGTGTATGTTTAAAATAGAGGATGTTTCCATGCATAAAGATGTTGATACACTATTTGATTATGGTTTAGATATTCAGTATACATGATAGATATTAGTGAAGAAACATAATTATCTTTGTGACAAAAATCCGTATTTTAAAAATATCATATTGAAAGTTTTTTTTAATTTTTTTATTATCAAACTTTGAACAAGGATTTGTAAACTGTTTTTATGTTGTCTCAGTAACATAAAGTTTATGAGGAAATTATGACAGAGATTAAAGAAACGAATATATTTGTTTTATTTGATCAGAATATACATTGCATTCAGAAGGTAGACATATAAAGTTTTATTCAACAAAATGCCATTAAAGATTATATAAGTAATCATTATATTGATGAGCTTGAATTACATGTACATATGATATGGAAACAGGATGAGTAATACTCAGACAATTGAATTCGTTTCACTTGATTAGTTTGATTGTAGTTTGAAATCAGTTTATGGTATTCTATATATACTTGCAGAAAAGATTGTTAAAGTATGCAGAAAGAGAGAGATTGAGCCTTGATGAAACATTTATTGTTATTGTGCACATGAAAATATACAATCAGAAGTCTTGATTGAAAATATAGTGGTATTAATCTTGTAGTGTATATTGTTTAATACAAAGCTCTATTTGTATTCTATAATGTATGATATGGGATTAAGATTAGTATACAATCAGATTTCCTGACTTTGTATGTATGAAAGAATTGTGAAAAAAACTTTGTAAAGCCAGTGAGGCACAAAATGGCTATCAGTGAGATAACATTGTAAGTGAGAAAGATAAACAACTAGTGAGGCATTGTAAAAGATATTCCAGATTAAGTCAGTGAGGCATTTTGAGTAGTTTTATTCCCTAGAGGGTTTCCATCGAGAACATACCTTGTGTTACAATTTTGTGCATTGTCTCTAAATTGTTATCTCTTTTAGTTCACTTTAAGTTGTTAGTTATACTTGGTTTTAAAGATTGATCCATTGTTCTATACCACTAATTCACCTCCCCCTCTCACTGATATTGTACTCCAACAAGAAGTTGTGATATCCTCTACTAAGATGGTTGGGCACACTGCAAAATATTGCATAGTCAAGGATTTTTTAATGGTTAAAGAATGATAAGCTACGTTTCTTTAGAAAAAAAGAAAAAAATAGAGGCACTACATTGGATAAATAATACATATTTCTCTTGATTATTATAATTACTTATCATCAATTTGGAAGAATAATAGTAGGTAGGACCCCAAATCCTCACATCATATCACAATCCAAAGACATGCCAGATGTAAAGAGTTTTTGAACTTGGAAGACAAAGGGTACAAGCAAGACTGACATCGTCACATCATGTTAGAGGCCAAAGATATGCCAAATATAGTGTGTTTACATGTTTAAGAGCAAAAACAAATAAACCATATTACTTAAAAAGAAGTAGAGGAATTTTTTTAGACAAATTGTATTTAATAGTTATCAATCTCTTATCATTTTCTTAGAAGAATAATGGAATACAAAATTTTCATCCTCACATCATATCACAACCCAAAGATATACCAAATGTAGAAAGCCTTTACATTCTCAAGAAGCAAAATAACAAATCATATTACTTTAGAAAGAGGAAGTAAAGAGGCATTATCTTATATAAATTATACATAATAGTTTTGATTCTTATAATTTGCTTATCACATTTTTGAAGGAATAATTGTACAAACGACCTACATCATACAATTATGTCGTAAAGCCTTTAGATTTTGAAGAAGCAAAGAATAGCAAGTCACATTACTTTATAGAAAGAGCAAGACTTAAAACATTCCTGTACTTATTACTTTGATTGTTATTAAGCCGATAGGCTTTTCCTCTTGAGTGAGCTCGGTACCGTACACAACTTTAATTGCCTCACGCTCTAAACCAATCTCACGCCCAAACCGCCGATTGTTTGGGGAGTTTATCTAGCACATTTTTAAACCTGTCTGTGTGGTTTTTGTGTGACGGCGGCAATGACTTCACCATTTTAATTTTCACTTGGATGAGTTTGTTTATTGCACAGGTTGTGGAAAAGAGCAGCGGTTTAAGATCCGGAATAGAGATGGATACCGTGTTTATTACTACGCTGTGAAGAATCCTAATTGGGTTTGCACAGATTCTATTTAGAGTGAATTTAATTGTGAGATGGAAGGGGAAAGGCGAGTCTAACGGTTTTGAGGGGATGCCCTGAAGTTGTAAATATAGCCAGCACAAAACAATATTAAGATTGAATAGAGCCCTAGAAGCTGAAAATTGAATATGATTCAAGTTAAAATGTTGAACTCAGACAATCAAAATAATTCTCATTGAGAAATTATTATGCGGGAATAAAATATTGAAGCTAATGTAGGATAATTTGAATCTAGACATTAGTGTTTTTTAATTTTTAAAGGTATCAATGCAATCCCTGTTAAATAAGGCCTTTTATGTTAAAAAAAAATGTTTTAACATTTGGGATTTTATGTAGGAAAAGTGTTACCACTTTTGAAAATGAGAAGGCATATACACATTTTATATTTATGAAGTCTTTTTTGTTTTTTATTTTATATACAAAGAATGTAGATGGATGAGATCTTAGCACGAGTTGCAAATATTCATGCAAATATTTACTTGTTAAATTTTTTAATTTATAAATAATATTTATTTGACAGTTACTTTGAATTAGATTTAAAATTTATAATAAGTAAAAATATTAATAATCAAATTCATCACAAAATTAAATATATATTATAATTTTAAATAAAATATAGTACATATATTTTACAGTTTTATAAGATTTAAAAATAAGTTAATAATTAATTTAATAAATAATTTTTTTAATAATAATAAATTCTATATTTTAATAAAAAATATATTTAAATAACAATTAAGAATACTAAAATAAAAATTATATTGATTATTTTAATTGCAAAGTGTACTTCTTTAAAACATCTTTATATCTAATTATTTCTATTATTGCTAGGTGTATGTGCATTGTGATTTTTGGGACAAGTGCATATAATACAAATAATATTAGATATTTAATGTCAATTAATTTTTTTAATAAATTATTAAAATTAAAATTAATTAATAAATTGTATTATTTTATATAAAATATTTTTAATTTAGTATACTCGTATTTAAAAAGGTTTAAAATGTTTTAATTATGTATTGATGTATATGTATTAGAGTATGTGGAAAGTAGAAGATAAATATAAATTTTTAATATGTTTCTTTCTACTTATTTTTGCAATTTGTTACTTTTGCGAATAAAAAAAAAATATGTAACAAAAATATTAAAGGAGAAAAAAAAGTTAATATACTAAATTACTAATTTTATATATAATTTTATGTATAATATAAGATAATTTATATATTAATAGTTATTTCAATATATTACTATAGTTGGGCGTAAGGCTTTTAAGAACTTTGTAAAATATAAAAAGGAATTATTAATTTTTTAATAATATTGAAAATTGAAATGATTTAAAATTTTATTTGCCATAGAAAATGATTTAAAAATTTAGAAAAAAAATAATTATATTTAAAGGAAAAATTCTTTTGGATAAGAATAGATATATGGTTTGATTGTAGATAGAGTTTAAAAGAAAGCAAAAAAAAAATCAACTAAAAAATCAAATAAGAAAGAAAAGTAAACTTAAAAAAAAATAGTTACCAAAGACAAACTACTAAAATAAAAACTAGAGTACTAAATAAAGGTCAATAAAAAAATTAAAGTGTAAAACAAACAAGATTAAATCTAAGTAACAAATGATTAAAAATAATACATAAATAAACTAACCATATAATGAGTAAAGATTGTATAATTCAAGAAAGAAAATAAATAAATACAAAGATGAAAAAATACAACAAAAGCAATAACTAAAATCATACTAATTTACCTTAATCAACTAAAATTAAAAAAGGAAGAAATTGACTTAGTCAAACCCGATAAAATAGAAGGAAAACAAATATTAGAAAATGAAAAACTAACAAAAAAATAAAGATAAAAACAACCAAAGAAAGATTAAAGTTTAATTTAAAAGAAACAAAGATGTAGAATAGGACTAACCAAAGCACTCAAATGCGAGGTTAAGCCAAGGAAAAGCTAAGGAGGAATTATAAAGATAAGATAAAAAAGGGTTAATTTAGAATAATAAATGAACAGTCATAATTGTTACAATGGGTACGTGGAGGAATGTTTTAGTAATGTGAAACTTGAGGGAGGATCTTTAGGTGGAATCTTATTTGTACAATATAGATTCTCATAACCCTTTTTACATGCACATATGATTTCTTCTCTTAAAACTTCTCATATCATGGATCTTATAAGAGTTATTCAAGAATACATTTTTACATATATATACTTAGGGCCCGTTTGTTTCGTGGAATTTGTGCATGCTGGAATTGCCAATTCTAGAATTGAATCTATTCTGGCAATTGTGCTATTCTCAAAATGAATTCTAGAATATGGGCTTGTCCTGTTTGGTTCACCTGGAAGATGATTGAGAAGATGCCAATTTTGCGTTTGGTTCCGCACAACGAGAATTGGAATTGGAATTTTGTTTTTGCACACATACACATATACACATACATGTGTGTATATACACACACACATGTGTATATATATACACACATATACACATATATACACACACATGTATATACACACATGTGTATATACACACATATATATGCACACACACATGTATATACATATATATATACACATTTGTATATATATGCACACACACACGCATACACATGTGTGTATATATACACACATATATACACAAATGTGTGTATATATACACATGTATATCCACATACATGTATATATACACACATGTGTATATATACACATATACATGTGTGTATATACATACATATACACACACATGTGTGTGTATATACACACATATATACACATACACACATATATACACACATGTATATATATACACATGTGTATATATGCACATACAGATGTGTATATATATACACATACACACACATATATATATACACATACATTTATGTATATACACATGTATACACATATACACACATGTGTGTATACACATATATACATACATTTGTGTATAAACACACATATACACATATATACATATACACACATATACACACGTATATATATATACACACATATACACACATGTATATATACAAACATACACACATATGTGTATATATATATGTGTATATACACTTGTGTGTATATACACACACACACATATATATATATACACACACACACACACACATGTATATATATACATCCTTATAGCAATATAATATACATTATTGAAACAAAAATGGGAATGAATTTTCCTTCCCAAAATAATACTTTCAATTCCAATTCCAATTTTCAATTCCAATTCTAGGTCTGAGAACGAATTGTGGAATGCTCAAAATGACCCAAAATTAGAATTCACATAACCCTATTCCAATTTTTAATTTTGGAACCAAATAGGGAATTGAACATTTTGAGAATTCAGAAATGCCAATTCCCATTCAATTCCGCAAAACAAACAGGCCCTTAGAGAAAAAATTTAAGCCATTTTTTTTCCTCTTAATCAAGACATCTATTATGACAAGTAGAAGAGATGTTCATTTTATGTGTTAAACCAATATTACAAGTCGCTCATGCCCATGGCGGACAATACAAATATAGTGGTCACATAATCACCTTCCCCCAAGATATAAAAGAAATTGCAAACTCTTTGCCACACAGGATTCAAGAATTGGATGTAGTCATAATTCATAGACTTAATACACATGGGAAGGCTTATGATCGCTATGTTTCTAGAAGTCATGTTCAAATGCACTAGCATACAAGATCAAGTATGACCCTTACAATCAGGAAGTTCTAATTGGTGATTATGCATTATCACTACTACCTAATTCTACTACATACATCTCAGGAACGCTACGTAAACTTCAAAGTGACAATCTCGAAGCAACATCAACAATCATTGAGTCTGAAAACATAAATAGTGGACTGTAAAGTGAATCAGAATATTCTACATTGTTCATGGTATGACTACCAAACAAATGTCGTGAGCTACACCAGTAACATTTGGGAGGACCACAATGTCCCTTCACAATTGCATGAAACTACAAATCAATTTGTTCATAGGAACAAGATGTGTCAACAACATATTCACCCCCCAGAAAATGTGTACAACCAAAACTACATGTTATCACCTCAGCAACAACTGGCACTTTCTCTCATTATAGACCACTCCAAAGCTAATTGCTCAACTGAAACTTTATGAATGCTTATACAAGGAACAACAGGAATTGGAAAATTGTATCTAATAAGTTGCATAAGAACTATACTTCAGCACTGCAGACCACAAGGATTGGATCCACTTCTTGTTCTCACATGAAATGGAATCACAACATTTAATATGTATGCATCAACCATACATGCAGCCCTTAAGATTCCAATAATAAAAATGAAACCACTAAAAGGCCAAATATTGACAAAATTCCAAGAAGCCATGAAAATTATTCAATACATTCTCATCGATGAGATGAATTTCATAGGCCCAAAACTACCATTGAAAATTGATAGCAGGTTACGTGAAGCAATACCCCACCGACAACACATTTCTTTTGGTGGTCTCTCTATAATTCTATTTCAACTTTCAAACCTTTGAACCTTGAACTTTCGTAAAGGTTCAAGTTCAATGGTTCAACACTTTACTCCTTGAAGATTTGAATGCTGAACATTTGAACTTTGAACCTAGGCAATCTGGACTTCTGAACTCTTGGTCTTGAACTTGGACCTTCAAACCTGTTCAACCTTGAACTTTGAACCAAAAATAGGTACGATGGTTCAAGTTCAATGTTTTCTAACCTTAACCTTTGAACCATGATTCTGAACCATTGAACTTTTTGAACTTTGAACCTTGAACTTTTGTAAAGGTTCAAGTTCATTGGTTCAACACTTTACTCCTTGCAGATTTGAATGCTGAACATTTGAACTTTTAACCTAGGCAATCTAGAATTCTAAACTCTTGATTTTGAACATGCACCTTCGAACTTGTTGAACCTTGAAATTTGAACCAAAAATAGGTACAATGGTTCAAGTTCAATATCTTCTAACATGAATATTTGAACTATGATTCTGAACCGTTGAGCTTTCTATACTGTGAACCTTCAACTTTCGTAAAGGGTCAAGTTCAATGGTTCACTTTACTCCTTGCAGATTTGAATGTTGAACATTTGAACTTTGAACCTAGGGAATCTGGACTTCTGAACTCTTGGTGTTGACCTTGCACCTTCAAACCTGTTGAACCTTAAACTTTGAACCAAAAAAAGGTATGATGTTTCAAGTTCAATGTCTGCTAACCTGAACCTTTGAACCATGATTCTGAATTGTTGAACTTTCTGAACTTTGAACCTTGAACTTTCGTAAAGGCTCAAGTTCAATGGTTCAACACTTTACTCCTTGCATATTTTAATGTACTAAACATTTGAACTTTGAACCTAGGAAATATAGACTTTTTATTTCTTGGTGTTGAACATGCACCTTCAAACCCATTGAACCTTAGGTATGATGGTTCCAGTTCAATGTTTGCTAACCTGAACCTTTGAACCATGATTCTGAACTATTGAACTTTCTAAACCAGCTAAACTTTTTAAACTGGTTTAACATTATTTCAGCTACCACATCTTATAAACATCATCTTCACAAAAGACTATGAGATAAATCATTAAAGGAGTGCACAAATTTTAGTTTTGTTGGTCATAAATATGGGAAGAACTTAATTTAAAAAAATAATGATTTTGGGGACCATAAGTGGGCCAACATGGTATACCTTAATGTTAACTTAGAAAGCTCTGACATAAATAAATGTTCTACTCTCCTTTTATTATTATTCTATTTCTAACATTTGTAAATCTACACTATTATACACTACTTTATATAATGTAAAAATTCATTTACAGTTTCCACTAAAATACCTATGGGGGATTCCCTTGCACCTCCATTGGGTGCAAGTGCTAGTCAATTACTTTTTAAATAAGAAAAAGAATAAAAATAGAAAAGATCCACATCCCCATCACCTCACAACTAAAGTAGTTACTTTTTCAAGAAGCAAAGAATAACAAACCATATTACTTTTACCTTGAGATGTAGAGAGGACCCACATCCTCTATCATACCACACAACCTAGAAATATGCCACAGTATTATTGGGTATAGAAATGTACTTTAAATCATTGAGCAGAAGGGATTCAATCGACATTGTCTAGAATAAATCTTAAAATTGTATAATGCCTATTACGCTATAGGCTGGTCAAATTTTGAGATGGAAGTAATTTTATTGTTTCAAAAGAGGTATTCCTCTAAGAAATTAACAGTCTTTAGGAGTTTCACTTAGCTGCTTTAAGATGGGGCCTGTTTAACATGTCCATAAGAAAAGAATTGGGTTTGATATTAAAAGAAGGCAACAATTTAATAGGAAACTTCATTAGTATTTCATAATTCTTTTGGTATTTATATTCATCAAACCATTAGAATTCAGAATACCTTATTTGTTGCATTCCTCCTCCAATCAGATTTCTTTGGGTCTCTTAGAGTTGAGATTGAAAATGGAGTATGATCTCAATGACTAGAAGATGATAGCTGCCATGTGTGTTCTTATAACATCCATGCTATGGGATACTGCATTGGAGAGAGCCAGGAACTACATAAAAGAATTACATAGTTGGTGGATCCCAAGCAATCTCTTTGTTTTAAGTGCTCTTACCATACAGATTTTGGGATATGTTAATATTAAGAAAGTGAGTGTTTTTGGGCACTCCATTGAAAAGAACTTGGAAATGTTGGTTGATAACTAGCTGGTAATGGATGCCACAAGGCTCACAATGTGTCTATTTGTGGGATGCCTTCTTCCTGGCATGGAAATACCAGGCATGCAAGGGAGATGGAGTAACATAGCTGCCTTGTTTGTGACACTTCTGTTTCACATTGTTATGAAAATCTATGCATTGCAGACTGCTAATGACTCCAAAATCCAAAGGGAAGCAGGTCTGTGGTTTGTGTCATCTGGTGGGCTTCTCTTACTAGTGTGAAAAATCTATTGCAGTCACTGATTATTAATCTCCTATTCTAATAAAGATTATTTGATTAACAAATAATGAGAAATAACACAACTGCAACTTCACCAAAAAATACAGAAAGAAATATGCAACACAATAACACAATATTTTTGGACAAATTGTCCCTGGAAAAATCCCAAAGGGAAAACCAGTACTACAGATGAGAAATATATTAAAATTCAAAAAATTAAGAGATACAAAATTCCTTGCCTCTCACTGGCAGAACTCAGACAATCTCCTAACTCCTCCTGCTGATGTTCCTCCACTACTATCTCTTAAACACTATCACTGTGCCCTTGCTAACACTGCAAGTTTCTTCTTCAACTTGCTCTTCTCCAAATTCCCCTTGACCCCCTTTTATAATCCCTCCAAGATCCAATCTTAATGGCTAAGATTATCTTAAATTCATCAATAACTTTCTGGAAGTTTCTGATTCTGGAAGTTTTTGGCTTCTGGAAGTTTCTGACTTTTGGAAGTTTCCAGCTTCTGGAAGTTTCTGATTTTGGAAGTTTCCAACTTCTAGAAGTTTCCAGCTTCTGGAAGTTTCTGATTTTGGAAGTTTCCAGCTTCTGGAAGTTTCTGATTTTGGAAGTTTCCAGCTTTTGGAAGTTTCCGACTTCTGGAAGTTTTCAATTTCTGGAAGTTTCCCAATTCTAGAAGTATCTGGCTTCTAGAAGTTTCTACAAACTTAGAAGTTTCTACAAAGAGTCAAATAAATAATTATTAGCATATGGAAGAACAACTGTCCAAGCTAGCAAACTAACACTCCCTCTTACTGAGGAAGTTGTTCTGCGCAACACCCAAATTATCTCTGAAGAAGATGAATTTTGCCTTCCCCAGTGCCTTTGTCAGAATGTCTGCTACCTGCTGATCTGTAGGTATAAATTGTAGCTAAAAAATCCCCCATTGTACACAATCCCTGATGAAGTGATACTTGATGTCAATATGTTTCGACCTATCATGAAACACCGGATTCTCAGTCAACTTGATGCAACTCTGATTGTCACACTGTATCACCGTAGTCTCAACCTTCTAACCAAACAAGGCTACTAGAAACTTCTGAAGCCATATAGTTTCACAAGTCGGCATGCTGGCTGCAATATATTCTGACTCTACAGAAATCAAAGCCACAGACTTCTGCTTCCTGCTGAACCAAGAGACAACTCCCGATCCCAAACTGAAACAACACCCTGAAGTGCTTCTCTTGTCCATTGTACTACCTGCCCAATCTGCATCAGTATAGCCTATCAACTTGATACATTCACCTCGAACATATCTGATCCCATAATCTACTATACCTTGCAAATAATGCAACACATGCTTTGCTGCTATCCAATGCACTCTCTTTGGCTCAACCATGAACTGACTCAGAGAGTTAACTGCAAAGGCTATATCTAGCCTAGTGTTGACCAAATACATGAGAGAACCAATCAACTACCTGTATAAGGTGGGATCTACATCCTTCTCTCTAGATGTGTCTACCTTCTTCCAATTCGTAATCATGGGTGTAGACATGGCTTTGCAATCTTCCA
>MU225667.1:2376913-2388810 GCA_018584345.1 Thuja plicata
GCAACACATCATGAAGAGGAATTACCTTTCCATTCTCCCTCTGAAACTGAACAGTCCCTTTCCCAACTGAGTTGAGCTTGGACAAGTTTCCCATAGAAATCTGGATACTGGTGTTCTCCTCCTTGTACCTGGAGAAGTATTCTCTAACTCCTGTCATATGAAATGATGCTCCACTATCTATATACCAGACACTTTGTGAGGTTGAGCTAATCATACAAGCTATGAGTGCAAACTCATCCTCCAATCTACTAGAGAGCTCCTCTGCACTTACTGAAGCCACCACCTGGTTCTTTCCCTTCTTATCTTTCTTTCTTTGTGGGCAATTGCTGACATAGTGGAAAAACTCGTGACAACCAAAGAACTTGACCTTAGATAGGTCCTTCTTCTTCTTTTCACTTTGTGAATTTTCTCCTTTGCAAGATCCCTTCTTTGCTTTCCCCTTTCCTGCTAGGGCAACATTTTCTTGTTCCACCTCACTTTTCTGAATCTTTTTGTTGGCTCCATTGACAAGACTTAGTCTAAGCTCCTCTTGAGTGAAATCACTCCATAGTTGATTCCAGCTAGGTAAGGTGTCTCATCCATTAATAACTTTAACAAAGACATCCCACTACTTAGTAAACCCATTTAGGGCTATTCTTACTAGCTCATCTTCATTTGGCTTATCTCCAACAACTGCTAACTCATCCTTGACAAGTCTAAGCATGGTGAGGTAATTTGTAACATCTTCTCCCTTGTTCATCCAGGTATTCCTCAACTTTTCTCTGAGAATTAGCTTTTGGTTAGTGGTAGCATTCTGGTACAGATTCAGAATGGCGTCCCACATCTTCTTCGCTGTATCTAACTCTATGACAATATGGTCCTTGACACCATCAAGGATTATCCTCCTTGCCTTGGCATCATCCTTCTTGTATGTTGCAAGTTGTACTGGATCTGTAGGTACAGCTACAATATTGGTAACATATTCCTTGATACCATTCTCTTCCAGCAATAAAGAAATTCTGGCTTTCCAAACACCAAAATTTGAGGCACCATCCAATCTGTCCCGATCTCTCAAACCTGTTGAGGCCATCTCAAAGAAATAAAAGAAACAATAACTCGAAAGAGGTCAAACTCAAATTTCTTTCCTCTGCTTAGGTAAACCTTTTCTATCCTCAACACTACTCTGATACTATGTGAAAAATCTATTGCAGTCACTGATTATTAATCTCCTATTCTTATAAAGATTATTTGATTAACAAATAACGAGAAATAAAACAACTACAACTTCACCAAAAAATACGGAAAGAAATATGCAACACAATAACACAATATTTTTGGACAAATTGTCCCTGGAAAAACCCCAAAGGGAAAACCAATATTGTAGATGAGAAATATATTAAACTTCAGCAAATTAAGAGATACAAAATTCCTTGCCTCTCACTGACAGAACTCAGACAATCTCCTAACTCCTCCTATTGATATTCCTCCACTGCTATCTCTCAAACGCTATCACTGCACCCTTGCTAACACTGCAAGACTACTTGCTAACACTACAAGTTTCTTCTTCAACCTGTTCTTCTCCAAATTCCCCTTGACCCCCTTTTATAATCCCTCCAAGATCCAATCTTAATGGCTAAGATTATATTGACTTCATCAATAACTTTCTGGAAGTTTCTAACTTCTGGAAGTTTCCGATTCTGGAAGTTTCCGACTTCTGAAAGTTTTCAGCTTTTGGAAGTTTCCAGCTTCTGGAAGTTTCCGGCTTTTGGAAGTTTCCAACTTCTGGAATTTTTTGATTTTGGAAGTTTCCAACTTCTGGAAGTTTCCGATTTTGGAAGTTTCCAACTTCTGGAAGTTTCCAAATTCTGGAAAATTCCGGCTTCTGGAAGTTTCTGATTTCTGGAAGTTTTCAGATTCTAGAAGTATCCGGCTTCTAGAAGTTTCTACAAACTTAGAAGTTTCTACAAAGAGTCAAATAAATAATTATTAGCATATGGAAGAACAACTGTCCAAGCTACCAAACTAACAACTGGGAGCCTCATCTCTCCTCCTTTTTTTGGGGTTTGTCATCTTATCAGGCAATTTAATGGGTGATTATGTGAGTCCCATAGTTTCCACAATACTCTCTAAAGATGTGGCAAAGGAAGGAGATATGTGGAAGAGATTTAGAAAGGAGGTGATGAAATCATGGGTTGCAATTCGAGCATGGAAGACATGGTACTTTATTCGTAGCTCATTGGATCATTGTGTAGTCCAGGTGTGGGAATGGATCCTCATGCTCTGCAGATTGTGCAACTTCTTCAATTGAGAAAGAAATATTCATTGCCATAAAACATATCTTTTTAGTGCCAGCTGCCATTGTAGTGAGTCCATTATGCCCTAGGCTGGCATATTTTATCCTAAAGCCAAAATTTAGGTTGAGGAACATTTTAATTTTCATGTTATGCCTTGTATCGCTCCTTCCTTTGTATGTGTTGGTTTTAGCAATAAGTTTAATGTGGCTGTTATGCTTCCTCTCTTGGTATTTCTTGGTTCTGGTATTTAGCAGCCAATTTGTTTGGCGTCTTAGAAATTTTGACAAGGAGTATGCTTTATCATCAAATGATGAGCTGCTGACATATTTTTTAGTAATGGATCTCCCAGGATTCGATAAGGAGGATTACAGAAAGATTTTTTGGATGGTCAATAAAAAGATCATTTGATAAAATAGAGGGAAGCATGGGAAAAGATAATACAATTGGAGAAAGGTTCCCATGATTGTTTTCAATAATGAGAAATGACAAACTTGGTCTAAATCAACATCTACGGCCCATTGAGCAGAGTTGGATTGCAATAATAACAAGTATATGCATTGGTAGCGCTGATCTTGAGATAGGATTGGATAGGGTGGATGCAACATTCAGAGAGACGAAGGATATGATCAAGTTTGTGGACTGTCCAAACAACATAGTTGTGGACCCTCTCAACGTCTTTGGCACAGTCAATTTTAGAGTGTGCACGCAAACTATAATTTGCGAAGGAGATATGGGCAAGGTGATTGCAAAGTTGGAGCAGAGCTCAGGAAAATCCCATGAAGAAAGGTGAGCTGGAGTGGAGCGGTTTCTTACAATAGAAGAGTGAAGGAGAATAGATAATCAACTCAGACAATTTAAGGAGGTGTTGGAATAATCTGATGAAGCAGTGTCCAATAGTCTCTTGATCAGACTTGGTGAATGTTCTTATTCCAATCTGGAGGAGTTGGGTGAAATTCTGCACACATTGTGAAAGGATTCGAATGCGAAAGAATAAACAACAGACGCAAATTAAAAGAGACAAATAATCAACACAAAGATTTATCCTGGTTCACCACAAATGTGGATACATCCAGACTGCAAAGTATTGTATTAATGTAAAAGATTGAATTACAAATGACCAGGAACAACAAATATAAAGTCTCCAGTAATATTACAATGAAGAGTCTTCAAAATTGAAGAGTCACAATAAAAGACAAAATATATTATGACTGTTGGCCTTCATTTCTCAACAAAATCCCACTTGAAGGACAACCAATGCTGCAACTGATCACCCAATACCCTACTGAAAATCTGATTTATCTTTTCTTTACAAGCCCAAGAGAAGTCCTTGCACTTTTGAACTTCTCTTTGGCAACAACCTTTGTGAATATATCTGCCGGATTGATCTTGGTATCAATCTTAACAACTTTTAGCTTTCCTTCTTCAACTGTATGATGGACAAAGTGAGCATGTGCATTAACATGCTTAGAGTGAAGCTATGATGAATGATTATGAGCCATGAAGATAGCACTGCGACTGTCACAGAATATATTATGCTCATTTTGATGAACTTTCAAGTCACCAAGCAATCGCTGAAGCCAAATCATTTCCCTTGCTCCTTCGGAAAGAGCCAAGTATTCAGCCTCAGTTGAAGAAAGAGCAATGCAATGCTGTAACCTTGAAGCCCAACTAATGACAGCTCCAACAAACATGAAGGTATATCCAGTGGTGGACCTTTGTTTATCCAAGTCTCTGACAAGATCATAACCAGTGTAACCTTGCAGCTAAACCTTATTTCCTCCAAAATGTAAAGCATAATCTAAAGTTCCTTTTAGATACCTTAGTATCCACTTGACTACTTCCCAATGAGAATTCCTAGGATTTCTCATGAATCTGCTCACAACTCCCACTGCATGAGCAATGTCAAGGTGGGTAGAAACCATTGCATACATAATGCTTCCAACTGCAAATTTATAAGGAATTTTCTCCATGAATTTGTTTTCTTCTTGTGTTTTAGGACACAATTCAGAACTTAAATGGAAATGACCAGCAAGAGGAAGAGGAACAAATTTTGCATCAGCCATGCCAAACCTCTCAACAACTTTATCAATGTATTTTTTTTGAGATAAGGTAATTTCCCTCTTCTTCCTGTGTCTTGTGATTGTCATGCCAAGAATCTTCTTGGCTGCCCCTAAGTCCTTCATGTCAAACTTTCTTGCCAATTTATCCTTTAACTCATTAACTATTCTTTTATTTGTGCCAGATACTAACATGTCATCAACATAAAGAAGGATAATTACGAACTTCCCATTAGGATGTGTCTTGAAGTAGACACATGGGTCTGATTCACATCTTGTGAAATTGTTTTCAGCCATGAAGCGATTAAATTTTATATACCACTATCTTGGAGCTTGATTGAGGCCATACAAACTTTGATTTAGCTTGCAATAAATATGTTCTTGTCCCTTCTTGATGAATCCTTGAGGCTGCTCCATGTATAACTCTTCTTCTACATCAACATGTAGGAATGCGGTCTTCACATCAAGTTGTTCCAACTCAAGATCCCACATTGCTGCTAATCCCAAGACTGTTCAGATAGTTGTCATCTTGAAAACCAGTGAGAAGATCTCATTAAAATCTTGCCCTTGCTCTTGATCAAACCGCTTTACGACCAATCTGGCCTTGAAGCATTTTCTACCTTCATCTTCTTCTTTTATACAGTATACCCACTTGTTCCTAAGTGGTCTTCAATTTGGCGGAAGAGAGACTAAGTTCCAAGTTTGATTCTTTAGTAAAGAATCCATGTCCTCATGCATCTCTATTTGCCATTTCCCACTATTGACATCTTTGAGAGAAACTTTAAATGTTGATGGTTCTGAAAATTCTGAGACAAGAATTGAAGGCTCTGCTTCTTCAGCGAACAATAACTCATAATCAGAAAATTTAGAGGGAATTTTCTTCTGTCTGGAGGATCTCCTTAATCCTTGATTTTGATTACAACCAATATCATTTGTCATTGAATCATTATTCTACAAATTAGAATTTTCAATTGGGTGGATTGTAAGCCGTTCAACTCTGGCTTTTTCCCCAAAATCTGAATCTTTCCTTGATTTTTCTGTGCAAGGCAAATTTCCATATGCAACACTGGAGAAAGAAGACTCCATATTACGTGAGCCTACAGTGGATGATGGGCTGCTCATTGTGTGTAGGTTTACAGGAGGAGAAGGGCTGCATACCCCACGCGTGGCTATAACAGGAGGTAGGCATACTATTCTATGCACGGCTGTAGGAGGCCTCCCATTCTCTTCATTGCGCGAGCCATACAATGCTTCACGCGGGCTCTATTTTTCAAGTGGGCTCTACACTTTTTGCTGGCTATGCACTCCACACTGGCTATGCACTCCATGCAGGCTAGAGTCTGTGTTAAACAAGCCTGCTGCTACTGCGTAGTGCTGAGGATCCACCGCAGAGGTAAATGACCTGTCAACGGGTAGAGTAGATGCCAATTTCAAGCCTCACATGGACTATTATTTGTGCATGGGGCCTTCAATAAATTTAGTTTTATTTTCATGTGCAAAGGGGACAAAATACTGCTGATGGCAGGGTGAGTTAGAATCATCTGAGACATATGAATCTTGTCTATAGCCAATGTCATTGTAAAACAATGGATTTGTTTCTCTAATAGGGTGCGTAGGAACATGGGTATTTGGAAAGTACACCACCAGAGGCATATAAATAGATTGATACATACCAATAGCTTGTGAAGATTGAGACAAATCATTATTGATACACTCCTGTGAACTATTGTTTTCAAAAATGGAGAAAGGCACATACTCTGTCACTGATTTTTCTTTAGTTTCTAGAGATGGAAATGACATCTCTTTGAAGACCACATCTCGGCTAAAAATTATCTTCTTCGCAACTAGATCCCATAAGTGAAAACCAAATTGATCTTCTCCATAACCCATGAAGATGCACTGCTGAGATTTAGAATCCAGTTTGCTCCTTTTTTCTTTAGGATCATGAACAAAATCTTGACAACCGAACATGCGAAGATGAGAATAATAAATTCGTTTGCCCAACCACTCCTCGTCCGGGATACCAAAATCCAAATGAGATGAAGGACTTTGATTAATTAGATACACAACTATATTACAAGCCTTAGCCCAAAACTCCTTGCTTATACCAGTATTTGAAAGCATGCATCGTGCTTTCTCAAGGATAGTTCAGTTGAGCCTTTTCGCTATGCCATTCTCTTGAGGAGTGAAGGGGACAATCTTGATTCTCTAAATACCTTGGTGTGCACAAAAATTATCAAACTCCAAAGAGAAAATTTCTCCTCCATTATCCATTTTCAAGCAGTTCATCTTATGACCACTTTGATTTTCAACAAGTGCTTTGAGAATTTTAAATTTTGAAAACATTTCAGATTTGTGAGAAATCATATAAATCCATACCTTCCTTGTACAATCATCAAGAAAAGTGACAAAGTGATTTTCCCCTCAATGAGAGGTTACCTCTGTAGGACCAAAGACATCTTCTTGTCATGGCCATTCTTCAAGAAGTTGACCCATTTTTGTTTCCCACAAAGGCAATGTTCACAAAACTCCAAATCTGCGGATTGAAGACTGGGTAATTGATCTCGATTCAACATAACCTCAAGTATTTTCTTTCTCATGTGACCCAATATTTGATGCCAAAGAGAGACATTGCTGCCCACAAGAGTCATGGCAGCTCCCACCTCACCAATAGTTTCAACAACATAAAGGCTACCCACTTTATCACCTTTTGCGATAACCATTGAACCACTAGTGACTTTCTATTTGTCCGTGAGAGTGGTGATAAATCCTTGTGTATATAGTTGACTTACATAAATTAGATTTTTCTTCAATTTAGGAATATGCTGAACATCTTTTAAAAACCATTTAACTCCTCCATCTAAATGCAAAACAACATCACCTTTTCCAATAATTTCACATGAATTATTGTCCCCCAAATAAACTTTTCCAAACTCACCTTCTTGGTAGTTCATAAACAAATCCATGCATGAAGTGGCGTGAAAGGAAGTGCTAGAATCTAGGACCCAAGATTCATATATTGTGTCACTTGTGGAAAGAATTAAGATGCCATCATCTCTATCATGAGCTATGTTCACTCCGCTGTCCAAAACCTTTTGTTGTGATTTCTTGTATTTTCTACAATCTTTCTTGACATGGCCAGATTTGCCACAAAACCAACAACTGCCTTCTCTTCCTCTAGACTATGATCTTTTAGCTGATTGTGGCTGCCGATTGTAATTATTTATGCCTCTATGCTGGCTTCTTCCTCTATTCTCAGTGTTGACCATGGTAAGAGCATCACCAAATGGAGTGTCTTTGTTACTTCTTCTCATATCTTCACTAAGTAAAGTGGCAACCACTTCATCGTAGACCAGCTTCTTCTTCATGGAATTTGAAGTGCTAACAACTGTAACTATGGGATCCCAACTGTCGAGTAAGGAACACAACAAGATGATGGCTTTGGCTTCGTCATCTTGTGTCATGCCAACTGAGGTTGCTTGACATAATAAATTATTTAAATCATTTATATGATTTGACATCGTAGCCCCTTCATTTTTAACTTGTAGAGTCTCTTCATAATGAAGATTTTATTTGCAGTCGATGCCATCTCATACATGCTCTAAAGTTTGTCCCAAATTTCTTTTGTTGTTTTCTCATTCAAGACATTGAACAAGACATTTTGCGATAGCAAAAGAAAGATTGATGCCATCGCTTTATCATCAATTTTCTTCTAATCTTCATCTAACATCACAGCTGGTTTCTTAGTTTTTTCCTTCCAGTGTGATTGATAAATCTTGCTTGATCAACAAGGAATGCATCTACACTTTCCACAGGCTAAAGTCCTTGCCTGCGAATTTCTCCACTTTCGTATCCTCCATCTTTCTAGAAATTCAACCCCAATTTCCAATCTGCACAACCTGTGCTTTGATACCAATTGAAAGGATTCAAATGCGAAAGAATAAATAACAGACGCAAATTAAAAGAGAGAAATAATCAACACAGAGATTTATCCTGGTTCACCACAAATGTGGCTACATCGAGACTGCCGAGTATTATTTTAATGTAAATGATCGAATTAAAAATGAGTAGGAGCAGCAAATATAAAGTGTCCAACAAAATTACAATGAAGAGTATTCAAAATTGAAGAGTCACAATAAGAGACAAAAGATATTATGACTGTTGGCCTTCATTTCTCAACACATTGGTGGGCAATGTCATTGTTTCCAGTCTGCTAGAAGCTCAATATATGATACTAAAATGCACAAAGTAGTGGGCATAGAATATGGATGAGAAGAAGATCAAATGAGCCATTGAACTTGTAGGAATGGTGAGCGCACTCTTAGAAAATCTGGTTGAAGATGGAGATATCTTATTCGCTACTTTTTAGTTTAGATAAAGTGCAAAAATTTTATTACCCGTATAATCATTTAACTAATTGATATAATCTGCGTGAAGGTGGAGATATTTTATTTTCTATTTTGAACAGTGTAGATAAAGTTTAACACTATATTTTTTATTTATTGCATAGACATTAAACTATTTTATGTTCAAGCAGAGAGGACACAAGTTTTGATAAAATAGATCAGAATGATGATAGAGAGGATGTCACTTGATGTAGCCTTTTAAAATCAAATTATTATTTTTTTAAAGCGGGACTTAAAGTTTTTTTCTCTTCAATTAAGACCAATTTGAATGGGGGAGTTTCTAATTTAGAATTTTATATTAAATTTATAATATTTTAGTTCATTTTTCAGTTGTAATCTTTATAAAAAGAATAGATCAGATTTTTTTGTGAACATTTGATTCATCTTAATATAAACATGAATTTTGGTTTTGAAATAAATAATAATCTTTATTAGAAATAGCTTCAAAGTCATAATGTAAGTTAATCAAAGCTTCATTGTTCTTATTCTAACAAACATTAGGGTTTCATCAAACAAAAATAATACATTTTGAAGTCGCTCAAAAATAATTTGCAGCAAGCTCAAAACAAGTAGACGATGTATGTAAACCACCATAAGATGAAGAGAATATTTAAGATTAGACACAATTTTTATGAGATTATAACCATACAAATAATATTCCTTGAAGGAAAGTGGGGAAAAAATTATCTAAATATATTTGTATAAGGCTTATATTAATATAAGAAGGATTGGTGAAGTGTCCTATTGTTAGAAATAAATATTATTATCTTGTGTTGTCATTGATGACAAACATTAAGTTAATGTATATTCCGGATGCGCTTGATGATCTTCCCTCAAGCTTTGTGGCATAGATGATGGGATGTGTATGCTAACCCTTCAGTACAGTAGAAGACATAAATGAAATAGTGGAAGACACGTATGTATCTTGTCTGGTCTTAGAATAGTGGAAGACAAGTATTTTATCTGTATGATGTCAAAATAGTGAAAGACATTAATGTTCCCCATGTTTATGTGTAGACAATGTTCTACAGTGCTCCTTTATTGTATTCTTATTTTCGGATGATTGCCTGGTCTGGATGTCCTTTCTAGCACTATGTTGTATTCTGACTTATAGTCTTATAGTAATAGTTACTTGTCTTCCCAGAGCTATTCTCATGCAAAAATATGCGTTGTTGTTTTGTTGCTACTCATTTAGATGAATCCAAGACTTGGTCTTGATTGTGGTGTTCTTTGGTTATCAGGTATATGTTCCTGGTGTTCCAAAGACTGTATTATTGCAAGTTGTCGATCTATTCAGTTGTTGTTCTAATCTTAGAAGTTGTCATGGAAAATTTTGACGTGGTATGTTGACATGACATTTAATGTGGCATGTTGACATAACTTCCAATATGGTGTATATATCTCATCGAAGCCCGTGGAGGTCTAGTTATCATTGGAAATTGTAAGTTTACTTCTACACATTTTTTTATCCTTAGTTGATGTTCTAGTGATTATAAATATGACATCAAGACATGTGTAGCATGTTCTTGGCTTTCCTTTCTCCTAGGATAGATCCCAATTTTATATTTAGGTCTAGGTCTTATACTTAATGCTTATCTTATCTTGATGGGTTCATGCTATATGGGACCTATGTATTTAATATTTATCACTTATCCATTTGGGTCCTTTCTTCAGATGTTTTTGATAATGATCCTTTTGGCCTTGGTTGACATGAAACTTATTTTTAATATCCTTTTTGGTTTGGCCAACTTTATTGTAATCTCCAATGATCTATCTTATATTTAAGGTTATTTGGTGCCTTGGAAAAAATTATGTACCATGTGAAGCAAGTTTAATGTGTGAAATAGTTTAACAATCAACAAAGTATAGTATAGTGATAGTGATGGAAAAGAAAATGCAGTAATAAGGTTGTTTCTTGTGAAGAAAAAAATTATGTTGATCAGTTGTATTTGCAAGAGAATACTTTCATATCTACTTTGAAGAAGAATAAGTACTTTGGGATAGTGAGTCTTGAGTACTTGAGTTATTATTGTAGCTTTCTGCTTTGGCAGTGAACCTTTGTATGCAATTCTAGATAAGTAAGCTAGATTTTTTTTTGTAAGGCATTGAGCCTTCTTCATTATTCACAATCATTGTTGTAAAGGTAGTGAACCTTTGAATGGTTTTCTAGAGCAGCGATCTCTTAATATTTTTTAATTGGATCATAAAATTCAATGAAACATCTTTGTCGGCAAGTGCTCACCGTGGTTTTTCACAGTTTGGATTTTCCACATATAAATGTTGGTATTATTGTGTTACCACTTTAGTTCTTTCTTGCACACTATTTCTTGTGGTGGTAACAAAACTTAGTTAGTATTTTTTTCTTTATGTTGATTCAACCCCCCTTTCTCAACATCCAATGTGTGCTCCTCAATTGGTATCAGAGCAAGATTCCTCATGAGTGCTAAAGTGGAATGTTATTCTAATTTTCTTCATCATAATAATGGAGGAGGTAATCTCACATTTTTTCTTTAGTGCATTGTCATTTTAGAGGGATGAATCCTCATGCTCTACAAATGGTTCGAGGTGATGCTTTATTGTACAAATCCAATCAAGAAAGAGATGTTCATTACCATAATAAATATCTTCTTATTGTCAACTCCCATTGTAGTGAATCTATTATTCCCTAGGTTGGTATATTTTCTCCTAAGGCCAAAATTTAGGTTGAGGAATATTTTAAATCTCATATTTTCCTTGTATCACTCCTTCCTTTCTATATCTTGATTTTAGCAGTAAGTTTAGTATGGATATTATGCTTCATCTATTGATATTTATCAGTTATGGCATTCAATAACCAATTTTTTCAACATCTCAACAATTTTTAAAAGAAGTATTCTTAATCATCGAATGATGATTTGTCCACATACTGGTCAATAATATATCACACAGGGTTCCATGAAGAGGGTTCTTGAAATTTTTATGGATGGTCAATAAAAAATCATTTGATACAATAAAAGGTAACATGGACCAAGGTAATGGTCCCCCCGATCCTAGATGGTTCAAATTTAATTTAAATGACTCTTCTCTAGGGAACTCGGGTTGGACAGGTGGGGTTGGTCTCATTAAAGAAATGCATGGATCCATGCTGTTAGTAATAACTGAGGGGGGGGGGGGGGGAATCA
>MU225667.1:2446830-2465381 GCA_018584345.1 Thuja plicata
ATAAAAATCCATCATAAGAATCCATGGTGAAATCCTTCCAATAAAGACAAAAGGTACCCGAAGGAAGTTTCCTTTAAAGACCAGCCAAATAGAGAAGAGACTTGGTGCAGTGCATCCCTCCAGCCTTGGCCCTCCCATAGGCTATGCCTACCTTGTGTCCAATGTTTTCTGAAAGCCCGGGCATATGGACCAGAGGTATCATGAGTATATGATATGTGCTAGTGGATTTGAGCTTCCAAATGAAAGCACCCCTGGAGTCCAATGCATCTGGACCGGGATGATTGACTGATTTTGGAACCAAATGTAGAGGAGCTTATGAAGAACAAGGAGCCATTCTGTACATTCTTGGCACAGATTTTGGAACGGTTTGAATGAGGCCTCTCCCGGATATGTCTGGTGACATTTCCCTCTCTAAACTTGACACTTGAGCCACCCACGAACCTTCGTCAAATATTTCCTTCTCTTTTCTCTTCATACTTTCCATCTTCAGCATGTCGCAAGGCCTTATCTCGATCTCAACAACTCTCAGATCTTTATCAGACATTTCGATCTCTTTACTGTTCATATTTTCCAATGTTTAGTCTTGCAAATGTCCTCTCTACAATTTAGCAAATGAAGTGAAATGCATGCTTTATACTTTCCTTGTCCGAGCAAGATGCTCGTGGCGGTGAAATCATTATGTTTGATCAGACCTTGCCTACCTCCATAGGGGGTTCATTTAAGTAAATGAAATGAATGGAAATCTAGGTACCCTCTTGCTAACTAAATTAGACTAATTTATTGAAAGAGGCTGCGAAGGTGGTAGAGATGATCTGGCCTTCTGTAATTCTGTTACTACTCTCCAGGAAAGATTCCTGCTCACCCGCAGCAGCCACTTTGAGATGGGAACGCATGCCCGAAATTAAGGAGTATGGTCTCCCTTAACCACCCCTCCATTTTCTGTTAACAACTCCCGCCAAGAGTCCTCCATGCCACCATTTTAGCATGGTAAGTTCATTTTTATGTGTATGCGGAGAAGACATGTGCCAACATGTACGCTTTTTCCTGATTTTCTCAAACCGTGAATATTAATTTATTCTTAATGCAAGGAGAGGCTAACACAGTTTAACATAACATTCAATGGTCCACTAACAAATAAATCCTAAAATTACGGATCTTATCTCGACTTCAAAAATGGGTTGTGACAATAACAAGGACAAACAATAAAAAAAAATGGCCTATCAGCCAAACAAGTGAATTCTCAAAATTCTAAATACCTTAATTGAACATAAAATGAAATTTAAAACTTTGATCTCCACTTGAAAAAAATGATTTTGAATACAAACGAATAGTTGTCATCAACCAACAGGGCCATTAAGAGCCTCTATTTCATCATCCTTTCACTCTTTTACTCCACTTTGATTTGAGACCTATGCACTCTCTACTTAAAAATCAACAATTTTATACTCCTATCTACTCTAGAAATTGGTAAATAAGATATCCCCATCTTCTAAAAGTGATCTCACTGTTGTTGAGAGTTCAATGGCTCTTTCGGTCTTTTTTTCTTCATCCATATTTTGTACCCACTTCCAAATATATTCAATTTCTCAATATAAAATAAAAATAAAAATCTGTATTGTAAGACCACTTAAAATGAAGAAATTGCTTGGGACTATTTAAAACTTTAAAGTAGTTCTTGCATGCATCCAGTAGAATGTCCCACAACATTCATGATATTAGTGCACAAGTGGAGAGTGTTATCTTCCAGTCATTCAGATCATACTAATGAAAAAATGCAACAGATTTGGATTCTTGCATTCAAATGATTTATTGTATATAAATACTATCAACTTTATTAAATATTCTTAATGAATTTACCCGTTAAATTGCACATAATTCTTTTCTTAGCTGGTACACGTATAGATAGGTCTCATCTTAAATCAGATGAACTGACCATGACTTAACAGCTTGATTAAATGTGGACCGTGCTAGTTGATTCCCATTACATTGTTGATTTACAAAACATTTCAATACACACAAATACCAATTTCTTGCGTCTCTATTAGGTGAAAGATAATGAGCATTCGTACAGTTTATGGTAGCATTTGGGGTTTTCACATTTGTTTAAACAGATTATGTTGTCTTCACATTTATTTAAAAGTAGATTACGCGGTTTTAATATTTATTTAAGGCCACAAAGAGCAAAAGTACAAAGACTGTATCTCCACCTCATACAAGATTACAATCGGTGACCAGTGATTCACCACTCTTGAAGAAAGGTGTAGGTAAAATTACAAGGCCCTCAACGAAATTTACTTATCAGACAAGGAAATAGAAGGGCACAACTGGGAATCCTGCACCAAGACAATGAATGAGGAGATATCTTCAAAACAAAGATGACAAGGATGATTCTGATGACAATCTTGAACAATTCAAGGTTGTATAGAATAAGCCATCACAATCTATTGATGAGATTTTAGAGACAATAAAGACAACCAAAAAAATAGGACATTCGAAGATACAAGCATATGAAGATCTATCTACCAAGAACAAAGAGAAACTTGAAGAAGCAATAACAGGTATGATGATCAACTTGAAACAAGTTCCAGTTGAGTTTTCTACTTCAATACCAATTGAATTATATGAAAAAAATATCAGCAAGATGGTCATATGCACTACAAACTGAGAAACAAATGAGAGAGAACGCTCTCAGTCTTATTAAAGAAGACTATACAGTTGAGAAGATAGGTCGTCTGATGAAGAAGTATTCCAAAGAATTTCCTAAAAGGGCAAGGACATTGAATATATTTCAAGGAAACTTGATGGAAGTGGATATTGAGAGCACTCAAATATGGAACAAATTACTAAATCCATCTAAGGATACCCAGGACCCGGTTAGCTCTTTTTCTTGCACCACAACCTTAAAATGACAGTATACTGATTATACTTGAATGAAAACTCCCTTTTGACAAGAGAAAGGCTAATTGCTGAGGTATTTGATAACACTAGGGATACCTATTATCACCTCCATCATTTTTGAGGTCCACAGACTCAGGTAGGTATTACCTTTTGAAAGATTGCTGATTCTTTAGCCTATGTATATGGTGGACTAATTCATTCACTGGTTACTTACTTCAGACCTCACTGTGATAACTTATAAAGTACCTTGGAGATTGCAATAATTAGTTTGAAATAGAGTACTACAAGCAAGGCTATGGTCTTAATAACATAAACCAATGAGACAAGGACTTTCATCCTTTTTCCTTTTAATTTAGGAGGGGTAACCTAATGATCCGCTCTTCAAGGGATTATCAAACTGAATGGTATCTTACTGATACAAATCCTTATGAGTTCAGCTCATTTGTTCTTAATAAAAGAAGTATATTTTACTAAAATGATTTTGAATAGTATTGAATATTTGGATGATGATAGATTACCAATACAAATTCCTAGACCAGTGCCTATCCTTGGGCTTATAGAATCAATAAAATTCTACAGAAATATAAAAATAGAATACTGTAAGATGCCTTACAACCTACATGCAACTCAGATAAAATGCCTTACAAACTATCCTGTCACCTCTAGAATATTGTATCAAATCCTTAGATATTTTTATGCTCCCTGAAACTACTCACAAAACTTAGTTCTTCCCTTGAAAGAAACTTGCAAACAATTAAATAGCTACCTTGTAACCAATATGCTTAAAAATGCCTTACAGATTTAAACATAAAAGAGCATACACAACAAGTAAAGAGACAACAATAAGATAGAGTAAAGTTGCACTGTATTTAATTCATATATTTCTACTTCAGTACAATAAAAGCTTGAAAAAGCTCAAAGATATAGACTGAAATCTAAAAAGTCTGGTTTTTCAATATATTTCATCTCTCTTAACTATTACAATTTTTGATATATTTATAGGCCCTTAACCATCTTGGAATCCTTAAAGTTAGGATGCAACAAGCTTCAGATGGTTTAAGGAACCTAACCCTAAAAGTACAGAAAAGACAAGACATGAGAATGTAGAAGCGGTGGGGAGACAAAAATAGGGGATGAGATCTGATCTTCTTTGTCTTCATCTGGAATCTGGCACCTTTGTCTGACAATGTTAAGGATAGGATTTGATATTCATACTGAGATCAAGTGACCACCATTTCAGGCTAACATACACTTGTCTTTCAAAATAACTAACCTGCCTGTGCTCAATGGTCAGGTGCTAGGTGTTCCTCTTTATTCTTCATCCAGGATCTCCTCCTCTACTACCACAGGCTTCTTTTTCTTTCGCTTGGTCATTAAATCCCAAGCTTTCACTTCATCCTCAGTAGGCCATTTAAAACTCTATATGCTCTGCAGTTGTCCCTTTTGTCTCTCCCATCTGACATCAGTGATGCTTTTAACATCCACTAAAAACTTGTTTATGTTAGTTTCTGCCTTAAAGGCCTCATCCAAAATCTTATTAAAACCATCTAAATCCAAATTAGATTATGTAATAAATGCCTCATTTCTTGGCATTCTGCTATCAAACTCACTCCTCCAGGCCTCCAAGGCCTTAACCTGATCATCTTCTCCTTTCAAAGGAGGCACAAACCTATTAAAATCTGGTGAAAATAGGCTTATCTTAGCCTCTATCTGATTTTTCTTTCCTTTAAAGAATGATAAGGCTACATTTACCTTTTTTTTTTTAATTTTTTTAATTTTTTTTATCTCATCCTCTACCTCTATAACAATCCTCGATAAATCTGATCTATGTTGCTGCAAAGAGGCAAGCTTCTCAAACATTTGTACCCTAGGAGACCAAGTGACAAAGTAAGGGTTCAAAACTAAAATATATCCCGTCACTTCAGCATGTAATGTGGGTAATTTATTATAAGCATTAAGGCTGATATCTATTTTATCTTTTAATATATCTATCCTATGCTCAAGAATGCATCGTAATGCATTTAGGGCCACCTCATTATCTTTTTGCCCACATCCTCTATCTTAACTACTTCCTTTGCTTCAACTTTCTCCTCTATCTGAAAAGGCTGCACTGAGGGCACATAAACAACTTCAGGTTTCTCCTGTAATTGCTTTGTCATCTCAGCAATGACCATGTCCTGTTGATGTATCTTTATGTGACATAATTCCCTATCCTTTGCTAGGGCACTAGCTTCCTCAATCAAAATACCACATTTCTCACACAATTGTTTTGTCTTATCCTCATTCAAGTGTGCCCAATGTGTCATGATCTGGGAAATCTCAAGATCTCCAGTATTTTGCACTGTCCAGACCATCTGATTTCCAACCATACTCTCCTGAATATTTACCAGTTGAGGCTTTTGGTCTTTTGGACATAGATTCCACATGGCAAAGGCTTGTGATTTTGGACTGTATCCAAACCCTTTAATCATCTCCCCCATCTGAATCTCACTTTCCATCTTAAGATCTGGCTGTTTTCTAATTTGATCAATTATGAATGCTGAGGCTAAATCCCAGCCCTCAGCAAGCAAATTTGACTATTTAAAACCATCTTTCTTGCCTCATTAGGAGATACATCTTCATTGTTAGGGTCATAGGTTTGCAGAGCTAGAAGAGCCTCATTCATCATCGTCTCTTCACCATCTGACTTCAGATATTCTTTGATTTGCTCCTTCTTATGCCATCTCAAGAAGTCTTTAAACTCATCAATTTTAATAAAGTTGTCATCACTTAGGAACTGTTGTTGTGAAGTAGCCTTTCATCAATACATGCCTTAAGAGGCAATTCTATGTTCTCCTCTTCTCCTTGCTACTATCTTTTTCCTTTTCTAATTTCTTTCCTCAGATTGTGATCATACAATATGTTCCCAGGAATAAGAGCACTTATCCTGTCTCCTTTTTTCTCCTTTCTTGTATAGGAAGTTTTACCAGGGTCAACTTTTTGCCTTTTGGTGGTAGGCTCCTCTATATCATCTAGCTGGGACACCTTAGTCAGGTCTATGACATGCCCTTGCTCTCCTTGTATCTGAGCTTCCTCTGCAACATTTTGTTGGGGTTGGTCAATCTGAGGTGGATGGGCATATTCACCATCACTTTCATTCTCATACTCAGATTCTGAATAATCAGATTCTTTTCCCCCTTTCTTCGTATCTAAAACTCTGTCTAATTGCTCACAGAGTGTATAAAAATTATCAATCATAGCCTTGATTTTATCAAAATAGGGTAGGTCAGGGTAAAAACCTCCAAATGATAATCCATGTCTTCTTATTTGCTTCTCAAAATTTAGTAACTCCTAAATTCTCTCTCTCCTGGTTCTTACCTCATCCTCATCAAGGATATTCCTTGTAACATCCTCCTCCACACAAAAACCATATACATTTGTGTTTGGTACGGTAGGAGTTAGGAGATTCCTAGCTCCTACAATGAATCCTTCTGGGTCAATGTATCTGTATAATGCTTCTCTCATTTTGCTTCTTTCTAGCCATGTGCTTACTAAATCAATGGCACCCTTACCAATTGTAAACTGAAAATTTTTAAATTGCCTAGGGGTTAATGTCCCCTTCCTATGTGGTGCAAAGAGCTCATTATCTGTCAACAATAGTTGCTAGATGAACTCCATAGATGCAACTCTAGATGGCACATGAAAAGGTAGAACATGAGGAGGATGTGTGCATCCATATACCCTAATCATAGAAAAATTCTCCTCAAAAAATAAATATCCCTAGTTGTGGTCACCCTCCCATTTATCCACATACTCACAAGGTCTCAGCAAATGCAGCACCTTTACTGGGAGTCTAGTCTTGCTAATACCCATGCTCTGCATCAATGGATATACAATCTAGTTCTCAAATCAACAAAAATCACAGTCCTTGGATGTATAATTCCATATCCTAATCCAAAACTGAATAGGATTAGGTTGGTCTTGAAAAATCCTTTGAGGGTTTAAGTTGTTTACATTCATGATCCCATAGTTGAAATGCAATAACAAATGCATCAGGATAGAATAATGTAAAAACCTAGGTTCCTTTTCCTTAGGATTTTTCTCCTTCTTCTACAAAGCTACAAACCCCTCATGCATTTTGTCAATGATATACTGTATATAGTCATAACTAGTACTAGAATGCACATCTTGCAAATCTAGTACCATCATTCAAATTCTAGAATTTATTTTCTTTGCTCCATCTATAGCCAACACTCTACACAAAGCATAAGCAATGTACTTGATATAGAAATGTAAATCTTTGAAACTGTAGGGTGTAGTTCCAGGTATAGGGGCAATATGATTCCTAGCTTCCTTAAGAATATTCTTCTGCAATTGGTTTCTAGCAACCCCAGGCTGTAATGTATACCTTTCTTCTTGTCTGGTAGTATTTATCTTGGTGGACATGGTACTGTATAAGTCAAAGGATTTCATGAATGAATTCCTATTCAAAATCAATAGTGCAGTAACATCATTCTTTTAAATTGTCCTAGATAGAGAGTCATAATGGCTTGCAAGACCTAAAAATATGTCTACATCTACATAGACATCAGGGACAATTAACCTAGCAAGACCACTAGTCCAAGGGTTTGATATGGGGATGGCTTTATTAGAATTATTATAAAAATAGTTGTATAGAGAAAAACCTGTAGAACCTAGAGTACGGGCATCTCTTATTTCACAGTACTCATCTGCCAATAGGTTGGCATTTTCCCTCTTGTTCTGTGTAAACCCAGGCAATAGCTTCAGAAATTCATTAGAGAAATTCTTCTTTTCCTTAGCATCGTCATCTACCTCATCACTCTTCCCACTGGTAGAAGCCACACTAACTGCTTTACTCATCTTGTTCTGTTTCCACTTCTGTTTCACTAATATTAAGACAAATCTTCTCTCAGGACTCCCTACTCTTCTCTGTGCATTGCTAACAATTCAAGAACCTTGAAAACTAGAAAATCACCCTGAAATTGATCAATTTCTTCCTTTTTGGACACAGAAGACCTAGCAATTATTCACTCTGCAATTCTGGATGTATGATAAATGAAAATGAACCTGTGATCATCTCTTTATGGTAATCTTTCAAAGTACTTATCTTATCATTGAAGAAATAATCAATTTTTCCTTCAAGTTAACATGATGTGGAATTAATTGAAATCCTAGCTGTAGCTCATGAATGTGATAGGAAATCAAATTCATATGAGTGCATTTTTAGAAAAACCCTTATAAAATTTGAACAAAATGACATGTCTTCATATGATTGGTTCTTCACTAGACATCTCAGCTACCTTTTTTGCATAGTAATTAATCTCCTAGATTTTCATTGGATGCTAAATCTCCATTTTGTCATGTCAGGAACTGGCATATTTTATCACTTTTCATATTTAGTGACCACGCGACTATGCATTATCTCTTTGTCACTGATCAAATCTCTTAACTCTCAATTCTTCTGGAGATCCAACGACTATATGATTTCCTTCACTTAGCTTAACCATGGTTAACTTCTGGTGATCACGCGACTGAATGAATCCAAGTCGCTAGATCAAATGCCAAACCCAGAGTTTATTTGGAGACCCCGCAACTGAAGGTTACTTTTCATCTTTTAAACTCTTATCGCTAAGTCTCTGGATGTTTATTTTACTTTATGAGACCCCGTGACTAACCTTAGTCGCCAAACCGCTAATTAAAAATGCTCTTTGATATTTCTTTCAGAGACTACGCGACATAGCTTTATCCTTTAATTTTGATTCAGAGACTATGCGACTAAAGATAATCTCATTGTCGCGAGAAATTTTTACTCTTATGCGAATTTGATAGAGACTCAGGGACTACCGTTGATCTTTTCTCATTCTGCATCTGACGACTCTGCTAAGTCATTGAGTATGTTTTAAATACCTTAAATCATTTAGAGACTACACAAAAACTTTTATTCTATTCACTGTGGACACGTGTTTCATCCTAACTGTTTGTCTCCAAATTGTTGAAGAAACGCTGACTTAGCATTTTTAACTAGCAACTAACCGACCACCATGTATTTCATTCAACTTGTAGTTTGTCGCCAAGTCTCAGAATCTTTTACTTAACTGACTTTTTAATTGGAGACTTGGTGACCAAAGCATTTAACTTGTCACTAACTGCGTTCTAATTTGGAGACCCGCGACTGAAACAATCGCTAAGTCTCATGAAAATTTACTAATTGTAGGATACATTGCATGACACCGTGACTTAACTGCCTATTTCCATGTTGCCAAATGACGTGTTTCCCCATTGGGAGACTTCGCTACTGAAGGACTTTGCTAAGTCTCATAACTTACAAGGAATATTCTCTTTCTTTCTGAGACATCCTGACAATAGTTAATCGCCAAGTCTCATGACAAAATGGAATATTCTTTTAGGATTAAGCGACTAGGCGACTATTAAAAAAGGCACATGACTTTTATAACTTAAGTTTCTCAAAAAGGTAATGCAAAATTAGAAACTCGATTGACATTTTAGGGCTTTTTTGCATTTTTACTCAGAAAATAGATGGTGAAGAGACGGTGACAAATGAGGCTCTTCTTTTTTGCACTGTCCAGACCATCTGATTTGCAACCATACTCTCCTGAATATTTACCAGTTGAGGCTTTTGGTCTTTTGGACATAGATTCCACATGGCAAAGGCTTGTGATTTTGGACTGTATCCAAACCTTTAATCATCTCCCCCATCTGAATCTCACTTGCCATCTTAAGATCTGGCTATTTTCTAATTTGATCAATTATGAATGCCGAGGCTAAATCCCAGCCCTCAGCAAGCGAAATTCCACTGTTTAAAACCATCTTTCTTGCCTCATTAGGAGAGACATCTTCATTGTTAGGGTCATAGGTTTGCAGAGCTAGAAGAGCCTCATTTGTCACCATCTCTTCACCATCTGATTTCAGCTATTCTTTGATTTGCTCCTTCTTATGCCATCTCAAGAAGTCTTTAAACTCATCAATTTTAATAAAGTTGTCATCACTTAGGAACTGTTGTTGTGAAGTAGCCTTTCATCAATACATGCCTTAAGAGGCAATTCTATGTTCTCCTCTTCTCCTTGCTACTGTCTTTTTCCTTTTCTAATTTCTTTCCTTAGATTGTGATCATACAATATGTTCCCAGGAACAAGAGCACTTATCCTGTCTCCGTTTTTCTCCTTTCTTGTATAGGAAGTTTTACCAAGGTCAACTTTTTGCCTTTTGGTGGTAGGCTCCTCTATATCATCTGGCTGGGACACCTCAGTCAGGTCTATGACATTCCCTTGCTCTCCTTGTATCTGAGCTTCCTCTGCAACATTTTGTTGGGGTTGGTCAATCTGAGGTGGATGGGCATATTCACCATCACTTTCACTCTCATACTCAGATTCTGAATAATCAGATTCTTTTCCCCCTTTCTTCATATCTAAAAATCTGTCTAATTGCTCATAGAGTGTATAAAAATTATCAATCATAGCCTTGATTTTATCAAAATAGGGTAGGTCAGGGTAAAAACCTCCAAATGACAATCCATGTCTTCTTATTTGCTTCTCTAAATTTAGTAACTCCTAAATTCTCTCTCTCTTGGTTCTTACCTCATCCTCATCAAGGATATTCCTTGTAACATCCTCCTCCACACAAAAACCATATACATTTGTGTTTGGTATGGTAGGAGGTAGGAGCTTCCTAGCTCCTACAATGAATCCTTCTAGGTCAATGTATCTGTATAATGCTTCTCTCATCTTGCCGCTTTCTAGCCATGTGCTCACTAAATCAATGGCACCCTTACCAATTGTAAATTAAAAAATTTTAAATTGCCTAGGGGTTAATGTCCCCTTCCTATGTGGTGCAAAGTGCTCATTATCTGTCAACAACAGTTGCTAGATGAACTCCATAGATGCAACTCTGGATGGCACATGAAAAGGTAGAACATGAGGAGGATGTGTGCATCCATATACCCTAATCATGGTAAAATTATCCTCAAAAAATAAATCTCCCTAGTTGTGGTCACCCTCCCATTTATCCACATACTCACAAGGTCTCAGCAAATGTAGCACCTTTACTGGGAGTCTAGTCTTGCTAATACCCATGCTCTGCATCAATGGATATACAATCTAGTTCTCAAATCAACAAAAATCACAGTCCTTGGATATATAATTCCATATCCTAATCCAAAACTGAATAGGATTAGGCTGGTCTTGAAAAATCCTTTGAGGGTTTAAGTTGTTTACATTCATGATCCCATAGTTGAAATGCAATAACAAATGCATCAGGATAGAATAATGTAAAAACCCAGGTTCCTTTTCCTTAGGATTTTTCTCCTTCTTCTGGACAGCTACAAACCCCTCATGCATTTTGTCAATGATATACTCTATATAGTCATAACTAGTACTAGAATGCACATCTTGCAAATCTAGTACCATCATTCAAATTCCAGAATTTATTTTCTTTGCTCCATCTATACCCAACACTCTACACAAAGCATAAGCAATGTACTTGATATAGAAATGTAAATCTTTGAAATAGTAGGGTGCAGTTCCAGGTATAGGGGCAATATGATTCCTAACTTCCTTAAGAATATGCTTCTGCAATTGGTTTCTAGCAACCCTAGGTTGTAACCTATACCTTTCTTCTTGTCTGGTAGTATTTATCTTGGTGGACATGGTACTGTATAAGCCAAAGGATTTCATGAATGAATTCCTATTCAAAATCAATAGTGCAGTAACATCATTCTTTTTAATTGTCCTAGATAGAGAGTCGTAATGGCTTGCAAGACCTAAAAATAAGTCTACATCTACATAGACATCAGGGACAATTAACCTAGCCAGACCACTAGTCCAAGGGTTTGATATGGGGATGGCTTTATTAGAATTATTATAAAAATATTTGTATAGAGAAAAACCTGTAGAACCTGGAGTGCGGGCATCTCTGATTTCACAGTACTCATCTGCCAATAGGTTGGCATTTTCCCTCTTGTTCTATGTAGACCCAGGCAATAGCTTTAGAAATTCATCAGAGAAATTCTTCTTTTCTTTAGCATCATCATCTACCTCATCACTCTTCCCATTGGTAGAAGCCACACTAACTGCTTTACTCATATTGTTCTGTTTCCACTTCTCTTTCACTGATATTGAGACAAATCTTCTCTCAGGACTCCCTACTCTTCTCTGTGCACTGCTAACAATTCAAGAACCTTGAAAACTGGAAAATCACCATGAAATTGATCAATTTCTTCCTTTTTGGACACAGAAGACCTAGCAATTATTCACTCTACAATTTTGGATGTATGATAAATGAAAATGAACCTGTGATCATCTCTTTATGGTAACCTTTCAAAGTACTTATCTCATCATTGAAGAAATAATCAATTTTTCCTTCAAGTTAACATGATGTGGAATTAATTGAAATCCTAGCCGTAGCTCATGAATGTGACAGGAAATCAAATTCATATGAGTGCATTTTCAGAAAAACCCTTATAAAATTTGAACAAAATGACATGTCTTCATATGATTGGTTCTTCACTAGACATCTCAACTGCCTTTTTTGCACAGTAATTAATCTCCTAGATTTTCATTGGACGCTAAATCTCCATTTTGTCATGTCAGCAACTGGCATATTTTATCACTTTTCATATTTAGCGACCACGCGACTATGCATTATCTCTTTGTCGCTAATCAAATCTCTTAACTCTCAATTCTTCTGGAGATCCAGCGACTGTATGATTTCCTTCACTTAGCTTAACCATGGTTAAATTCTGGTGATCACGTGACTAAATGAATCCAAGTCGCTAGATCAAATGCCAAACCCAGAGTTTATTTGGAGACCCCGCAACTGAAGGTTACTTTTCATCTTTTAAACTCTTATCGCTAAGTCTCTGAATGTTTATTTTACTTTACGAGACCCCGCGACTAACCTTAGTCGCCCAACCGCTAATTAAAAATGCTCTTTGATATTTCTTTCGGAGACTACGCGACATAGCTTTATCCTTTAATTTTGATTCAGAGACTATGCGACTAAAGCTAATCTCATTGTCGCGAGAAATTTTTACTCTTATGTGAATTTGATAGAGACTCAGGGACTACTGTTGATCTTTTCTCATTCTGCATCTGATGGCTTCGCTAAGTCATTGAGTATGTTTTAAAAACCTTAAATCATTTAGAGACTACATGAAAACTTTTATTCTATTCACTGTGGACACGTGTTTCATCCTAACTATTTGTCTCCAAATTGCTGAAGAAACGCTGACTTAGCATTTTTAACCAGCAACTAACCGACCACCATGTATTTCATTCAACTTGCAGTTTGTCACCAAGTTTCAGAATCTTTTACTTGACTGACTTTTTAATTGGAGACTTGGCGACCAAAGCATTTAACTTGTCACTAACTGCGTTCTGATTTGGAGACCCCGCGACTGAAACAATCGTTAAGTCTCATGAAAATTTACTAACTGCAGGATACATTGCGTGACATGGTGACTTAACTGCCTATTTCCATGTTTCCAGATGACGTGCTTCCCCATTGGGAGACTTCATGACTGAAGGACTTTGCTAAGTCTCATAACTTACAAGGAATAGTCTCTTTCTTTCTGAGACATCCTGACAATAGTTAATCACCAAGTCTCATGACAAAATGGAATATACTTTTAGGATTAAGCGACTAGGCGACTATTAAAAAAGGCACATGACTTTTATAACTTAAGTTTCTCAAAAAGGTAATGCAAAATTAGAAACTCGATTGACATTTTAGGGCTTTTTTGCATTTTTACTTAGAAAACATCCTAGGGTTTTGGGATTTTCACTATTCATGTGTATTTTGACCTAAGAACACAAAATTCTCCAGAGGGATACTTCAAATTGGGACAAACTTTCTGATTTTGGATAGAAAGTGGCATGAAGACAACAAAATTTTAGGGAAAACCAACAAAACCAAGAATACAACCAATAGTGGCTGTACTTGAGGATTGACTAAACACAGTTTATGGCAAAGAACCACTAAATATTTGGTTACAGACCTTTAAAAAAATGAAGAGGACACCAACTAACCTAAAATAGAAGGGAAACTATTTACAGTATTTAGATAAATGCAAGAAAGTATCACCGTATGATACATACTTACTTGTGCATGAATCTTGATTTTCAGTTGAAAAAGGGCTTCAGGAATTGCCCATGCACAGGCAACTCAAAATATTCTCCATCTATGTTCTGCAATAAGTAAGAGTCTTTTCCAAAGTTCTGTGAAACAATCAATGGTCCTAGCCATAAAGACTCAAATTTCTTGTGTTTTCCTTTATCTTTTGCTCTTGCATTCCACTGGAGAAATAGGTCACCAGAATGAAATTTTTTTTCAGTAGCCCTTTTATCAAAAAGGTACTTCATCTTCTGTTGCAACTTTATGTTTTCTTTTTGGCTATTTCTTCTTATTTCATCCAATTCTATCAACTGAGTCATTCTACTCTGCACATTATCAAAAACATCTAAATGTTCCTCTTGTATAAACTGATATACTGACAATAAATTGTTGATAGGCAATATTTCCTGTAAACCATACACTAGATCAAATGGAAACTTACCAGTTGCATTTTTAACTGTTATTCTGTCAGCCCAAAGTGCTAGCTTCAACTTAGTATGTCATGCTCTTTTATTCTTTTCCAGAGTCTTTTTTAGTATTTTCAATATACTCTTATTACTAGACTCAACTTGTCCATTAGCCTGTGGATGATATGGGGATGAATATGATATCTTAATCCCATATTTTTCATAGAAATCTATCATTTCTTCTGATCTAAAACTGATGGCATTATCCATTACTAACTTAGCAGGTACACCAGATCTAGTTATAATGTTATCCATGAGAAATTCAGTAACTACCCTGCTTGTTGCATTCTTTGTAGGGATGGCTTCAATCCACTTGGTAAAATAATCTGTGGCAACTAATATCCAACTATGTCCTCCACTAGATTTCTCTTAAAATTCACCAATAAAATCAATTCCCCACATAGTAAAAGGAGCCTCAGAACTTACTGGGTTTAGCAACAGAGCACCTGAAAATTTCAGCTTGTTTGAGAACCTTTGACAAGGCTCACATTTTCTGACATGTTCATAAGTATGTTTGAATAAAGTGGGCCAACAATACCCAAATCTTAAAATCTTGTGGGCAGTAGTCTTAGCAGAAAAATGACCCCCACATTCTCTTGTATGCATTTCACATTAAACTCTTTCAGCTTGGTATTTATCAAGGCATAACAACAATACACCATTCTTATCTTCTCAATACAAGTCACCTTGAATCAAAGTGTATCTTTGAGTTTTTAATCTCAAAATTCTTTTCTGATTCTTTGACATATGATCAGGACATTTGGAATTTTTGAGAAAAAAAACAATATTTGTATAGAATGGTTCCCTCTTTATGCTCATAGTAGTTTGATCATGCATCTCTATCTGATTTATTTGTACTAGATCCAAGTTTTCTTCTGTCATGAGCTTTTCCAAACCTTGTCCTCTTATTAATTTTGTAATATGGATTTCAAGGTTAAATTCTTGAATTCTGGTAATCCATTTACACCTCTTACCAGTTACCTATGACTGTGTAAGAATATCTTTCACTGCAGAATGAGGAACATAAGCTTCTATTTTAGCACAAACCAAGTATGGCCTGAAAGATTTCACAACTTTTACCAAAGCATAAGCCTGCTTCTCCATTATTTCATAATTAAGTTCTGCGGCTTGTAAGGATTTACTGTAAAAATTTATTGGGTGTTCAAATCCTTGTTCATCCTTTTGTAGAAAAATAGCAGCAATTGTATGAAAAGATGCAAATGAAAACAAAGAGAAAGGATTAGTATAATCTGGAGATTTCAAAAATGGAGCCTCTTGTACTGCTTTTTTTATTTTCTCAAATGCTTGTTGGTCTTCTTCATTCCAAACAAATTTGGCATCTTTCTTTAACAACTTTACAATGGGTTTAACAATTTCTGCAAAATTTTCTATGAACCTTCTGACAAAATTAATGTTTCCTAAGAAAGATTGTACTCCTTTTAGGTTTTTTGGAGCAATCACCCTTTGAATTGCTTCCACTCTCTCAAGGTCTATTCTTACCCCTTCCCTAGACACTATATGTCCAAGCAACTTTCCCTCTTTTACTGCAAAATGACATTTCTTGGGATTCAGTGAGACACCATATTCCAATGCCTTATTGAAAATCTTACCCAAGTGATCACAGTGATCCACAACTTTCTTAGAATATTTAGTCAAATCATCATGATAAATGACCATGAATAAATCAATGGATTCTTTAAAAGCAACATCCATGGCCCTTTGAAAAGTTGTTCCTACATTTATTAGTCCAAATGACATTTTGATATAAACATAGGTTCCCCATGGAGTGGTAAATGTAGTTTTATATTGTTTTGATTCTTTAACTAAGACCTGGTTGTAACCTGAGAAACCATCCATCATAGATAGTAACTCACAACCAGTCACTTTATGCAACATTGCTTCCATATTAGGTAAGGAATAATTATCTTTTAATGAAGCAATATTTAAATTCTTGAAATCCACACACAGTCTGTTATCACCATTTTTCTTTCTGTCTGGTACTAAATTTGATACCCAAGTTGAATGTCTGATTGGCTGGATTATCCCAGCATCCTTTAGTTTCATCAATTCTTGTTGCATCTTAGGAGCCAACAAGGGGTTAATAAGCCTCTATTTTTACGTAAATGGTTTTACTTCTAAATTTAATGGTATTTCATGTTGAAAAAGGTCCTCTCTATATGCTTTCAAATCCTTATATGACCAAGCAAAGACATGTTTATATTTTATTAACAATTTGATCAAATTTATCCTTATATGAGAGTCTAAACCCTTTCCAATATAAACTATTTGAGGACTATTTTAAGATCCTAAATTTATTTCTTCCAAATGCTCAACCTTGGCATTGCTTAATTTTGATGAATCATTTTGTTGACTACTAAACAATGCTTCAAGTTTAACCAAACCCCTAGGAATCTGATTAGAACTTAACTAGACAACCTCATTTCCCAAACTGTAATCTTTTCCATCATTGCTTTGTAGTAAAGAACTACAATCTATATACTCTGGTTCTCATAATAGTCTAGACATTGCATAAATCTCAGAATATCTCGATCATCTTGGAAAACCTGCCAGTTGTATATGTTGTCCGGAACAACTGGTCTTGTTTTGACTTCTAGTATTGACACCCAATACAAGGTCAAATCATCATATTTCAAAGCAACATTTGCTAAAAAATCAGCCATTATATTCTTTGACCTTTCTAGCCAACTTATATCAAAGGCATCAAATATTTCAATTTGATCCCAAATAGAATACTTATACATTTTCAATCTATCATTCTTTACTGCATATTTGGATCTAACTTGAGATACTACAACCTCAGAATCACCATAAACCTTTAAATATTTATACCATGTTTGATAGCAATTTCAAGTCCTAAAAACAAAGCCTCATACTCAGCAGTATTATTTTTACATTGGAAGGCTAATAGAAATGAATACTCAAAAGTTGTACCTGATGGAGATACCAACAATACACCTGCCCCTGATCCTTCTTTAGAGCAAGCCCCATCAAAGTACATTTTCCACAATCCATCACGTTGTATAATCAATTCTCTGTTTAGAGGGTCAACCTCTTCATGCTGATAATAAAGTTCATTCTTTTGCATCCTAAAATTATCCATATCCATATCAATGCAACAATTAATGTTAGTGTCTTCAAATCTTTCTATCATGCGAGGAGTTCTACTCTCCCTTAAGACCTTAACATTTTCTCCAGCAATGTTAAAAGTATCATATGATAAATCACTTTGGATACTACCTCCCATTGAAGCACTCCACTTTCTTGACAGCAGCATGCCATAATGTGGCGGGATGTCAACCACAAGAACATTCATAGTCATTACTACATCAGGGCAGACTGCTAATTTGTAAGACATAGCCTCAATGGTACCAATCAAAGGGACTTCTCTAGAGTCCATAGCTTGACATCTCCCATGAGGAGTGTCAACTTGTAATCTCATTGACCTCATGATTTCCATTGGCATAATAGTATTAGATGCCCCTGAATCAATCATACAATTTTTTAGCATCTTTCCATTAATTATCAATGAAAGAAAAAATGGGTCAACAACTTTTGGGGAAGAAGTTGTATTCAAGAAAATTTGAGGAATCTCAGATGTTAACACCTCAACTTCCTTCCCTTTGTTAATTGGTTTCTTGCCAACATTCTCTAGACTTTGAACCTTTATTATGGGCACACTGTTTAACAATGAAATTTCCTTTTCCTTGTGTTCTTTAATTCTCATCATCTCTAGAAATGGCACTTTAACTGTCATTTGGGACAAACATTGACCCATAGCTACTGGAGTATATTTCACATCTGAAGAATTTGATCTATCATAGTGATATAATTTTCCTTAGTATGTTCATTCAGAGCTGGTTCTTTTAAATTTTTACTTTCCATCTTTTGAATAGGAGTATTTTTTTCTTGCATTTTCAATTCTCCTTCTTGTACAACATTTGGTTCCAGGGCTTTTGTAATAATTTTGACCTTATGTTTATTTATATTTTCACTAGGTCCTTCCTTTTTTTGCACATACTTAGTGTCTATCTTGTTTTC
>MU225667.1:2467000-2493940 GCA_018584345.1 Thuja plicata
TTTTGGGGAAGAAGTTGTATTCAAGAAAATTTGAGGAATCTCAGATGTTAACACCTCAACTTCCTTCCCTTTGTTAATTGGTTTCTTGCCAACATTCTCTAGACTTTGAACCTTTATTATGGGCACATTGTTTAACAATGACATTACCTTTTCCTTGTGTTCTTTAATTCTCATCATCTCTAGAAATGGCACTTTAACTTTCATTTGGGACAAACGTTGACCCATATCTACTGGAGTATATTTCACATCTGAAGACTTTGATCTATCAATACTGATATCACTTTCCTTAGTATGTTCATTCAGAGCTGGTTCTTTTAACTCTTTGCTTTCCATCTTTTGAACATGAGTTTTTGTTTCTTGCCTTTTCAATTCTCCTTCTTGTACAACATTTGGTTCCAGGGCTTTTGTAATAATTTTGACCTTATGTTTATTTATATTTTCACTAGGTCCTTCCTTTTTTTGCACATACTTAGTGTCTATCTTGTTTTCTTTTATAAAGACACCTGATGGCTGACTACCAGTACCACCTACTACCCTATTTCTCAAATGGTAGTTGCTTCTAGCCTTGTTCACTAAATCTGCAGTAATCCTAGCTTTCTCTTCATCTGAAGCTTTTCTAATAAGTGGAACATACTAATTGTCTTGAGCATAACATCTTATATGGTCATTAGTTTCCTCTTCTTCACTATCAGACAAAATCTGTTGATGATGATTTTCTACCCTTCTTTGTGAACTACAAGAATCATGATTTTCATTTTCACTGTCCGAATCTATATCATGACATGAATAAGTATTTGTAATACTACGATCGCATTGTTCACCCTCGTCATTTCCATGCTCTTCACTTACTCTCAAGTAGAAGCATCTGTTCATTTCAATGTTCACTACTATCTTATAAGCATCAGTAAGAGTTCTAGGGTGTTTATCTCTGAGAGCATATCCCATTTTAGAATCAAAGGCATTCAAATAAGTTGCTAGACATACCTCTTCATCTAGCCTTATCTTTTGAAATAGCTTGCGCATAGCTCTTTGAAATCTTGTATTAAACTATGTGACCTCTTCATTGTAATTCTTTTTGATATTGTTGAACTCATTCAACAAAAAGCCTTTATTTGTCTTATCTCCATACTGATCCTTAAATAATTCAATCAAATCATCCATAGAAACAACAAATCCATTAGAAAGGCTCCTAAACCATTCTCTTGCATCTTCTACTAAAGACTAAACAAATAATTTCATTAACAAATCCTCATGAGTGATATTTAAATCATCAACAAAATCAATGAACTTTCTTAAATGTGTTTCAAAAGAAATAACATTATTACCTACAAACATTGGGAGTTTTTCTCCTATATCACCCACATCTTTAGGGAAAGCATTAGGATATCTAGGGATACCAACAAAGTTAAACTATTTATACCTTTTAGTATGTAATGGTTTCCTTTGAAAACTATCATTCTCTTTGAAAGTAGTGGCTTTTGCTTTAGAAGCATTAATATTCTCTGGCCCAGTATGAGAATACTTTGAAGACTGCAAAAAATCTATTTTCTTTTTCATTTCAACTATTGCAGCTTCCATTTGTGCCTTTTCTAACATTTTCTCCATGGTTTCTTTTTCAATTCTCAATTTCTCTAAATCAATATCCAACTTGGACATTTGCTCTATTAAAGGCTTCTGAAACTTACGTTCTTGATTTCTGTATTCACTCATCTTTTGTTTACCTTTGTCCTTCTGTGAACTAGAAGCCTTACAAGTGAGTGGTATTTCCTGGTCCTTTTGAGACCTCGCTGTATCTTTTATATTTTGATGTTTTGAAGATCTTCTTTTGCTCTTATCAACATCCTTATGCTGATGTTTTTTCTTTGTCATTTCTCTCTCTCTTTTCATTTGTTGAATAGGGGCAAGTTGTTTCATGATGAACTTCTCCTTATTTTCTAGCTCATCACAGGGAGCATCTTCAGAATCTAAACTAGATGTACTTGTTTCTTCTCTCTCATTAGAAGTAGAAGTGATTGTAGGTGTTTCTAATACCTTTTCTACAGCTTCTTCATACTTTGAAGTATTTTCATCATGAGAATGCTGATTGCTATTCATGTCTCTTCTAGCATTACTTTCTTTACCTCTTGGAGGGGTTTCATCCATACTAACTTGGTTTCTCTTTTTCCTCCAAGACATTTCCATCCTTGAGGATGATGGGATTCCACCATATAAGACCTTCTAAGGATCATTTCTCATTCTTGACCTAGTATTCATTCTAAAAAATATTTACTAAATTTTCACTAATCTTAGAGATTTTATTTAGAGTCGCCACCCAATAACTTGGAATGAATGAACACTTATCAAAAGAAAATTTTGACAACTACAACTGGTATTATCTGAACAATTTTAAACTTTCGAACACCAGAGACTTCTGAATACTTGGATAAGACTTTAAAATCTTATTCCCTAGCGGAGTCACCAATTTGTTAGCTCTTTTTCTTGCACCACAACCTTAAAATGATAGTATACTGATTATACTTGAATGCAAACTCCCTTTTGACAAGAGAAAGGCTAATTGCTGAGGTATTTGATAACACTGGGAATACCTATTATCACCTCCTTTGTTTTTGAGTTCCATAGACTCAGGCAGGTATTACCTATTGAAAGATTGTTGATTCTTCAGTCTATGTATATGGTGGACTAATTCATTCACTGGTTACTTAATTCAGACCTCACTGTGATAACATATAAAGTACCTTGGAGATTGCAATAATTAGTTTGAAATAGAGTACTACAAACCAGGCTATGGTCTTAATAACATAAACCAATGAGACAAGGAATTTCATCCTTCTTCCTTTTACTTTAGGAGGGGTAACCTAATGATCCGCTCTTCAAGGGATTATCAAACTGAATGGTATCCTACTAATACAAATCCTTATGAGTTCAGATCATTTGTTCTTAATAACATAAGTATATTTGACTAAAATGATTTTGAATAGTATTGAATATTTGGATGATGATAGATTACCAATACAAATTCCTAGACCAGTGCCTATCCTTGGGCTTATAGAATCAATAAAAATCCACACAAATATAAAAATAGAATACTGTAAGATGCCTTACAACCTACATGCAACTCAGATAAAATGCCTTACAAACTATCCTGTCACCGCTACAATATTGTATCAAATCCTTAGATATTGTTATGCTCCCTGAAACTACTCACAAAACTTAGTTCTTCCCTTGAAAGAAACTTGCAAGCAATTAAATAGCTACCTTGTAACCAATATGCTAAAAAATGCCTTACAGATTTAAACATAAAAGAGCATACACAAAAAGTAAAGAGACAACAATAAGATAGAGTAAAGTTGCTCTGTATTTAATTCATATATTTCTACTTCAGTACAATAAAAGCTTGAAAAAGCTCAAAGATATAGACTGAAATCTAAAAAGTCTGATTTTTCAATATATTTCATCTCTCTTAACTATTACAATTTTTGATCTATTTATAGGCCCTTAACCATATTGGAATCCTTAAAGTTAGGATGCAACAAGCTTCGGATGATTTAAGGAATCTAACTCTAAAAGTACAAAAAAGACAAGAAATGAGAATGTAGAAGCGGTGGGGAGACAAAAATAGGGGATGAGATCTGATCTTCTTTGTCTTCATTTGGAATCTGGTGCCTTTGTCTGACAATGTTCAAGATAGCATCTGATATTCATACCGAGATCAAGTGACCACCATTTCAGGCTAACATACACTTGTCTTTGAAAATAACTAACCTCCCTGTGCTCAATGGTTAGGCGCCAGGTGTTCCTCTTTATTCTTCATCTAGGATCTCCTCCTCTACTACCACATCCTTCTTTTTCTTTGGCTTGGTCATTAAGTCCCAAGCTGTCACTTCATCCTCTGCAGGCCATTTAAAACTCTGTATGCTCTACAGTTGTCCCTTCTATCTCTCCCATCTAACATCAGTGATGCTTTTAACATCCACTAAAAAGTTGTTTATGTCAGTTTCTACCTTAAAGGCCTCATCCAAAATCTTATTAAAACCATATAAATACAGATTAGATTTTGTAATAAATGCCTCATTGCTTGGAATTCTGCTATCAAACTCACTCCTCCAAGCCTCCAAGGCCTTAACTTGGTCATCTTCTCCTTTCAAAGGAGGCACAAACCTATTAAAATCTAGTGAAAATAGGCTTATCCTAGCCTCTATCTGATTTAGCTTTCCTTTAAAGAATGATAAGGCTACATTTACCTTTTTTTATCTCATCCTATACCTCTGTAAAAATATCCGGTAAATCTGATTTGTGTTGCTGCAAAGAGGCAAGCTTCTCAAACATTTGTACCCTAGGAGACCAAGTGACAAAGTAAGGGTTCAAAACTGAAATATACCCCGTTACTTCAGCATGTAATGTGGGTATTTTATTATAAGCATTAAGGATGATATCTATTTTATCTTTTAATATATCTATCCTATGCTGAAGAATGCATCTTAATGCATTTAGGGCCACCTCATTATTCTTTTTGCCCACATCCTCTATCTCAACTACTTCCTTTACTTCAAATTTCTCCTCTATCTGCAAAGGCTACACTGAGGGCACATAAACCACTTCAAGTTTCTCATGTAATTGCTTTGTCATCTCAGCAATGCCCATGTCCTGTTGATGTATCTTTATGTGACATAATTCCCTATCCTTTGCTAGGGTACTAGCTTCCTCAATCAAAATACCACATTTCTCACACAATTGTTTTGTCTTATCCTCATTCAAGTGTGCCCAATGTGTCATGATCTGAGAAATCTCAAGATTTCCAGTATTTTGCACTGCCCAGACCATCTAATTTCCAACCATACTCTCCTTTATATTTACCAGTTGAGGCTTTTGGTCTTTTGGACATAGATTCCACATGGCAAAGGCTTGTAATTTTGGAATGTATCCAAAAACTTTAATCATATCGCCAATCTGAATCTCACTTGCCATCATAAGATCTGACTATTTTCTAATTTGATCAATTATGAATGTTGAGGCTAAATCCCAGCCCTTAGCAAGCAAAATTCCACTGTTTAAAACCATCTTTCTTGCCTCATCAGGAGAGACATCTTCACTGCCAGGGTCATAGGTTTTTAGAGCTAGTAGAGCCTCATTTGTCACTGTCTCTTCACCATCTGACTTCAGCTGTTCTCTAATTTTCTCCTTCTTATGCCATCTCAAGAAGTCTTTAAAATCATCAGTTTTAATAAAGTTGTCATCACTTAGGAACTGTTGCTGGTGAAGTAGCCTTTCATCAATACATGCCCTAAGAGGCAATTCTATGTTCTCCTCTTCTCCTTGCTGCTATCTTTTTCCTTTTCTAATTTCTTTCCTTAGATTGTGATCATACAATCTGTTCCCAGGAATAAGAGCACTTATCATGTCTCTTTTTTTCTCCTTTCTTGTATTGGAAGTTTGACCAGGGTCAAATTTTTGCCTTTTGGTGGAAGGCTCCTCTATATCATCTGGCTGGGACACCTCAGTCAGGTCTATGATATGCCCTTTCTCTCCTTGTATCTGAGCTGCCTCTGCAACATTTTTTTGGGGTTGGTCAATCTAAGGTGGATGGGCATATTCACCATCACTTTCACTCTCATACTCAGATTCTGAATAATCAGATTCTTTTGCCCCTTTCTTTGTATCTAAAACTCTATCTAATTTCTCATAGAGCGTATACAAATTATCAATCATAGCCTTGATTTTATCAAAATAGGGTAGGTCAGGGTAAAAACCTCCAAATGAAAATCCATTTATTCTTATTTTCTTCTCTAAATTTAGTAACTCCTAAATTCTCTCTCTCCTAGTTCTTACCTCATCCTCATCAAGGATATTCCTTGTAACATCCTCCTCCACACAAAAACCATGTACATTTGTGTTTGGTATGGTAGGAGTTAGGAGCTTCCTAGCTCCTGCAATGAATCCTTCTGGGTCAATATTTTTGTATAATGCTGCTCTCATCTTGCAGCTTTCTAGCTATGTGCTCACTAAATAAATGACACCCTTACCAATTGTAAATTGAAAATTTTTAAATTGCCTAGGGGTTAATGTCCCCTTCCTATATGGTGCAAAGTGCTCATTATCTATCAACAACAGCTGCCAGATGAAATCCATAGCTGCAACTCTGGATGGCACATGATAAGGTAGAACATGAGGAGGATGTGTGCATCCATATACCCTAATCATGGTAAAATTATCCTCAAAAAAGAAATCTCCCCAGTTGTGGTCACCCTCCCATTTATCCACATAGTCACAAGGTCTCAGCAACTGCAACACCTTTACTGGGAGTCTAGTCTTGCTAATACCCATGCTCTACATCAATGGATATACAATCCAGTTCTCAAATCCACAAAAATCATAGTCCTTGGATGTATAATTCCATATCCTAATCCAAAACTGAATAGGATTAGGCCGGTCTTGAAAAATCCTTTGAGGGTTTAAGTTGTTTACATTCATGATCCCATAGTTGAAATGCAATAACAAATGCATCAGGATAGAATAATGTATAAACCTAGGTTCCTTTTCCTTAGGATTTTTCTCCTTCTTCTGCACAGCTACAAACCCCTCATGCATTTTGTCAATGATATAGTGTATATAGTCATAACTAGTACTAGAATGCACATCTTGGAAATCTAGTACCATCATTAAAATTCCTGAATTTATTTTCTCTGCTCCTCCATCTACACCCAACACTCTACACAAAGCATAAGCAATGTACTTGATATAGAAATGTAAATCTTTGAAACAGTAGGGTGCAGTTCTAGGTATAAGGGCAATATGATTCCTAACTTCCTTAAGAATATGCTTTTGCAATTGGTTTCTAGGAATCGCAGGTTGTAACCTATACCTTTCTTCTTGTCTGGTAATATTTATGTTGGTGGACATGGAACTATATAAGCCAAAGGCTTGCATGAATGAATTCCTATTCAAAATCAACAGTGTAGTACCATCATTCTTTTTAATTGTCCTAGACAGAGAGTCGTAATGGCTTGCAAGACCTAAAAGCAAGTCTACATCTACATAGACACCAGGGAAAATTAACCTAGCCAGACCACTAGTCTAAGGGTTTGATATGGGGATGGCTTTATCAGAATTATTATAAAAATAGTTGTATAGAGAAAAACCTGCAGAACCTGGAGTGTGGGCATCTCTGATTTCATAGTACTCATCTGCTAATAGGTTGGAATTTTCCCTCTTGTTCTGTGTAGACCCAGGCAATAGCTTCAAAAATTCATTAGAGAAATTCCTCTTCCCTTAGCATCATTATCTACCTCATCACTCTTCCCACTAGTAGAAGCCACACTGACTGCTTTTCTCATCTTGTTCTGTTCCCACTTCTCTTTCACCGATATTGAGACAAATCTTCTCTCAGGACTCCCTACTCTTCTCTGTGCATTGCTAACAATTCAAGAACCTTGAAAATTGGAAAATCACCCTGAAATTTATCAATTTCTCCCTTTTCAGACATAGAAGACCTAGCAATTCTTCGCTCTGCAATTATGGATGTATGATAAATGAAAATGATCCTGCGATCATCTCTTTATGATAACCTTTCAAAGTACTTAGCTCATCATTGAAGAAACAATCAATTTTTCCTTCAAGTTAACATGCTGTGGAATTAATTGAAATCCTAGCTGTAGCTCAGGAATGTGACAAGAAATCAAATTCATATGAGTGCATTTTCAGAAAAACCCTTATTAAATTTGAACAAAATGACATGTGTTCATATGATTGGTTCTTCACTAGACATCTCATCTACCTTTTTTGCACAGTAATTAAGCTCTTGGATTTTCATTGGACACTAAATCTCCATGTTGTCATGTTAGCAACTATTGCCTTTTATCACTTTTCATATTTAGTGACTACGCGACTGTACATTATCTCTTTGTCGCTGATCAAATCTCTTAACTCTCAATTCTTCTAGAGATCCAGTGACTGTATGATTTCCTTCACTTAGCTTAACCATGGTTAACTTGGCAATCACGCGACTGAATGAATCCAAGTTGCCAGATCAAATGCCAAATCCAAAGTTTATTTGGAGACCCCACGACTGAAGGTTACTTTTCATCTTTTAAACTCTTATCGGTAAGTCTTTGAATGTTTATTTTACTTTACGAGACCCCGTGACTAACCTTAGTCACCCAATCGCTGATTAAAACTGCTCTTTGATAGTCCTTTCGGAGACTATGTGATATAGCTTTATCCTTTAATTTTGATTTAGAGACTATGCGACTAAAGCTAATCTCATTGTCACGAGAAATTTTTACTCTTATGTCAATTTGATAGAGACTCAGTGTCTATCGTTGATCTTTTCTCATTCTACATCTGACGGCTCTGCTAAGTCGCTGAGTATGCTTTAAAATCTTAAATCATTTAGAGACTACGTGACAACCTTTATTCTATTCAATGTGGACACGTGTCTCATCCTAACTATTTGTCTCCAAATTGCTGAAGAAACGCTGACTTAGCATTTTTAACCCGTGACTACCCGACCACCATGTATTTCATTCAACTTGTAGTTTGTCGCCAAGTCTCAGAATCTTTCACTTAACTAACTTTTTAATTGGAGACTTGGTGACCAAAGAATTTAACTTGTCACTAACCGTGTTCTGATCTGGAGACCCCGCGACTGAAATAATCGCTAAGTCTCATGAAACTTTACTAACTGCAGGATACATTGTGCGACACCATGACTTAACTGCTTGTTTCCATGTTGCTAGATGACATGTTTCCTCATTGGGAGACTTCACGACTGAAGGACTTCGCTAAGTCTCATAACTTACAAGGAATATTCTCTTTCTTTCTGAGACATCCTGAAAACAGTTAATCGCCAAGTCTCATGAGAAAATAGAATATGCTTTAAGGATTAAGTGACTAGGCAACTATTAAAAAAGGCACATGACTTTTATAACTTAAGTTTCTCAAAAAGGTAATGCAAAATTAGAAACTCGATTGACATTTTAGGGCTTTTTTGCATTTTAATTAGAAAACATCTTAGGGTTTTGGGCTTTTCACTATTCATGTGGATTTTGACCTAAGAACATAGAATTTCCATAGGGATACTTCAAATTGGGATAGGATTTCTGATTTTGGGTAGAAAGTGGCATGAAGACAACAAAATTTTAGGGCAAACCAACAAAACCAGGAATACAACCAATAGACCCTGAGAAAATAACCGATGTTGCATCTATTGAACCAAGTACAAACCCTATGACAGTTGATGATGCAATAGTTGATAATATATTAAACGGTATTCCTGCACTCCTGACCAATTTAGGTAACCTAGATATCACAATCGTTGATGTAACAGAAGAAGATCCAGATGAAAAGGCCAAAGAAGATGAGTTGATTGGTGCAACCGAGACTATTGATGAGCAAGACACATCACAAGTCGTCCGATATACTACACCAGAATAGTTTCCTATGTTGGTTAAGGCAATTGAGATTGAGACCAAAGCATAGGAAAAGTCACATGAGAAGGTCACAGATACAAATGAAGACAGAGATGAAGAACATGGTAAAGAGATCGAGCATAGTGGTGAAACCAAACACGATGATAGTAAAAAATAGACCACTGATGCTACTATAGAAGCAAAAAGTGAAGGTAAAATTGAGATAGCTGATAAAACAATAGACACCTCTACTACCAACACAAGGTTAGTTACCGAGATAAAACGCGAAGTACTCACACTGAGTATCGAGCAAGTAAAGTCAGAAACTGAGAAAAAGGCTTAGCTCACTCTAGCTCTATCACCATCTTCAAGCAGTCAAGGAAAGAAGAAGAAGAAGAAGAAGAAGAAGAAAGGAAACAGGGATCTAGTTACATTAGATGAAATTATAGAGATACCTGAATGGGATCCTTAAACACTTGATCCTGAATCACTAAAGAAATATGGTAAACTTTGCACCAGAAAAGCTGCACAAGACAAGCTCAGATTAGAAGCAAAGCATGCACAAGTCTTAGAAAAGGACAAGGAGATCTTAATGCAAGTTGTACCAGATATTACCATCGATGAATGAGCCACCATACTGGAACAAATTGAGCTGCTCATAAAGGCCATTGATAATCCTAATATAGATGCTGAGCAGAAACTAGAAGAAAGAGTAGATAACAAAATCCAATACAAGGTTATAGAGAAAATCAGCCAAGCAGTGGAAGTACATAAGGTAACTCTGTCATAATCAGCAAATGGTATAGAAATTATCATATCCCAAGCCATTACTATTCTACAGTAGTTATGAACACTAGACCATTTCACTACCGAGATTAGTGAAAAACTCAAGAAAATAGATCAGGATCTACAGGTTAGTGCACAGAGTCTTTCAACCAATCCAACTGCATTACAGATGCATTATAAGAAGATACTTCATAACCAATGGTTGAGACAGGACTTGAAGAAAAAAAAGGAAGCAATTAGAGAGCAAGTAATTGAGCTCCAGGGTATGTTACTACAACATTTAGCAATGATGCAGAAACATGTGACTATGAAAAAGAATCTCATTGCCACCCCAGACCTATCAGTAACAGAGAGCATATATGATATGCATGCCCAGCCACAATTAGAGCTACTCACCCTTGAACACTTAAATGAGGAATGAGAGAAATTATTGGAAACTCTCAAGAGTGCCCATCCCAATATTTTTGACAAACTCTAAGTTATGCACCTTTTGTTATTATTTCAAAAAATGGGGAAATATATGTATTTATGTATAGTAAAAGCAGATACTACAATCACATTATTCATATACATATACCAAGTATATACATAGGGGGAGCATGTACAAATGGGAAGTCATCATGTATAGTATATTACGTATAGTACTAAGTTTTTGATACTAATGCAAAAGGGGGAGAATATTAATCCAATTGCACATTGAAGTTGTCATTAGTTATCAAGCAGACACAACAGACAGTTGGTGAGAGAGTCAACACAAGACAATCAATATATATCACCAAAGTATAGAGTTAACCAAGAGCACCGATCACGTTCATAGATAACTGAGTACAATGATACCCAAGTAAGAAGCCTATACCGAGCACAAACAACACCAAGCTTCACAACATAACTGAATGCTAGTATAACCAAGATACACAACATACACCGAGCACCAAGCACCGAGGAACAACATTAACTGAGTGGAATAGAGTCCACATAAAAGTTTTTTATGGTACAATAATCTAAGTAATAACTTTAGAGCCAACCTAGATAACGGTTTACACGATCGAGGAGGACATTAATTATGGATTTCTAGCATTTATTTTTTATGTCTCCTATGTTTATTTGATCAATGTAAATTTTGTAAGTGTTGATCTTAGGGTAAAGATGTAATTGTTGAACCCTAATTAGGTCATATAATTTGATATATAATTGTATAGATGTCAATTTTGTTGAGTATGATGTTGATCAAGTAGCCACCATACTACAGACATCAGAGGTCAAACAAGGGATTCAAGGACAAAGACCACATTGCAGTATTCAGTTTTCAGAACTAAGGGAAGGCTACCGAGAAGAAAAGAGAAGAAGGTATTATCATTCACATTGAGGTGATATGTTTTTAATGAACTTAATGGACCTGTATCAACAATTTTGAGATTGTATATGTTTCAGATCAACTTTTTGTTACTCTCTAACAATTGTAATAGATACTTAAATCTCTTCACAAAGTAGACTTAACAGTCTTTTTGTAAATCTCTTAACTGAGTGCACACATAGATTGTGTTGCTAAATCCTCACACAAGGTAGATCTAGTTGATATTTTTTTACTCCTAATAGGGTAAGATCATCATAAGTGATCATTTTGTAAAGCTTTAACATGCTACCTTTATTACTGCAGTAGTGAAGATTTGTCGGTCTCATCCCCACCACAATTTTTACCTTCTAGCAGGGGTTTTCTACGATACCAAAATACTAGTGTCAAGAGTACTTAATTATGTGTAGTGTTAATTTTATTTTACATGCATTTATATTTTAGCATTGATACTATATCTTTGGTTTAATCAATCTACTCAGTGGGTAAATACAGTACAGTGAATGCAAAGATTTGTTTCAAAGTTTTTAAGGGTATTGATTCACCCCTCCCCTCTCAGTACACATCCTTTCCTTTATATTAACATTGGGCCAATAATATGAGCCAAGATCATCAGATGCTCCCTGTGCAGTACCCTCATCCTATGTGGGACCATAAAACATATCATGGAAACTAGTGCACAGATGAGGTTCTACTACAGGTGTCACCATCTCTGAGTCTGATATTTCAAAAGAGTGGTCAATTGACTCAATGATGCTAAGGATAAGACCATGGTATGCTCATAAAATGGTGTAGGTACAATAGGTGGGGGAGGACCTAATGTCTTCTAACAGGTCTTAATGTGTCGTAATGGGTCTTAATGTGTCCCAATGGGTATTAAAAGGGTCCTAGGACCACTTAAGACATGTTTGGACACATTAGCACCCCTAAGGATACTTAATACATGTTTTTAACCCACTTAGGACCTGTTACGACCACTTACTTTATGTTAATACATTCTAAGGGGTCCTAATGTGTTCTAAGGGGTCTTAATAGGTTCCTAGGAATTATTAATGAGTCCTAAGGGGTCCTAATGTGTTCTAAGGGTTCTTAATAGGTTCCTAGGAATTATTAATGAGTCCTAAGGGATCATAAATAGTCCTAAGGGGTATTAATGCATTTTAGGAGGTTATAAGGGTCCTAAAAGGTCTTATGACCCATTAGGACCCCTTATGATACATGTACTAGAATAGTTCCAAAGGATAATTGAGAGGGGGGGGGGTGTGAATCAATTATCAGCTAATTTAATTCTTTTCTTTTATTAACTCTAGGATACAATAAAGTAAATGCACATTTAGATAACACAATAGAAAATACCACAATTTGGTTATGGGGAAACCAAATGGTAAAAACCCTGGTGGGAATTAACACCGACAATGAACTATACTTGTTTATAATAATCCCTGTTAGAAGATCTTGCAACCCTGTTAGGAGTTGTTCTTTACAATGCAATAAGTATAGTGACATGGTTAAGGGTCTCACTCTGTTAGGAGTCTTTTAAAAATAACCCAGTTAAGGGTGAGGTCTCACTGTCCAAAAGCTCATTTCTTTAATGGTGAAGGCCACAACCTTCTGTAGAATAGATATGCACTATATCTGATGATGAACTATAGAGTAGACCTGCTATCTTGATCAGTTCCAGTGTATTTTAATCTTTCACTTCTTCACATAGATCCTTGATGAATGAAACACAACTGATATTCTTCTCTGTACATTTTTTGTCTCTTATCTTATTATTCACACTTAGCGCTCCACAAATGAACTACTATAAGTATCTTCCTCAAAGTATGAGATCATGGGACTTGTTAAGCAACTCTTCATAGAATTCTCGTCGGCTTAACTAACCATGCAAGCATAATTACAACCGCCCAATATAAACTGAATAAACGTGACGCTTCACTAAGTTGGCCTCACCAAATTAACTCTAACTTTGCAATCTTGTTGAAACATGTTTGGCACCTTTAGATGACTATCATCAACTCATAACTTAACTTGAATACACACACACATATCTCGAAGATAGGCACAACTCAAGAACCAATGTAATACATCAGCTCTGTACATACAAACTCCAGAAACTGTAATTGCCACATAACAAAATTACACAACACAACAGAAACTCCATGTCTGAGTCTGCGTGTATGAACAAAACATAAAAAACATGTCTACAACATGAATATAACTGCGCAAGGCTTGATACCATCATTCTAATAAGTACATACAGAACACTGCTGTATATTATATGTTGTCATCAATAACAAACATACAATCAACTAGCTGCCAAAAGTAAATCTTTAACAATCTCCCCCTTTGACATTGATGGCAACATATGATATTAAAAACATCTTTAGCTCATGATGTCTTATTTCTTTTTACAATCTTCTCAATATCCTCATCAAAGATTTCTCTACACTACTGTAGCTCCTCTGTCTGTGTTTATACTCCCCCAGAGTATATGCTCCCCCTTACTATATACTCCCCCTTTGACATCAATGGCAAAGGGTGCCATAAACAATTAAGCACATGTACTACTCCAGAAGTAGAGTAGTCAACCATTCATCAGTCACTTAATGATTGATGTTCTTGCTACTTTATCTAATCAGACTCAGGAGAGGGAATTACTCCCAACTTCTCCCCAAGATACTCAAAAGTATCTTTTGATAAAGGCTTTGTGAAAATATCTCCCAACTGTTCTTTGGTGCTCACATAGTCCAATTTTACTTCATTATCTACAACTTTTTCTCTAAGAAAATGATATTTAATCTCAATGTGCTTTGTCTTTGCGTGCATCATAGGGTTTTTGGACATGTTGATAGTACTGGTGTTATTACAGTGAATATAAATGCGATAGTCAACCTATATACCAAAATCTTTAACCATCTGCTTGATCCAAACCATTGTTGAACAATTAAATACTGCTGCAACATATTCAACTTCTGCTGTCGACTGAGAGATACAATTCTTCTTCTTGCTTACCCAAGAAACCAACCTATCTCCAAGAAATACTGCTCCTCCAGAAGTACTCTTCCTATCATCAAGACAACTTTCCCAATCTGCATCTATATACACATGAAGTTGTACATTCTCTGATTTAGGATACCATAAACCATAGTCTATAGTTCCCTTTAGATATCTAAATATTCTTTTTATTTCCATTAGGTGATTCTATTTTGGTTCAGCTGCAAATCTACCAACAATGCCAACTGCATTAGATATGTCTGGTCTAGATTGAGTAAGATATATAAGTTTTCCAATCATAGACTTATACAATGTCTTGTCAAATGCTGTGGAATCATCTTCTTTAGAAAGCTTGCTTCCTATTATCATAGGAGTGCACACTAGCTTACAGTCTTCCATCTTGAAAGTCTTCAATATTTCCCTCACATATTTGGACTGATTTATGAATATTCCTTTATCCGTCGGCTTTATGTTCAATCCCAAAAAATATTTTATAGGACCAATCATGCTCATTTCAAATTCATTCTACATTTCTTTTGCAAATTCTGCACTAAGCTTGGCATTACCTCCAAAGATAATGTCATCAACAAATATGGCAACAAGTAATAGTCCATCAAGTGTCTCTCTTATGAATAGGTTATAATCTGCTACTCCTTTCTTAAATCCAATCTTGGTAAGATAACCATCTAGTCTCTCATACCAAGCTCTTGGGGTCTGTTTAAGTCCATAGAGTGCTTTCTTTAATCTGCATACCATGTTTGGCTTATCTGATAGATTAAATCATTTAGGATGTTCTATGTAGATTTCTTCCTTCAAGTCACCATTTAGAAAGGCGGATTTGACATCCATTTGATATAATTTGAAGTCTTTGAATGTTGCATAGGCCAAGAATAAATTTATGGCTTCTAATTTTCTCATAGGGGCAAATGTGTCAGTGTAATCTATCCCTTCCCTCTGCGCATATCCTTTACACACTAGTCTTGCTTTTTTTCTGACCACTATACCATCTTCATTCATCTTGTTCCTGAATACCCACTTTGTTCCAATCACATTTTTGTAACTAGGTCTAGGGACCAATTCCCATGTATCATTTTTTATTATTTGATCTAATTCTTCTTCCATTGCTTTTTGCCAATCAGAATCCTTCCAAGCATCTTCAACATTTAAAGGTTCAATCTGTGAAAGTATACATACCTCTTTATCCATTGTTAACCTTTTTTCTTTTTATCTAGTCAAAACACTGCTGCTCTGATCTCCAATGATATCATCTTTTGAATGATACCTAGATGTGAACTTTGAAACTTTTGGTGTAACATCCTCATATGTAATCTGTGATACTTCTTTTCTTGATTCAGGTTTATTACATGAAACATCAATGTAATCAAACATTTCTTCAATAACATTGTCTTTATTGCTAAGCCTAGGTTCATCCTCAATCATAGGTGCATATTCATAGTACCTTTCTTGAACCATGAATTTCTCATCAATCTTTACATGAGTACTTTCAATTATCTTCTTTAATCTCAAATTAAAACATTTGTATGCTTTTCTTTTAGTAGAGTAACCAAGGAAAATACCTTCATCGATTCTAGCATCAAACTTACCAATACCATCATCTCTCTTGATGTAGCACTTGTTGCCAAATACTCTGAAGTATTTTACTATAGGTACATTACCAAACCAAAGTTCATAATGTGTCTTATCTATGCCTGGCCTTAGTTGTGTTCTGTTGATAGTATAGACTGCTGTATTGACTGCATCTCTCCAATAGGTGTGCACAACTTTTCCTTCAATCATCATAGTGCTCACTGTATCAAGTATGATCCTATTCCTTCTTTCTGCTATCCCATTCTGCTTTGGGGTTCTGGGTGCACTCAACTATCTTTTAATTCCATGTTCTTCATAGTAGTCATAAAACTAATCAGAGGTGAATTCTCCTCCTCTATCTGATCTCAGACACTTTAGTTTTAATCTAGATTCATTCTCCACTTTGGCTTTGAATATTTTGAACTTCTCAAAGGCTTCAAACTTCTCCTTTAAGAAAGCAACCCACAGCATCCTTTAAAAATCATCAAAAAACAAAATGAAATACCTTTCTCTGTAATATGATTTGGTTTGAGTAGGACCACATAAATCTGTATGCACTAGGTCTAACTTGTTTTCAGCTGAGTTCTTCTTGCTTCTGAAAGAGCTCCTTACATGCTTTCCCATAACACATTCCCTACACATTGTGTCAACTGGTCTTGCAATACTTGGAAGGTCTCTAACTGCCTTAACATTGCTTATCTTTACTATATTGTCAAAATTAATACGATAGAGTCTCTTGTGCCATAACCAACTGTCATCCACTTTTGCAACAAAATAACTTACATCTGAATTGAGCTGAAAAACATTACCTTTTGTTTTGGATTTTGATGCAATCATGTCTCCTTCTTTGTTGCTAATAATGCATTTGTTGTCTTTGAATTCCAAATGATAACCTTTGTCAAGTAGCTGTCCAACACTTAGTAAATTGTGATGTAATCCATCAACATAAAGAACATCATCTGTCTTGTTCTTTCCATCCAGGGTGATGGATCCTCTGCCTATGATAGGTTTAGGAGTGTTATCTCCAAATCTAACCATACCACCTTTGTACTTGTCTAGATGAACAAATCTATCTTTATCACCTGTCATGTGATGAGAGCATCCACTGTCAATGATCCAATCAGTTCTGATGTCTGCTTTGGAAATTAGGGCTAACTCCTGTGTTTCCTTTTCATCTTCAATGTCCATATGCTCAAGCAATTTTTCCATGTCTTTAAGGGAAATGAATCCAATTTCATCTTCTCTTGAATCTTCATCAGTTACACTTTCTTCAGCATGATATAATTCCTTCCTATATTTAGGTTTATAATCAGATCTAAATTTCTTTACTCTTGTGGGACACTTGGATGCAAAATGACTGATCTTGTTGCATGAAAAACATTTGAATGGAAGCTGTCCTTCATATTTCCCTTTGCCTTTCTTTTCTCTTTTAGCAATCATGGCGATAATTTCTTCTAGTTCTTCATCAACTTCTTCTTTCTCATTATTTCTAGAGATGTGAGATTTCTTACCATGAATTGAAGCTTTGAAGGTTGTTTCACTTTTGGGTTCAGTCTTCAATCTTGATATCTCAAATGCAGATATTTTACTGATCAAATTCTCTCTCTTGAAGTCTTGTGAAAATTGCATGGTTTCTTCTAGAATACCGATCTTGTTCTCATAGTTTGATGTTAAAGTAGTCAACTTGTCCATTATGTCTTCTTCTGATATTTCTCCACCATTATTTCTGATTCCAGAAACTGCTTCATTTATCCTCTGATTATAGGCTCTGATGTTTTCTTCAGGTAACATCTCAAGATTGTTGTATTTCTTTTTCCATGCTTTCCTGCGTGCATTCTTTGCTTCAACATCTCCTTCAAACATGTCTTCTAAATACTTCCATATTGTGTAAGCATTGTCTACCTTCTTGATATCAGAGAATTCACTGTCAGATAGTGCACTTATAAGGGCTTCTTTGGCAACTACATTAGCTATGAATGTATCCTTCTGTTTACTAGTAGCATCATCTCTTGAAAGGTTTTATAGAGAGGGAATAACAACTTCTTGTGTGGCTATCTCAAAGATGTCAAAACCAACACATTGTAGATGTGTTATCATTTTGTTTTTCCAATCCAAATAATTTTCTCCATCGAACTTAGGACTCTCTTTTCTGAAGTATGCCATCCGATCTACCTTAAGATGTTAGGCTTTCTCTTCAAGACACTTGGCTCTGATACCAATTGTTAGAATAGTCCCAAAGGATAACTGAGAGGGGGGGGGCGGGGGTGAATCAATTATGATCAGCTAATTTAATTCTTTTCTTTTATTAACTCTAGAATACAATAAAGTAAATGCACATTTAGATAACACAATAGACAACACCACAATTTGGTTATGGGGAAACCAAATGGTAAAAACTCCGGTGGGAATTAACACCCACAATGAACTATACATGTTTATAATAATCCCTATTAGAAGATCTTGCAACCCTGTTAGGAGTTGTTCTTTACAATGCAATAAGTATAGTGACTTGGTTAAGGGTCTGACCCTGTTAGGAGTCTTTTACAAATAACTCAGTTAAGGGTGAGGACTCACTGTCCAAAATCTCATTACTTTAATGGTGAAGGATAAAACCTTATGTAGAATAGATATGCACTATATCTGATGATGAAATTTAGAGTAGACCTACTGTCTTGATTAGTTCCAGTGTATTGTAATCTTTCACTTCTTCACATAGATCCTCGATGAATGAAACACAACTGATATTCTGCTCTATACATTTTCTGTCTCTTATCTTATCATTCACACTTAGTGCTCCACAAATGAACTACTATAAGTATCTTCCCCAAAGTATGAGATCATGGGACCTATTAAGAAAATCTTCAAAACATTCTTGTCGGCTTAACTACCATGCAAGCATAATTACAATCGTGCAATATAAACTAAATAGACGCGACGCTTCACTAAGTCGGCCTCACCAAATTAACTCTAACTTTGCAATCTTATTGAAACATGTTTGACACCTTTAGATGAATATCATAAACTCATAACTTAACTTGATTATACAAACACATATCCTGAAGATAGGCGCAACTCAAGAACCAATGTAATACATCGTCTCTATACAGACAAACTCTAGAAACTGTAACTACCACATAACAGAATTACACAACACAACGAAAACTCCATATCTGAGTCTGCGTGTATGAAAAAAACATAAAAAACATGTCTACAACATGAATATAACCATGCAAGGCTTGATACCATCATTCTAATAAGTACATACAGAACACTGCTATATATTATATGTTGTTATCAATGAAAAACATACAATCAACTAGCTGCCAAAAGTAAATCTCCAATAACATGGTGGGTCCTAAGGGGTCTTAATGTGTACTAATTGGTCCTAAGGGGTCATAGGACTCATGAATGAGTCCTAGGACCCCTTATGACACTTTACAATACATTATGGATCCTAAGGGGTCCTAATGAACGTATTAAGGGACACCAAGGGACTTGGGGTCATGGTGCATATTAAGGGGTAGTAATGCATGCTAAGAAGTCATTAATGGTCCTAGGATATATAATGGGTGCTAAGCTAGGGTCATAGAATACAATATGGGCCATAAAAGGGGTATTAAGTGATATATATGTAATGAGTTCTAAAGGGTCATGTAGTTGTTGAATAAGGAGTAATAACACGGGTCTTAGGATACATAATAGGTCATAAGGGTTGTCAAATACATAATAGGTCCTAACAAATAATAATTACAAATTGTACGGTTGTAAATTGTCTTTATTTTGTGTGAAATTGATGTACATATAAGAATTTAATTCAATGTGCTAAGATTCTATACTTCTTTTAGTGTAAGTTAGTTGTTTACGATTTCTATGTATTCAAAATTATTTGTTTGTAGGGTTTCAATTGTGAGTTATTTATTTATAGTTTTGATTATGAGTTATTTATTTAGGGTTATGATTCTAAGTTTTTGGTTTAAGGTTTGTATTTAAGGATGTTAATTTTTTAAATATGTTTCATCATGTGTACGTACATGCAATTTTTATATTTTCTAAAAAAATTACATCCGTATACACGAAAAACTATTTTTTTTACATTTTGACAATAAAATTATATGAAAAAACTAATTATAAATGAAAAAACCTATTTTTTAACATTTATAAAATAAATCTAAAAAATGTAACATACAGATTCATTTTTTGTAATAAAAATAAACAAATACTAACTAAATTGATAAAAAAATAGTAAAAATAACGTAAAATAGCAGTTAAAATGAAGAGGGGAAACATTCCAAAGAGAAATGGCGATGACGACATAGACGATCCATCCCCTTGGACCGTTCTTATGCCAATTTTTTGGTGTTTGGATGGTCTGGGGATGTTTCGGTTGGCTAGGGGGTGCTACTCTTTTCTCAGCCGTTTGAGGTGGATGTTTTTTGATGTGTTCCCTTTCACTCTTTGGGAGGAAAGTTTCATCTCTTTCAGCCATGAGAGCTACCTTGGTTCGTGGACGATGAACGGTCTGATCTCTGGCCCTTTAGACAGCGCCTCTGGTTTGGTGTTGTTGGCCATTTTGTTGAAATCCTTTATGGATGCGTGGGATGAATGTGGGAGAAGAGGGCTTCCTAAAGCTGATGGTCCCTCTAATGGTTCCATTCCTTCAATTGTGTTTTTTGCTATTTTGGAGCTCTTTTCTGGTGTAGCGTACCACAATGTCCATGTTTTGGGTTCTGTTGATGGAGTTGGATGGGTGGGGACTACTCTTTGAAGCCCAATTTTTTCTACCCTCAAGAGGGTTTATCTATTGCACATGGGCCTATTTTTGGCTTCTATGTATGTTTGTGATGGAGATCTCTTAAGAAGTGGGGTTTTTTGTCCCTATTCTTCTTCTTGTTTAACTTGGAGGCATTCCTGCGATTTTGATGTTAACTTTTCAAAGTGCTTTGTTGCTGCTATGGGGTTGTTGGTCCCCTATTTTGGAGCCTTTAATGTTATGGTTATTTATGTTGAGGTTGAGGCTGGTGGCTCTTCTCTCCTTCCCCTGCCCTCTTTTATGGAGGTGGAGACGTCTCTTGCTAGCTACCTATGCTCAGGTTGATCTCCATTTACTTCTTCTTCTCTCTGCTACTGTACTAATGAAGGTGGATGCATCTCCTTTTGAGGTAGCGGTTTTCCTTATGGAAGAGGCTGGAAGCAGTTCTGATGTCCCTATTGAGATGGGTTCTACTCCTATTGTGGTAGAGTGGATTCATGTTGGAGATTTTGGAACCTACAAATGGAAAGCCTTTGTTTCGAGTAACGTAGTTTTGGTTGCCAACTCTTTCTCCTTTCTTTCAGTTGTGGGTTCCATTCAAAACCCTTTGTGTGGTTTGCTTTTGCTGGATTAGAATAGTCCTCCCAGTGTTCTTGCTGGGGTTTGGGAAGCCATCCAAAATTCCATTTCTTTGGCGAAGGCTGGGGGAGCCTTTCAAAACCCCTATGTTTTGGTGCAGCTATTCAACTGGGTTGTTTTTTCTCTTTTGCTTGTTGTTTGGCTGGATGTTGATAGTTTTTGACGGCCCAACACAAATCTTTGTTGGTTTTGGTTAGGGTGGATCGGGGTATCCGTAAAAACCCCAAGATATCATTTCATGGGAAGTTAGTTCTTGCTGGGAGGCATTGGTCTTGTGTTCCATTTATGGGCAGCTGGAGATTTGTTGTTTATTGTTCATTTTCTGCTGCAAGTATTTTAGTTTTGGGCTGCTGGTGTAAAATGTCTCATTTTTTAGCAGTGTTTCTTTGTATTTGGGTTATAGACCCCTCTCAAAATCTACATGTATAGCGTTTCAGGGCACCTTCAAAACCCATTGTTACCCTAATAAAAAAATAGTTAAAATGAAAAAAACCAAAAAAGGCCTACCTGGAGAGGTTTATGGCAGGAGAGGAAACGAGGTGGATCTCTCAAACCAAGGGGGCGTTTGTGAAAATTGAGTCCACCCCACTAAAAAAATAAATAAATAGTTTTTATAAATGGAGCCCCATTTCTAAGTGGGGCCCCATTTTTTAAAAAGGTGGTTCAGGGTCCTATTCCTTACGGGGTCCTGTGCCTTACGGGGTTATAACACAAAATGTTTTTGGTTATATAAAAATAAAAGAGGATAACGAATCTCAACATACGAGGAAAGTAGTTATCTTATCACATTTAAACCAAAGAACTATGGTATGACTATATTTCATCGATTGCATATACATCATTAGAATCAAGAACCAATGGATTTCATAAATACACAATGATATTATCAACTTAATATATGAAAAGTCAATAATGATAACTTAGTAACACATCTAGACATATGAACTAAATGCATTCTTTATTTTCCTTTTGAAAAGATACAAGTTAAAAAGTTTTGGGTACCAAAACTGACAAGCCAAAAGTTCTCATACAATTTCTCTAAGAAGTTCTCTAGAATTTCCTCTTTGCAAAATGTCTCCCTTTAGATTAAAAATATCCTTGTATTTATAGGCTTCATACGATAACTTCCTTATTTTCTAGGTTAATAACCAAATCAATTTTGTACAAATTGAATGTCACAACTCAACCTTATATATCCTAGTCATCAGGAGTGTAGACCCTTCTTGAACTTTGATTATGGCTATAGCTTTGACTTCTCATTAGACTTATTTGACACCTAATTAATGTGCACTATGGAAGCTAGATTAATGATTTAATAGTTATGTGATTGGAATGTTTTTGGCATTTATAGGATCATATAAAAATGCGAGTATAAGTTTATTTTAGATTATGATTAGATGTTAATGAATTTTGAAATATGGAGTGAATTCATACTATTTGATGCATAGTTGATTTGAGATTACTATTTAAGAGCTAACTCTACTGATGAAAACTTGAATGTTTTAAGTGGTTGGAAAGAATCAAAGGCAATAATGTGGGCTAGGTAGAGGTGGTTAGCATTTTGGCAGTGGTCGGTTTGATGGATACATAGAACTCATACATTCAGTTAGTCATTTAGAAGTGATAACATGAATTTATAGTTTGAATTATAAAATACTTAAATGAGATGTGTCTAAATAGATAAAAATATTTAATATGTTTTATTCCAATACATTTTTTATTAAGTGAACATGTGTTTGAAAAAGGAAACTAGGAATAATTGACACACACACACACACACACACACGCATGATTTTTATATTTATTTATTTAATTAAGTTATAAGAAAGTAAAAAATTAATAAAAAAATAAAAGAAAAGGAAAATCATACTTTTCTTATTTTATGAATATGCTTTCACACCATTGGTATTTTTATTCCTCCACACTTTCCTCATTTTCAAATGTTCTTTCATGCCAAAATTGTGGGGAGAGGAAGTTGTCCATAGAAAAAACAAAACAAAAGGGAGTTTTAAAGATATACGAAAATTTGGGCAAATCTTTGGTCTGGTCATTCATCTTTTGGCATGATAAGAACACTTTCTAAAAAGAAAAATAAAGATACCTAGGAAGGATTGTTGGTGATTTTTACAGATAATAGGAAAGTGTATGTGGGTAAAAAAACAAGTAGGAGGAGGCATCAAATAGAGAAAACATTGAAGGGATATGCCACGGGACAAACCTTTCAAGTATTTAAAATATATTTACCAAGAATTCTTCTTTTATTCATACATGTTGAATTACTTCCACAATTTTTTGAGATAAAGAAATAGAACAAAAGGATTCCACTTAGATTTCTCATTTGAGATCACTTTCAATTTTTGCTTTATAAATGGAATATGGTTTATTAGCCAGATCTCTTTCCAAACACATTGAATCTGACAGCTAAGAATATCTAAATAACAAACTCTTACCAAATCTATTGTATAATTATATACCTCTTTTTCTTGGTCAAAATAAAGCTTCCTTCTCCTAATGCAATGATACATGAATTAACCCCATAGTCTTTGAATGCCATTATGTTCTTTATGTCCACATCTTTTTGTTTTAGTTTATTTGCAATTATTACATATGCCCAGATTTCAATTTTCATTTCATGTTACCATTATCCCTACTACCCAACTCTTTGTAAAGACTAACAAACCAAGGTATACCTATAAATTTTACCGTATCTAGTTGAGAGTTATTAAAATGTGTCTCTAGTTGATTTTAACCTTGACAATGGTTGTTGAATTTGATAATACACCTACCAATTGTATTACTTTGACAAATTGAAGCATCTTCAACCAATTTAATAGCTTGCACAATATTCTTGGTAGTTTACTCCTTACTAGAGGCTTAGTTTGTAATAATAGATCATAAAATGTTGTCCATGGTTGTGAAATTGGGGCCTTTTCCTACCTAATTTGTTGTAAGAACATATGTGCCTTAAATGTCTATTGTGTGCCTTCAATTCTTGAGTCATATATATATTTGATAAGTTCCTCAATTTTTGTACATGTATATTGCTCCCGGTGCTATACTAACTTGCCACACTTTCATTTTTTATTCCTGATACATAATTATCAAATCATTTTATTAACAAATCTATTTTGAACATGTCTTGCAATGAAGTCATTTCATTAATAGCATATTTCATTGAGTCATTTAAACTATTATTAAAAACTTTATATTGCTTCCATATATTTGCTTGCATGGTATTTGCTTGGATGCCCGTGCCTTGTTACAAAAATTCCATTTTGGGACAGTAGGAAGAGGTTGTGAGCGGTTGTGGAATTTAGCTTTACACCTGCAAGCCACATTAGGTTGAAGTTTTGAAAGCCTTACAAATAAATTTCATGAATATCATGAAATCAATCATTGTGTGTGAAAGTCATCTATTTAAACAAAATATAAGAGGTGGATTTGAATTTATGTGACTCTAGAGTTTAGTCAAGTTTTCTTTGTATAAGAAAATTAGTTTGTTTTTGGGAGTCACTAGCATCATCATTATCAGCTTCATTATAAGCTTGAGGTTTACAATGTTCAGTTTTATCATGACAAGTTACTCTGCATTATCTTTCCTACCCTTTGATTAGTTCATTGTGTTCAATGTTAAGGATAAATATTCATATAGTTTTCTATCATTGCATCAACAGTTATCTTGAGATCAATTGAAAAATGCATTATGTTTCATATCTTTGCATTACTTTGACTTGCATGAGTTTGAGATCAATATGTGAATTATGACTCTATAGTAACTTTCAGATAGATCAGAATTGTTGGTTTCAGTATTGTGACATACAGTAATCTAGTGATACATTTGATCACTATGATAATATTAGGTATATTGGTTCAGATATGAAGTGACTTTGTTTGTATTAGCAACATTATAATTTTGACCAAAATTGTATTATATCTAGAGTTTGCAAGGTAATATTACTTGTTCATTTTAAAGATACCAATGTGGTGACCATGTGAAATATTGCTAGGAAATCCTTTTGGTTGCCCCCTAGCAATTATTCACTATACAACTTTATTAAATGCCATTTGAAGATGTGACTTGGAAATGCCATTCTTATTGACATTACGTTATGGCTAAACTTAAGGTTTATTTTGTAATTTTATTTTGGAATACACATCAAAAAAATGTGGTAGCACAAACATTGCAACCGTAGCTCTATCAAGCTAGGGCATCACGACCCTTTTTGGGGCACAAGACATAGAGCTTTGAACTACAAAGGTTAGCTTGGGATTAGCGGGGAAAGATAGTATAAGATGAAAGGAAGTTTTTTTAGTTATATGCAGGAAGCTTTGGGGGAACAACATGAAAAAAATTAGGTGAAGTATTTGGGTCTATGGTGATGGCACAAGTGTTTTTCTTCTGGTCTCTGTTATTATTATGTTTAACTTTTATTTGTTGTTTAATCTTCATCTCTATTAATATGTTAGTTTGTCTTTGATTAAGAAATAGTTTATATGAATTTTATCTTTATGATTCTATGGTCATACATTTAACCCTTATCGGGTCTATCCTTGTTTTTATACATGATTCATCTTCTTTCACGACTCATTAGTTTTTACCATTTGGGTATATCAGTATGTGTCGTTCATCTATGTTTTTGAACTACATTGTTTTGTTCGTGTGGGTCTAAACCCTTGTTAAAGAAAATGAGTTATTTTTTCATATCAATATTCATGATAGTCATGCATGCATGGTTATTGTATCATACACATTTATTTTGGATTGATAAGTTTTGTGTGATGCATGTCATATTGAACCCTAGTAAAGGGTTAAGTGTTTCGAGAGTTGTAATATGTTTCTAATTTTGGCGCTTCAAGATGAATTCCATCATGAATGTCATGATTCTTCTACATGTTTTATTACCATAATATATTGTAATGTAGGTCAAGTGTGAGGTCTCTTTACACACCATGCATATTACATGTCTTGTTCTAAAATCCGAGTAGGCTATGGGTGTGTTTACAATTTCATGTGGTGTATGTTTAAAATAGAGGATGTTTCCATGCATAAATGTATTGATACACTATTTGATTATGGTTTAGATATTCAGTATACATGATAGATATTAGTGAAGAAAATTAATTATCTTTGTGACAAAAATCAATGTTCTAAAAATATCACATTGAAAGTTTTTTTTTTATCAAACTTTGAACAAGGATTAGTAAACTATTATTATGTTGTCTCAGTAACGAGCCAGACTACTAATCCTATAGGCCTTAAACAATTTTTCAAAGATGGGGAGATGGCGGTTAGGAAACAGGGGGTTTCAACAGAGAAGAATTGCCAGACTTCTGGCCCAAAATCTGCCTCATCATCATGAAATACTTCACTCTGGAAGGTAAGTTCACGGTGTTCTACAATTATCACCTTCCATTCCTGAATCACA
>MU225667.1:2511942-2600760 GCA_018584345.1 Thuja plicata
TAAGTTACAATTTTCTAATATTTTCTAATGTACATACTAAAATTTACAATTTTCTAATTTTACTAAGTTAAAATTTTATAATATTTTCTAATGTTTACTAAGTTACAATTTTATAATATTTTCTAATAAATTTTCAAATATTTTCTAATGTATACTAAACTTTAAAATTTTCTAATATATACTAATTTATGTGATTTTCTAATATTTTCTAATGTATACTAAGTTACAATTTGCTAATATTTTCTAATGTATACTAAGTTACAAATTTCTAACATTTGCAAACATAAGTATACTATGACTTTTTAATGTTTTCTAATATTTTCTAACATTTTACTATGATTTTCTAACATACTACTATAATTTTTTAACATATTCTAAAATTCAACTATCATTTTCTAATATTTCTACAAACTAAATATTATTTAAAACAAATAATTAACTAAAATAAATATAAAACATACAATTTACAATAAAAAATGAGAAAAATGTGTGTACCTGGTACTAGTAACAATCACAAGAGATCGAAGAAGCTCGGGAGGTGCTAACGTCGTACTGGTCGTCACTGGTTCACTCTAAGCCCCGGGCCCACAAAATCTAGAAAAGTGAATAGTAAAAATGAAATGGGTAGTCTGAAATTTAAACAAATTCTGGCGAAAAATGGCTTCGCGCGAAGTACCCTGCGTGGGGTACTTCGAGTGAAGTCATGACTTCGCACGAAGTCACCCACGCAGGGTACTTCGCGTGAAGCCTATCAGTCACTTCGTGCGAAGCCATCAATTTTTTTTTTTTGGAGCAAGTCTGAAATCCTTCGTACCAAAAAGTGGGACACACTATTGTGAGATCACCCTTTGAAGAAGCATAAGTACTTTGGGATAGTGAGTCTTGAGTGCTTGAGTTGTTGTTGTAGCTTTCTACTTTCGCAGTGAACCTTTGTATACAATTCCAGAGCAGTAAACTCTTATTTTTTATGTAAGGCATTGAGCCTTCTTCAGTATTCACATTTATTAAGATGTAAAGGTAGTGAACCTCTTATTGGTTTTCTAGAGAAGTGATCTCTTAATATTTGTAATTGGACCATATACTTCAATGATTCATCTTTGTGGGCAAGTTCTCACCGTGGTTTTTCCCAATTTGGATTTTCCACATATAAATGTTGGTATTATTGTATTACCAGTTTAGATCTTTCTTGCACATTGTTTCTTGTAGTGGTAACAAAATTTAGTTGTTAGTATTGTTTTTTTTAAGCTGATTCAACCCCCCCTTTCTCAACATCCAATGTGTCTTCATCAATTGGTATCAGAGCAAGATTCCTCATGAGTGCTAAAGTGGAATGTCAATCATCTCTTCTTCATCATAATAATGGAGGAGGTAATCTTACATTTTTTCTTTAGTGCACTTTCACTTTAGAGGGATGGATCCTCATGCTCTAGATATGGTTTGAGGTGACACTTTATTGTGCAAATTCAATTGAGAAAGAGATGTTAATTACCATAATACATATCTTCTTATTTCCAAATCCCATTGTAGTGAATCAATTATGCCCTAGGCTGGCATATTTTCTCCTAAGGACAAAATTTAGGTTGAGGAATATTTTAAATCTCATATTTTTCCTTATATCGCTACATCCTTTGTATATCTTTATTTTAGCAGTAAGTTAAATATGGATATTACACTTCATCTATTGGTTTTTTTGGTTATGGTATTCAACAACCAACTTGGTTATGGTATTCAACAACCAATTTGTTTGACATATCAACAATTTTGAAAATAAGTATTCTTAATCATCTGATGATGATTTGTCCACATACTGGTCAATAATAGATCACATAGGATTCAATGAAGAGGATTCTAGAAAAAAATTATGGATGGTCAATAAAAAATCATTTGGTGGAATAAAAGGTAACATGGACCAAGGTAATGGTCCCCCCAATCTCGGATGGGTCAAATTTAATTTCAACATCTCTTCTCTAGGGAACTCGGGTTGGATGGGTGGGGTTAGTCTCATTGAAGACATGCATGGATCCATGCTAGCAGCATTTACAATAAATTTAGTAACTCAAACTGTCCACATGGAAGAGGTTTATATAGTTACCACGAGGTGAAGTTGGATGTCAATTAGGGTTATCAAAAGCTGGTAGTGGAGGATGATGCGATGAATGGAAGAAAGACACTAGATGGAAAGTACAAGGTGGGATGGGAAACAATGTATATTTTTGAAAAACATTCTAGCCTCTTGCCATATTGGAGGAGTTTCATTGCAAACAAACATTATGGGAGGGTAATGTCATCGCCGATAGGCTTGCAATGGAAGGTAGATTCATGAAAAATATTATTTTTTGGGAAGGCATGAATTCTCTCTCCAAGGAAGTCTATGAAGAGATCGAAAGGGATATTGCCAACCTGGGCAATAATGAAGATATCATATAATTTATGATGATAAGAAATGTTAAGTACTCATATTGGAGCTCATTTTTTGGGTTCTGGCTTTTTCTCTGCATGTTGTGGTTATCTGAGCAAAAAAAATTAGTGTGTAATATTTTTCCTTGGGGCTTGAGAAATTTGTATTGGCTTATTTTTTTATAATTATTTTGGTGGTCTATTCTATTGTGGCTTCTTTGCAGGAAGGATGGGTGGGGAATTAAACCAGATTGAACCTAACACCTATGAGGATTACAAGAAAGATGAGAAGGTGTGGAATATTATTACAGATTGCTAGGTTGACAACTATGTCGAGGGTATCAAGGGATTCAACCTTGTTCCTCTCAACCAGGGCCTCATCTTGAGATTATACAAATTATACCTCATCCTTACTCCTCAAATTGGACCTAGTCATGTTCTCTCAATTGAGCTTAATTATCCCACTTTTCGCTCCATTCGGTCTTAAGCCAAACTTGTATTTAGCGCTCCCTCCCCTAGGTCTACCCACTTGAATCTTGTAAATAAACATAAGAGTAAAGTCCTCAGTCTCGACCAACTCAAGGAAGAGGTTCTACCCAAGGATGAAGTTGTTGACCTTTCTAATGCGTTGGTTTCCACTTAGTCCATTGATTCTATGTGGACCCCTGATAATACTGCATACCCTCCCTCTCTAACAAAAAATTTCCCTTTTCCTAAAGCCAATCTTAGCTATCCTAGTGACCCTATCATCCCTAGAAGAACCCCCTCAAAGTTTTCTACCTCCCCTGCGGGTTCGTATGACTTGGAGTATGTGGGAAGAAAGGTGGATGAGTTGTTCATTTGTCTTAACATAAAAAATTATGTAAGAAAATGACTCATTTTCAAGCTCCAAATTTCTAGAAGAAAACTCAACAAGCTGGAAGTTGCGGCGGAAGGCCAAAGATTGGACTAAGGGGAAAGGGGATGCGAGCCTTTGAGAGGTTGCTAATTATTTTGGGAAGAAGTTAAACAATTGGTAGCTTATGGAGGAATAGATTACTGGTTTAAAGAACAAGGTCCCCTCTCAAGAGGAATGGATAGGATAAATGCACTAGCTAACATGAAGGAAAAGTAGTCCCAGCTCAACAAGCAGTTGGTTGAGTTATCCAACTATAGAAAGATTATGATGGATAAGACCAACCTCTCTATCACTTCCACCAAGATGAGTTAGAGGATAGGAAGATGAAGCGGAAGAAGAGAGAGGACTTATTGCAAGTGGTGACTTGGGAGGGCATTGCCTCTAGTGAGGCTTCTTTTGTTTGACCTCCTAAACGTGCCTCTTTCCTTGAGAAGTTGAAGGAGCTCAATAAGTAGCTACTATTGTTTGGTGGTGGTTTTCCTTTCTTTATTATCTCTTGGTCCTTGGTGCTTGGGGTTGGTCTTGGGTGCTGGTTCAATGCTTTATTGATTTTTCTAGTTTTGTTCCTTGTTTAGTTTTTGTTTAGTTTACTTGCTGGAATTCACTCCTGGTGAATTCTCTTTGGACTATATCTTTTAGACTTGATGTTACTTTTATGTTAGGTTCATGCCCTTTCCCACTTTATCTAATTAGAACATGGACTAAGGTAATACAATTAGAGAAAGGTTCCAAGGATTATTTTTAATAGTGGGAAATCATACATTTGCTCTAAATCAGTGAGTGTGGTTGATCAAGTAGAGTGGGATTGCCTATGGTGGATGCAACAATTAGAAAGACAAATGATATGCTCAAGTTTATTGACTGTCAAGAAAACATAATTATTGGCCGCCTTAATGTATTTTTCACAATCAATTTCAGAGTGTACATGTAAATCATAATTTGCAAAAGAGATATTGGGAAGGTGATTAGAAAGTTGAAGTAGGGCTTGGGCACATCTCATGAAGAAAAGAGAAATGTAGGAGAATGAGATATTACAATGGAAGATAGGATGACAATAGATAATTGAATAAGACATTTTAAGGACCTGGTGGAGCAATCAGATGTAACAATGTCTAATAGTCTCTTGATCAGAAATTGTGAGTGTTCTTATTCCAATTTAGAGGAGAGTGCTATGCACATTTGTGGGCCATGTCATGTGGGCCATGTCATTGTTTTGAGTCTCTTAGAAGTTCAAGATATGCTACTAAAATGCACAAAGAAGTAGGAAAAAAATATGGATGAAAAGAATATTGAAAGAGTCACTGAACTTGTAGGAATGGTGAGCACACTCTTTAAAAATATTGTTGAAGATAGAGATATCTTATTCGCTAATTTTTAGTCTAGATAAAGTGTAACATGTATAATCATTTTATGACCTTTTATTGATTGTGTAATCATTTAATTAATCTATTATTTTTGGCGATGAAGATATTTCATTTACTTGTTCTTAGTGTAGATAAAGTAGAAAATTGTTATTTATTGTGTGGACATTAAATTCTATTATGTTTAAGTAGCTCGAGGGTACAAATTTTAATGAGATAGGTGAGAATGATGATAAATGTGTTAATAATGGATTGTATTTTTTAAAAGTGGGGATCAAAATTTTAGATTTCAATGAGCCTTCAATTAAAACCAACTTGGTTGGGTGAGTTTTTAATTTTGAAATTTTCTATTAAATTTGTAATATTTTAATTTATTTTTCAGATGTGATCTTTATTAAAATGATAGAGCAGATTTTTTTGCTTGCATTTAAGACATCTAAATTTAAACATGAATTTTTGTTCTCAAATAAATAATATTCCTTGTTAGAAACTTATTTAATATTCCAGTCTAAGTAACTCAAGGTTTTGTTGTTATTATCCTAGCAAATCATAGGATTTCATGAAACAAAGATAATACATTTTGAAGTCCCTAAAGAATAATTTGTAATTGGCTTAAAACAAGTAGATGATGTATATAGATCACCATAATATCAAGAGAATATTTAAGATTAGACACATAGTTTTTATGAGATTGTAACCATATAAATAATATTCCTTGTAATAAAGTAGGAAAAAAAAATCTAAATTACAAGAAGGGTTGTTGAAGTGTCCTATGACTTATAATTTTTGAAGGCAAGAAAGATCCATAATTTTTTATGTCAAAATATTATAGAAAAATACATAGAGCCATTGGATGAGTTTTCTTTTATCAGTGGAGATTAAAATCTTGTTCTAATTCTATAGTAGCCATAGATGTAATAGAGATAGAGTTATAAAATAGAGTTACCAAGGATTAGTTGATTTAGTGGATAAGTCTTTAAATGGAGGAAGAAATGTTGTAAGGCCCCTATATTTTGGAACACTTGAGCCTACAATTTCCTAAAGACAATTTTAAGGAGGCATTCCTCATAAACTTGCCCCCAAAAGGCCACCATCCCTTTCTCATCCCAGAGAGAGAAATTTTAATGCATCATTTAATCTTGTAAGCACAAACCAAAGGCAAGAAAAAAAGTGAATGCAATATGGAAGGGGAGGCATTAAATGTAAACCAAAAGGATGACATGCAGGAGGACGGAGTATTAAATCTTGTACACTTCATCAAACTTAGAGTAAATGTGTCTGTACACTCTCATTGTACCATTCCTTGGGTTTTGGATGTACTATCCTTCATTAATGATATGCCATTTGAATTCAAAAAAAATTAATTTGGAAAGATAATCACTTTGTCATTCACTGCCAAGTCTACTGCCAACTTGGAGGAATAATTTAGCTCTTGATTTACATCACGTCCAACGTAGAAAACTTTAAAAAATTTGACCGTTGAAGGAATTTGTGTCTCACCACCTTAATAATTTTGTCGAATTTCCAAAATTTGGTCCCTCCATGAATAATAACATTGGTAATAATCTGAGTCTTGCCCTCAAGATGGATTTTCAAAAGTGATAATTTAATGGATAACTTTATAGAAAGCAAAGCTACATTAGCCTATGTTGTGTTATTTGTTTCTGAAGATATTTTTTTATGCTCCATAAAATGATCTTTCTCTTCTAGTCTTTGGCAACACATTTAGTGAAAAATGGGTCAGAGTTTCCCTTGGAGGTTCCATCGAAAGTAAGTTTGATCCAACCTTCTTCTATGGGGATCCATGTATTCCAACTCTCCATAGTATTTTAGGGATTAACCCCTTTTTTCCCATGAGAAGGCCAATTTATAAATTTTTTAAGAATATTTAAATACATAGGATTTACAAATTCAATGATAGTTTAATCTTAACATATTGATTTTATTGACAAAAGTAAACCCATATCAGAAGAATAAAGAAATATGTTAAGAAGGATCTTCCATTCATCTAGCTTTATTTTATCGTGAAAAATAATAAAAATATAAGTGAACACTTATGTTGATGACAATTATTCAATTGTGTATTGTCATTAATGTATACACAAATGTAGTGATGTTACACAAATGTCTATACCTAAACTGAGCACAGTCAGTGTATGCCATGTTCTCTTGGGAATTGAAGAAGACCAAAGTGATTTTCAGTTCTAACCGAGTTCACTTAGGCAATACAGTAATGGTTGGGCATTGAAGGATTATAGTGTTAACCGAGTTATGCTTTTAGTTTCAGCCAACCAACAACAGTTTACATTTTACGTTTAATTGGTTATATGCAGTCGACAGACTTAATCTTTATTTTTTATTTGGAAGGTTATTCAAGCCGACTTGACAAGGCCTATCATATATATACAAGGTCAAGTATAGATTGAATGAGTGTGAAGTAATAAGAACATATATATGGAAGCGCTTTGATATGAAGAGTGAAGGCGAAATTAGATGGGATTTTGATTAAGGATAGGACATCCATAAAGAGTTGAAATAGAATATTTGATTAGTGAGGATCCAGTTTAAAGCCATAGCAGAGATCTAAATCAGAAAATATAGTTTCTTCATCCAACATGTCAATCCATTGTTACTCTCTAATAATTGTAGCAATGATCCAAATCTCTTTACAGAGTAGACTTAACAGTCTATCATAAATCCTCTCACAAGGTGAAATTTCTACTTTGAAGTGTTTTAAGACCTCTAACAAGGCCACTCCTTATAGGGTGATTAAATCCTCTAATAGGGTCACACCTAACAGTGTGTATTGTAACCATTAACAAGGTTGGATCCTAACAGGGCTCACTTTAGAAGAGTGAAAAATAGTAACTAGTTACAATTGGTGGTTTTCCAAAATTGGGTATCCACGTTAAATATTGGTGTCATCTATGTACATGTTATTTGTTTTATGCTTTATGTTTCTACACTAAATCAATAAAGGATAATCATAGCTAATATCTTAAGTTTTCTTTGTTAACCGAGTAACAAAAAAATATGTTTGTTAATCGAGTAATAGTGATAAGTTTGATTAAGACATCTAAGGGACTTGGATTTGTTTTTTTGGTAACTGATTCACCCCTCGCCTCTCAATTACACAACCCATTTCCAACAATTGGTATTAGAGAATTTGGTGCTTTCAGGAAAGGTTTCAAGGCCTAAGCTAAAGATCAGAGATGTCTTATAGAAGGGAGATTCCCAAGCTTAACAAAGACAACTTCACTGCATGGCAAGATTTGATGAGGCTACATCTATCTACTAGTGGAGACATTGGTTTATAATTGTTGGATTAGAAGTATGTGGAACCACCGAGACCTATGTCTATAGATCAGATGCTGGACATGAAGAATCATAACATAATGATGATTGATATAGCTTCTTCTCATAGCTATTTCAAATTTGATAAAGTCAAGGACTGCCCTACTACCTATGATATGTGGAAGAAACTACATGATATACATGGAGGAGATGACAATGTAAAGAGAGCCAAAGAAGAAATTCTCAGAGGTCAGTTTGATCAGATGAAAATTAAATAAGGAGAAGACATTAAAAAATACAGTGAAAGAATCAAGAAAAGTGGTAGTGCCATAAAATTTGTCGGTGGAACCATTGAAGACAGAATAGTGGTTAGTAAGGAATTGAGAACTTTACTTCCTATCTCTGCAATTAGAGTTTCAACTATTCAAGAGATGAGGTGGAGTAATGATATAACTCTAGATGCATTGGTTGGAAGTCTTACAACTTTTGAGTTGGACAATTTTGACAATTATTTCCCTAATCCTAGCAATTTTGAGTCTACATTCAAAGCTAAATTAAACCTTGGTAAGATGGATAAAAACTCAAAAGGAAAATAGATTGACAGTGATAGTGATGATGATTCCAATGCTGAAGATTTAGAAATCATTGAAGCATTACTTGCAAATAGAGCTTCCAAAGAAAAGTACAAAGGAAGAATACCATTGATTTGCTTTTCATGTGATGAGTTTGGTCACATTGTTGCTAAGTGTCCAAACAAAGAAGACAAAGGTGAGAGAAAGTTCAACAGGTAAAAAGGCAAGAAAGATTTTAAGAGCTACAAAAGCTACAAGGAAAAAGGTAATAAATCTTTTTATATTGTAAAAGATTCTGATAGTGATGAAGATGAAGATGAAATGGTTTACATTGCTATTAAGGATGAGTAAGACAATGAAGATAATGAAAAGACTGCACTTTACTGTCATATTAGAAAAATGACACTTAGATAATTGATAGTGGTTGTTCTCACCACATGACTAGTGATAAAAATAAATTTGAATATCTTGAGCACTACGATGGTGGGAGTGTCAGTTTTGGGAATGATGAAACTTTCTATGTGAAAGGTAAAGGTTGTATTTCTCTAACTGAAGGAATCAAATGTGATAATGCTTATTGGGTTGAAGGAATAAGGCATAGTCTAATATGTGTGGCACACATGAATAACATTGGTTTCAAGGTAGAATTCATGAATGGTATGGCCAATCTCTTAGATGGTAAGGGAAACCTAGTTGGAACTGGAAATCAAAAGGTAATCTATTCTATCTTGATCTCACTAAAAGTTCTTGTTTTATTACAAAAGTAGAAGAAAACTGGTTATGGCATAAAAGGTTGTGTCATGTGAATTTTGATAACCTAGTCAACATAAGAAAGAATAAAATAGTAAGAGGTATTCCTATTCTGAAGAAACCTGAATTGACAATATGCAAACAATGTCAAATTGGGAAGATGGGAAAAACTAGTTTCAAGAGAAAGAATTACAATACAGAATAATTCTTGGAGTTAGTGCATATTGATCTATGTGGACCAATTAGAATAAAAAGTTACATAAGAGAGAAGTATTTCATTCTATTTTTTGATGGCCATTCCAGAATGATGACTGTTATGTTTCTCAAAGAAAATAAGAAGCTTTTGAGAAGTTTAAATGGTACCTAGCTAGTGTTGAGAAGGAAACATGAAAGAAACTTAAATGCTTAAGATCTATTAGAGGAGGTGAATTACTTTATAATGAGTTCAATTAATTTTTCAATGAAAGAGGAGTCAAGAGACAAGTATCTTCCCCAGGTACACCATAGAAAAATGGGATAGAAGAAAGAAGAAACATATCTATTATGGATTGTGCAAGAACCTTGATGATTGAAAATAATGTTGCAACCAAATAATGGAAGGAAGCTATCAACACAAAAATTCACACCTTGAATAGAGTTCAACTAAAGAAAGGTATTGAGAAGACACCTTTTGAATTATGGTATGGCTATAAACCCAATGTTTGTTATTTCAAATTATTTGGAACTAAATGTTACATCTTGAAAGAAGCAAGAAATGTAAAATTTAATGTAAAAGGTGATGAAGGTATATGCCTAGGCTACTCCTGTAAAACAAAAGCATATAAATGTTTGAATCTTGGTACTCATAAATTCATAGAAAGTGTACATGTAAAGATTGATGAGTTTTCAGAGAGAAGTGAAGAACATAGCAGTAAAGAGCCTAAGGACTACATAAAATTTATGTATTATGAACCTGATACTATACCTATGATACAGGCAATGGTGTTTGGATAACAACCATGTCAAGCACTGAATTCATGAGCACAAACCTTGTTGCAACCTGTGCAACCCGAGATGCTAACTGTTGAAACTGAGTCTCAGACTGAAGAAATTGAGTCTAAGACAGAGGGAACCGAGTCATAGAAAGAGGCACCCGAGTCTTAGACAGAGGCGTCTGAGTCTCAGATAGTGGAACCCGAGTATCAGAAAGAAGAATAAAATAGTTCTAATGTTTGAGCATGGTGAACCAATTGGACCAAGCCTACAATCAAAGAGGAAGGAACCTGTAATTTCCAAATATGTTAGAAGGCATCATGCACCTGAGAAAATAATTGGAGATCAAACATAAGGTATAATGACAAGGAAAAAAATTAAAGGTACATGTTTTCTTAGTGAAATTGAACCAAGATCCATTAGAGATGCATTGAATGATGAAAGCTAGATAGAAGCCATGAATGAAGAGATTGAGCATATATAAAAGAAAAAAACCTAGACTCTTGTACCTAGACCAAAAGACAAGAATGTGATTGGTACTAAGTGGGTTTACAGAAACAAGATGAATGAAAAAGGTGAAGTTTCCAGAAACAAAGCAAGATAAGTGTGTAAAGGATATGCTTAAGAAGAGGGCATTGATTATGGAGAAACTTTTCCTCTTGTTGCTAGAGTTGAAGGAGTCTGAACTCCTCTAGCATATGCAATACATAAAGGATTAAAGGTATATCAAATGGATGTAAAATTAGCATTCTTGAATGGAATTCTGGAAGAGGAAGTCTATATTGAGCAACCTGAAGGTTTTGTTTATCCTCACAAAAGGAATATGGTTTTCAAATTATACAAAGCCTTATATGGACTGAAGCAAGCTCCTAGAGCCTGGTATGAAAGATTGTATGGTTACCTAGTGAGTATTAGATTTCAGAAAACTAATGACAATAGTAGCTTGTATATAAAATAAGGACCTCATAACAAGATACTATTAGTAGCGATATTTGTTGATGATATACTATTCAATGGACATGACGATTTATGAAAAAAATTCTCTTAATCTATGAGTAAGGAATTTGAGATGTCTATGTTTGGTGAAATCAACTTCTTTGTTGGTTTACAAGTTCATTAGATGAAGGATGGTATCTGCATTACTCAGTCTAAATAAATTAAATTAGATACTGAAGAAATTTGGAATGGAAGATTCCAGACCAGTTGGGACACCTATGTCTACTGGACATAAGTTGTCTAAAGATGATGACTCAAAGGAGGTAAATCAGACTACCTACAGATCCATGATTGGTAAAATTCAATATGTTTTTCAGACTAGACCTGATATTGCATTAGTAGTTTGTATTGTTGCAAGGTTTTCAGCTAATCCTAGAGGGAATCATTTGATGACTATCAATAGGATTCTGAGATATCATAAGGGTACTGAAGAGACAAATTATGGTATAAGAAAGGAGGAAACTTTGATTTGAAGAATTTTACTGATCTTGATTGGGCAGGATGTGTTGATGACAGAAATACCACTAGTGGTGGAGCATTATTTCTTGGAAAGAGGTTAGTCTCCTAGACTAGCAAGAAACAAAATTGCATTTCTCAGTCTACAGCAAAAGCATAGTATGTTGCTGCAGCAGTAAATGGTTCAAATATCATATGGTTCAAATAGTTGTTTTTAGGTATGAAGGAGGAAATCAAAGAACCAGTTGTTATCTACTGTGACAACACTTGTGTAACTAATATTTCAAAGAACCCTGTGATGCATACTAAGACTAATCATATAGAAATAAAGCATCATTTCTTGAGGGAATTGGTTCAGGACAAGGAATTAAGGTTGGAATATGTGAATACCAAAGAACAAATTGCAGACATATTCACAAAACCTTTACCTAAAGATGGATTCTTGTATCTTAGAGGAAAGCTAGGGGTGATTCCCCTAACTCAGGCTCACTAATGGACAAATTAGTGATGCATCAACTGAGCTACAAAATATATTTAACATGTTGATGCACATTGTCAGAGCTTATTGCATATGAATCAGTATATCATGCACACTATAATTCACTGGATAGAGTCTTTGGCATTGTTTGTCAAAGAGGGAGAGATTATTGATGTCATTCCAAAGAAATTATTAAATCAAAATATTATTGATGACAGAGGGCTCACTTTAGAAGAGTGAAAAATAGTAACTAGTTACAATTGGTGGGATTCCAAAATTGGGTATCCACGTTAAATATTGGTTTCATCTATGTACATGTTATTTGTTTTATGATGTATGTTTCTAAATTTAATCAATAAAGGATAATTATATCTAATATCTTAAGTTTTCTTTCTTAATCGAGTAACAACAAAATATCTTTGTTAACCGAGTAACAGTGATAAGTTTGATTAAGACATCTAAGGGACTTGGATTTTTTTTTTTGGTAACTGATTCACCCCTCGCCTCTCAGTTACACAACCCATTTCCAACAATTGGTATCAGAGCATTTGGTGCTTTTAGGAAAGGTTTCAAGGCCTAAGCTAAAGATCAGAGATGTCTTATAGAAGGGAGATTCCCAAGCTTAACAAAGACAACTTCGCTGCATGGCAAGATTTGATGAGGCTACATCTATCTACTAGTGGAGACATTGGTTTATAATTGTTGGATTAGAAGTATGTGGAACCACCAAGACCTATGTCTATAGATCAGATGTTGGACATGAAGAATCATAACATAATGATGATTGATATAGCTTCTTCTCTCAGCTATTCTAAATTTGATGAAGTCAAGGACTACCCTATTACCTATGATATGTGGAAGAAACTACATGATATACATGGAGGAGATGACAATGTAAAGAGAGCCAAAGAACAAATTCTCAGAGGTCAGTTTGATCAGATGAAAATTAAATAAGGAGAAGACATTACAAAATACAGTGAAAGAATCAAGAAAAGTGGTAGTGCCATCAAAGTTGTCGGTGGAACCATTGAAGACAGAATAGTGGTTAGTAAGGAATTGAGAACTTTACTTCCTATCTATGCAATTAGAGTTTCAACTATTAAAGAGATGAGGTGGAGTAATGATATAACTCTAGATGCATTGGTTGGAAGGCTTACAACTTTTGAGTTGGACAATTTTGACAATTATTTCCATAATCCTAGCAATTTTGAGTCTACATTCAAAGCTAAATTAAACCTTGGTAAGATGGATAGAAAATCAAAAGGAAAATAGATTGACAGTGATAGTGATGATGATTCCAATGCTGAAGATTTAGAAATCATTGAAGCATTACTTGCAAATAGAGCTTCCAAAGGAAAGTACAAAGGAAGAGTACCATAGATTTGCTTTTCATGTGATGAGTTTGGTCACATTGTTGCTAAGTATCCAAACAAAGAAGACAAAGGTGAGAGAAAGTTCAACAGGTAAAAAGGCAAGAAAGATTTTAAGAGCTACAAAAGCTACAAGGACAAAGGTAAGAAATCTTGTTATATTGCAAAAGATTCTGATAGTGATGAAGATGAAGATGAAATGGTTTACATTGCTATTAAGGATGAGTAAGACAATGAAGATAATGAAAAGACTACACTTTACTGTCATATTAGAAAAATGACTGTTGGATAATTGATAGTGGTTGTTCTCACCACATGACTGGTGATAAAAATAAATTTGAATATCTTGAGCACTATGATGGTGGGAGTGTCAGTTTTGGGAATGATGAAACTATCTATGTGAAAGGTAAAGGTTGTATTTCTCTAACTGAAGTAATCAAATGTGATAATGCTTATTGGGTTGAAGGGATAAGGCATAGTCTAATATGTGTGGCACAAATGAATAACATTGGTTTCAAGGTAGAATTCATGAATGGTATGGCCAATCTCTTGGATGGTAAGGGAAACCTAGTTGGAACTGGAAAACAAAAGGTAATCTATTCTATCTTGATCTCACTAAAATTTCTTGTTTTATTACACAAGTAGAAGAAAAATGGTTATGGCATAAAAGGTTGTGTCATGTGAATTTTGATAACCTGGTCAACATAAGCAAGAATAAAATAGTAAGAGGTATTCCTATTCTGAAGAAACCTGAATTGACAATATGCAAACAATGTCAAATTGGGAAGATGGGAAAAACTAGTTTCAAGAGAAAGAATTACAATATAGAATAAGTCTTGGAGTTAGTGCATATTGATCTATGTGGACCAATTAGAATAAAAAGTTACATAAGAGAGAATTATTTCATTCTATTTGTTGATGGTCATTCCAGAATGATGACTGTTATGTTTCTCAAAGAAAATAAGAAGCTTTTGAGAAGTTTAAATGGTACCTAGCTAGTGTTGAGAAGGAAACATGAAAGAAACTTAAATGCTTAAGATCTAATAGAGGAGGTGAATTCCTTTCTAATGAGTTCAATGAATTTTGCAATGAAAGAACAATCAAGAGACAAGTATCTTCCCCAGGTACACCATAGAAAAATGGGATAGAAGAAAGAAGAAACATATCTATTATGGATTGTGCAAGAACCTTGATGATTGAAAAGAATGTTGCAACCAAATACTGGAAGGAAGCTATCAACACAACAATTCACACCTTGAATAGAGTTCAACTAAAGAAAGGTACTGAGAAGATACCTTTTGAATTATGGTATGGCTATAAACCCAATGTTTGTTATTTCAAAGTATTTGGAACTAAATGTTACATCTTGAAAGAAGCAAGAAATGTAAAATTTAATGTAAAAGGTGATGAAGGTATGTGCCTAGGCTACTCCTGTAAAAGAAAAGAATATAAATGTTTGAATTTTGCTACTCATAAATTCATAGAAAGTGTACATGTAAAGATTGATGAGTTTTCAGAGAGAAGTGAAGAACATAGCAGTAAAGAGCCTAAGGACTACATAAAATTTGTGTATTATGAACCTGATACTATACCTAAGATACAGGCAATGGTGTTTGGACAACAACCATGTCAACCACTGAATTCATGAGCACAAACCTTTTTGCAACCTGTGAAACCCGAGATGCTAACTGTTGAAACTGAGTCTCAGATTGAAGAAATTGAGTCTCAGACAGAGGGAATCGAGTCATAGACAGAGGCACCCGAGTCTTAGACATAGGTGTTTGAGTCTCAGATAGTGGAACCCAAGTATCAGAACGAAGAATAAAATAGTTCTAATGTTTGAGCATGGTGAACCAATTGGACCAAGCCTACAATCAAAGAGGAAGGAACCTGTAATTTCCAAAAATGTTAGAAGGCATTATGCACCTTAGAAAATAATTGGAGATCAAAGATAAGGTATAATGACAAGGAAAAAAATTAAAGGTACATTTTTTCTTAGTGAAATTGAACCAAGATCCATTAGAGATGCATTGAATGATGAAAGCTAGATAGAAGCCATGAATGAAGAGATTGAGAAGATATAAAAGAAAAAAACCTGGACTCTTGTACCTAGACCAAAAGACAAGAATGTGATTGGTACTAAGTGGGTTTTCAGAAACAAGATGAATGAAAAAGGTAAAGTTTCTAGAAACAAAGCAAGATAAGTGTGTAAAGGATATGCTCAAGAAGAGGGCATTGATTATGGAGAAACTTTTCCTCTTGTTGCTAGACTTGAAGGAGTCTAAACTCCTCTAGCATATGCAATACATAAAGGATTAAAGGTATATCAAATGGATGTAAAATTAGCATTCTTGAATGGAATTCTGGAAGAGGAAGTCTATATTGAGCAACCTGAATGTTTTGTTTATCCTCACAAAAGGAATATGGTTTTCAAATTATACAAAGCCTTATATGGACTGAAGAAATCTCCTAGAGCCTGGTATGAAAGATAGTATGGTTACCTAGTGAGTATTAGATTTCAGAAAACTAATGACAATAATAGCTTGTATATAAAATAAGGACCTCAGAACAAGATACTATTAGCAGCGATATTTGTTGATGATATACTATTCAATGGACATGATGATTTATGAAAAGAATTCTCTCAATCTATGAGTAAGGAATTTGAGATGTCTATGTTTGGTGAAATCAACTTCTTTGTTGGTTTACAAGTTCATTAGATGAAGGATGGTATCTGCATTACTCAGTCTAAATACATTAAATTAGATACTGAAGAAATTTGGAATGGAAGATTCTAGACTAGTTGGGACACCTATGTCTACTGGACATAAGTTGTCTAAAGATGATGACTCAAAGGAGGTAAATCAGACTACCTACAGATCCATGATTGGTAAACTTCAATATGTTGTTCAGACTAGACCTGATATTGCATTAGTAGTTGGTATTGTTGCAAGGTTTTCAGCTAATCCTAGAGGGAATCATTTGATGACTATCAACAGGATTCTGAGATATCATAAGGGTACTGAAGAGACAAATTATGGTATAAGAAAGGAGGAAACTTTGATTTGAAGACTTTTACTAATCCTGATTGGGCAGGATGTGTTGATGACAGAAAGACCACCAGTGGTGGAGCATTATTTCTTGGAAATAGGTTAGTCTCCTAGACTAGCAAGAAACAAAATTGCATTTCTCAATCTACAGCAAAAGCATAGTATGTTGCTGCAGCAGTAAATGGTTCAAATATCATATGGTTCAAATAGTTGTTTTTAGGTATGAAGGAGGAAATCAAAGAACCAGTTGTTATCTACTGTGACAACACTTGTGTAACTAATATTTCAAAGAACCCTGTGATGCATACTAAGACTAATCATATAGAAATAAAGCATCATTTCTTGAGGGAATTGGTTCAGGACAAGGAATTAAGGTTGGAATATGTGAATACCAAAGAACAAATTGCAGACATATTCACAAAACCTTTACCTAAAGATGGATTCTTGTATCTTAGAGGAAAGCTAGGGGTGATTCCCCTAACTCAGGCTCACTAATGGACAAATTAGTGATGCATCAACCGAGCTACAAAATATATTTAACATGTTGATGCACATTGTCAGAGCTTATTGCATATGAATCAGTATATCATGCACACTATAATTCATTGGATAGAGTCTTTGGCATTGTTTGTCAAAGAGGGAGAGATTATTGATGTCATTCCAAAGAAATTATTAAATCAAAATATTATTGATGATAGAGGGAGAATTTTTTATCAGCAACAAAGATTAATGTAAGAGGGAGAAATATGTATTTCAGTGATTGTGAAGATAGAGGAAGTTTTTTGGATGAGAATCAGAATGAAGCTAAGGACATTAATAAAATTTTATCCTTGTTACTATTGCTCTAAAATTATTTGTATTATGAGATGTTGTGTTGTCATCAATTGCAAAGAGGAATATTGTTGATGACGATTATTCAATTGTGTATTGTCATTGATGTATACACAAATGCAGTGATGTTACACAAATGTTTATACCTAAACTAAGCACAATCAATGTATGCTATGTTCTCTTGGGAATTGAAGAAGACCAAAGTGATTTTCAGTTCTAATCGAGTTCACTCGGGCAATACAGTAATGGTCGGGCATTGAAGGATTACAGTATTAACCAAGTTATGCTTTTAGTGTCAGCCGACCAACAATAGTTTACATTTTATTTTTAATTTGTTATATGCAGCCAACAGACTTAAGTTTTATTATTTAGTTGGAAGGTTATTCAAGCCGACTTGACAAGGCCTACCATATATATACAAGGTCATGTTTGGATTGAATGAGGGTAAATTAATAAGCATATACATATGGTAGAGTTTTGATATGAAGAGTGAAGGTGAAATCAAATGAGATTCTGATTAAGGACATGACATCCAGACAGAGCTACAATAAAATATTTGAGTAGTGAGGATTCAATTTAAAGCCAAAGAAGAGATCTAAATCAGCAAAGACAGTTGCTTCATCAAACTAGTGAATCCATTGTTACTCTGTAACAATTGTAGCAGTGATCCAAATCTTTTTACAGAGTAGACCTAACAGTCTTTAATAAATCCTCTCACAAGGTGCCATTTCTACTTTGAAGTGTTTGAAGACATATAACAAGGCCACTCCTTACAGGGTGATTAAGTCCTCTAACAGGGTCACACCTAACAGTGTGTATTGTAACCTTTGACAGGGTTGGCTCCTAACAGGGCTCACTTCAGAAGAGTGAAAAATAGTAACTAGTTTCTATTGGTGGTTTTCCCAAATTTGGTTTCCATGTTAAATCTTGGTGTCATCTATGTACATGTTCTTTGTTTTATGCTTTATGTTTCTACACTTAATCACTAAAGGATAATCACAGTTAATATCTTAAGTTTGCTTTGTTAACTGAGTAATAGAAGAATATATTTATTAACTGAGTAACAATGATAAGTTATTTTAAGATATCTAAGGGACTTGGATTTGTTTTTTTGGTAACTGATTCACCCCTCCCCTCTCATTTACTCAACCCATTTCCAACACACTTACACATAACAACAACAAGGAATGAAGATGGAAAGATAAATATTATCTAGATTTATTGTAATATTTTTACTATGTATAAAGTGTTCCACTATTCCTAATTGCTCCATGTTGTGAGATTAAATTATGGCTAGCTTGGACTATCATCAAATAAATTTAGGTCTCTTATAATTTTAGTATTTAGCTATTTCTACATGTTTATTTAGTAGTGGTATTTCTTTATCTATTCTTTAACAAAGCACGGTTCACTTAAGATTTTAAGTAGTATTATTAATCTAAGTAATATTTGAATATTTTTTTTATAAGAGACATAAATTTAAAATACTAGAAGAATAAAAATACTTGGGATCATGGTTAAATTGTATAGAAATAAACTCTTTGGACAAAACCTATTATTTTTGCTAGAGGATAAGCTATTTGAGTGATATGGTTGACAAGTGTGTGTAGAAATTAACATTCTTTTTTGTTGATAACATTTAAACATATGGTGCTATAATAATTTAGTGCACCTTATATTAATTTTACCTATGTGATTAATATTATTCAGTTGAGAAATCAGGAAATAAGAATTCATGTCACCTCCCTTAATTAATGAGATTATTTCCCACCTCTACCTCATTCAACTCCTTGATTAACAATAGTTAGGTACCAAATCTCTCCCATTAATGTATGTTCACTTGATATCCTTGATCGTATAGTTGAGTCTCTCTTCTAATTTATTTATCTCCTTTAGGACATTTATCATTTAAACTTATACTTTCTCAAATTCTATGCATTATATTTTCCTTGTTTTTGATTAGGGGAAAACTAGTTTTACAGGGACCATAATCCTACGTTATACAAAAAAAATCATATTGAAAAGATAAAATAAAAACCAACCAAATAGGAACCAAATGCCAAAAGGTAGCAAAACATAGGGGAAATAAAACCCAAACTAACCTATAACATCTTAACTAAATTATCATTTTTGCCAATAATGTCTTCATTAATGCCCCTCACTTTCTTGACTATGTTGTCTAAAGGGGTCAAACCCTTGTTCTTGCTTCTTATTCTGGTAGAAGGACCTGAAAAAGTAGAGGTGGTATCTATCTCAACCTCAACATCCTTATCCTCCACCATGTCTGTGCTCCTCTTCTTCACCTACAAATCCTCCTTTGGAAGGTTTTGAACAAAAACAACTTTCTCACTGAGTTCTCTTAGACCCTCACTCATTTCCATCATGGCGGCTTTACTAATAGAAACAACCATGTTCAAATTTTCATGAGTCACCTTAATGGAATCTTCCAGCTTGCATGTTTTCTCTTGATGATCATGCTTGAGATCTTTGATACCTTTGGGCAAAGTGGAAGTGTTTGTAAGAATATCATCTAGATTATGAATAGAGGTCCAAAGTATTTTTTTAGATTATTAATCTCAGTAATAATCAAATAAAAATAAACCTCTTGAATTTGTAATAGGTTCTTTAGCAAAGTATTGGTAGAAGAGATACCCATCAAAGAAACCTATTCTAGCAGAGTGCCCCTACACAGATCTAGAGGAGTAGTCACACCATTCTCTTTTTTAATATCAATACTCTTCTGTAAGATAGGGGATTCATTCCCCTTATCCTTATCTCTAACATCCTAAAAAATAGTGTACCTCTGTTTGGGAAGCAATAGAGGATTCGAGCAAGCGGTTTTTTTTTAAAAATTCTTATGAGAAGGCTTAGTGATTTTTGTCTTTCCTTTAGACTTTGTGTCACTAGAATTGACCTTATTTAGTCTTTTCCCTTTGTTGTCCAAAGATTCAGGGATAACCTCAACTAAGGGCTGGTAATCATATTCAGAAGATGAGGAATATGATTACCAGACATTAGTTATATGATTGTCTCTAGCCATCGTTAAGCCTAGATAGATAGGCATAGCCTCGACATAATGGTTTGTTTGTATCCCCAAAGGGATTGCCACTGCTGATTTTATCTTTTCCTTGTTGTACATACTCTTGAAATCATATTATCTTTATACTATTTACATATTGAGATGAGATCATTACTATTTTTTCCTTAGATCAATTTAATTTCACATTAACAAATTATTGAATCCAAAAATATGAAATAATAATTTTATGAGAGAGATACTCCATTTTTTAGGCAATGAGGCTTGATTTCATCAAATTAGTTATCAATATTTTTGTTCCAACTATGCCCTTCCAACATAGTGGGTACTTATGATAGATTATCCCTCTTGCATCTAAGGTTGTGCTCTTATTTTTATTTTATTGAATTTTTTGAGTGTGGATTACAATTAGATTGATGACATGAAGTTTTTTGAAATGCCTCTTTGATGGCACTCCCTGAATGTTTACAACCAAAGATGAAACATCTCGTGCCCTTACTTTGTACATACAATGCCTTTGAACAAATATCAACTTTCTAAACTTGAAAAGAAACAACAAAAACTAAGATAAAATATTTTCAATAATACTAATATATTGAAATAAAACAACAAAAATCCTCAAACATCTATTGAAAACAATGCTACAATGAATAAAGTTCTCAAATGCTTTATATATTTTGAATTCTATCATTAAAAGCGTCACAAATATTGTATCAAATCTACTCATTTATTCTTTGAAGAGATTTGAAACTCTAAAATTTATTTTTTGAAACATAATCATTATCTCTTTAACTCAAAATTCAAACTATTTGGACATTAATTAACATCAGATTAAGATTATAATTATAATTTTTATTTTTATTTTTGACAATTTCATATGTTTCCCATCTTTTCTTTTATTTACAGTTACAAAAAATAAATTATAACATAACAACAAAGTACTATTCGGATGACTCTGCCCAACTAAATATTTGTAATAACAAGGATGGACAATAAAAAAAAATGACCTATCAGCCAAACAAGTGAATTCTCAAAATTCTAAATACCTTATTTTTTTTTGATGGAGGGGTTTAGACCTGTGAGACAACCCAAAAAGACATGAAGCCTGCGAGCTACCAACCAACGAAGGCCACCACGTAACGTAATACCTTAATTGAACACACAATGAAATCTAAAACTTTGATATCCACTTGAAAAAATGATTTTCAATACAAAGGAATGGTTGTCATCAAGTATCAGGGCCATTAAGAGCCTCTATTTCATCACCCTTTTGTTCTTTTACTCCACTTTGACATGAGACCTGTGCACCGTCTACATAAAAATCAACAATTTTGTACTCCTATCTACTCTAGAAATTGGTAAATAAGACATCCCCATCTTCTACAAGCTCTTCTAAAAGTGATCTCACTATTGTTGAGAGTTCAATGGCTCTTTAAATATTGTTTTTCTTTATCCCTATTTTGTACCCACTGCCAAAAATATTCACTTTCTCAATATTAAAAAAACTAAAAATATGTATTGTAAGACAACTTAAAACGAAGAAATTGTTTGGGACTATTTAAAACTTTAAAGTAGTTCTTGCATGCATCTAGTAGAATGTCCCACAACAATTTCATAGGACCCCAACTAGCATGTTTGAAACTTACCGGGTGTGTATTGGTATCTAGAATCGTACAAGAGGGCCCATCCACCAACTACAAATGTCTTATTATTAATAAATTTATCATGCCACTACTTCCGCTATAGCTGCACGAACTCCGTGTTAAACAAAGTAGATTTCCACCACTGATCAAGACTATTTAGGTAGAGTATGCGCTCCTTTTGGGCTTCAGTAAGATCCAAATTGAGTTTCAATACTATGTGCAAGGTTTTATGCTCGAATTCTACTGGCATCATAGAAGACTTACCATAAACTAACTAAATTGGGGTGAATCATGTATTAGCTTTCCAAGTAGTCCTATAAGCCCAAAGTGCTTCAGGAAGCTTGGCTGCCCAATATTTCTTGTGAATGGAGACTATCTTGGTAACGATGGCCTCCGGTTCTCAATTGGTGACCTCTACTTGGCCATTGGCTTGCAGATGGTAAGGAGATGACTTGCCATTTCAAATATTATACTCTTCCATTAAAGGAGCTTTGAGGTTGGAAGTAAATTGAGCTCCTTGATCAAACACTAACTCCCTAGGGACACCAAAACTTTTAAAAATGAATTCATATAATAATTTGGCAACATTGTTATCCATAGGATGCTTCATAGGTTTATCCTTAGTCCACTTGGTGACATAATCAGTGCATACCAAAATATAAGACTTACCTTGAGAAGAAGGTTCAATTGGTCACACAAAGTTAATTCACCATTTGTCAAAAGATGTCACAACTACCTTAGGCTACAGGGGCATCTCAAAAGTTTTAGTAGGCCTTCCCATTCATGGGCACCGATCACATTTCCTTGTATACTTAGTTGCATCCTTGTGGAGAGTTGGCTAATAGTATCCAGTGGTCAAAATTTTGAATGTTGTTCTCTTTGCTGCAAAGTGGCCACCACATGGCCCATCATAAAATGCCCAAAGGATATCATAAGTTTCATCTTCTCTGATGCATCTTCACATAATCTGATCTATACTAGTGTAAAACATGAATCCAAAAATCCAAGAAAAGTTAAAACTTTTCTCAGCTAGCAATTTCCATTCTTTGGAAGAGAAGTGAGCAGGTGTCCTTGTGGTGAGATAGTTTGCAATGTCAACATACCATGGATTTTGTGCTGATAATAGGAAAATATGCTCATCTAGAAAATTGTCATTAATGGTTGTAGGATCATCAGGAACATGCAAGTGGGAGAGAAATTCAGCTACTACATTAGCTTGTCCTAGCATGTCCACAATAGTAATATCAAACTCCTACATTAGTAGCAACCATGGAGCCAATCTCCATGATATGGCTAGGCTATTCATTAGATACTTGATAGCTAAATGGTCAATATGGACAAATATCTCATAACTGGTAATATAATGTCTGAATTTATTCAGTGCATAGATTACTACAAGTAATTCCTTCTTTGTCACAATGTAATTGAATTCCTCCCCTTGCAGATTCTTACTGATTAAATAAATGACATGCTCTACTACATCTGATTTTTGGCCAAGTACTGCCCCGATGGCATAGTCAGAGGCATCTGTGTGAATATGGAATGTCAATCCCCTATATGGACCTCTCAATACTGGTGTTGTTGTGAGAACGTCTTTAAGCTGCAGGAAGGACTTGTCACACTAAGAATTCCAGGAGAATTCAACATCATTTTTCAACAAGTTATAAAGGGGTGCTGCAATTTGATTGAAATCCTTAATAAACTTCCTATAATATCTCGCATGCCTGAGAAAACTCCTGACATCCTTTTTCTTTTTTGGTGTCGATAGGGTGCTGATTAGTCCAATATTTGCTGGATCTACCTTAATGCCATGTGAGCAGATGAAATTCCCTAAAACAACACCTTCCTCCATCATCATGAAGCATGTCTCACTATTTAGAGAAATATTGTAGTCCTGGCATCTCCTGAGTACTTTTTCCAGATTAACTTTAGCTTCATCAAAAATGTTCCCATAGGTAGTAAAGTCGTCCATGTAAATTTCCATACAGTCAGTAGATATGGCTGAAAAGATACTTATGACAACTCATTGGAAAGTGGTTGGAGCATTGCACAAGCCAAAAGGTAAGACAAAGTATGCAAATCTTTTCAATGGACATGTAAATATGGTTTTCTCCTGATCTTCTGGAGCTATTTTTATTTGATTGTAGCCACTAAACCTGTCCAGAAAAGAAAAATATTTCTTTCCATCTAAATTATCAAGGACTTGGTCTATAAATGGTAATGGAAAATAGTCTTCTTAGTGGTTGTATTTAGTTCCCTATAATCCACACAAAATATCTATTTACCTCCTTTCTTGGGTACTATAACTAAGGGTGAAACCCATTGGTTATCAGAGATGGGGTAGATGAAACCAACATTTAACAAATTCTGAAACTCAGTCTTGACTATGTCTCTTAAGACAAGATTAAATATCCTCTGAGGCTTCCTTACAGGTTTATATTTTGGGCAGATGTAGATCCGATGTGTACAAATTTTAGGATCAAACCCCTTCATGTCAGTATAATCCAAGGCAAATGCCTGCTGATTTTCCTATAGCAACTTTAGGATATCTTTCTGGTGTGGTAGTGATAAGGAACTGCTGACATTCAACTCTTTCCCTAGACTAACTTCCATTTTAATTACCTTATCAAACATGGATATCTGAGAAACTAGAGGAGAATCCATCTCATGGGGTAATAATGAATGAAGAAAGTGGGAGGATGGTGAGTATGGAGGTGCATTTGGAGATGGCATAATAGTTTCCAAGATACAGTCTGATTGTGAACACAACTAAGAATCTATGCCATATTCATTCATGAAAATGGATGAAATTATCTCATCATCTTCCCTAGAGGCTAAAAATGAATCTCTACCTATCATCATGAGATGATGGATTGAGTTGGCTTCTGATTCAACATCTTCTAATTATGGCTATACTAAATCATCATCTTGCAACATGGGTTGAGCAGGGAAATATAGAGTCAAGTTCTTAGTATGGATACCATTAGATATTGTCATCTTCCTTGAACTACAGGCTATGAAGGCATCAACAATGACTAACCATGGTCTCCCTAGGATTAGAGGATACCCCCTCATATCGGGTTTAGGTGAAAGGACAAAAAAATCTACTAGATACTCCCAAGAGTGCAATGTAACTATGACATCCTTTATCATCTCATCTGGTTTGACAGTAGAGCTATCGACAAGCTATAGGATGGTTGGTGTATTTTTTAGACCAAAAATATTCAATTGAGACAATACCTCTTTTGTCATGGCATTTATAGAGTCACCCAAATCAACTAAGGCATTTTGAACTTGCATTCCATGAATGGTGACAGTAACTACAGGACTCCCTAGGTCAGAATATTTTGGAAGTGTTAACTTTTCCAACATAAGATCAGAAAACTATCCTACAACATGAATAGTTTTAGGATCTTTCTTCTTTCTCCTGGGTTTATTAATGCAATCTTCTTTGATCACCTTAGTATAAACAAGAACTTCTTTGATAGCATCAAGTAATGGTATTTTTACTGTCATCTACTTCAGTTGGTTGAGAAAATTGGCTACTGGTTGGTTCACTGCAGGCTCAGCTTGGTCTACTAACCTTTGCGGAAATGGGGTTTTTTAACTGTATAAGAAGTTTGTGGAGTTGGCACATCCACATTCTCAGAAGGGGAGTCTTCAACTTATGTTGTTATAGGTGTTTGAGGAGAAGAAAGAGTGGTTCCTTACCTTAGATGGATATCATTCAAAGAGATGGCATAGATTTGTTGCTCAGCTGGTGGTTTTCTATTAGGATTAGGGTTAGGTTGTGCTAGTAGCTGGGTTTTCTTAGGTGGATTGCTATTGGCTACAGGAGGAGGCATTATAGCTTGTTGTTGAGGTGGAGGCATTAAAGCCTGCTGATTGGATTTGTTAGACCACTAATTGGGTTGTTACCAACCCTGCAGAGGTTGTTGCTAACCCTGATGAGGTTATTACCAACCCTACTGAGGTTACTGCCAACCTGACTGAGGTTCTTTCCAACCCTGCTGAGGTTGTTGCCAATTATTATGCCCACTAAATCCTTCGGGACCCATATTCTAAATTTTTTTCCATTGACTATTAATACTTTAATTTTGGAGAGGGTCTTCTGGCATACTTGGTCTTTGGGCCCATGGCCTACGTTGAGAAACATAGATCACTTCTCCATTTTCATCAACAACTTTGAATTCAGTAGGCATCGGCTGGGACTCCAAACATAGAACAGACTTGCGCTTGCAGTTTCTCTTGTTTTCTCAACAATGCAGAAAATATTCAGCCAACATAGGTTCAACAACTTCCTTCTTTCTTCTTACCTGCATGTTGTCCAGCTGAGTAGCAACATCATTAATGATGTCCTACTTGAAATCAGATAGAAGATTGGACAACTCTATCTTTGATACTCCTGAACTATTGGGCTTATGGGGTGAGTCTCTGATTCCAATACCCTTCTTAATATTAACCATTGAATAGTTCAAACATATATTCTTTATGTACACCCAGTTCTTCTGAGTGATGTCTCCACTAGCAATAAGGTCTAGAGCTTCTATACTTCCATCATTTACACCTTTTAGAAAAATATGCTATCGAGACTCATCGTTCAACTGATGCTGGGTATTCCACTGCAGGTTGAACATAAACCTTGAGACATAATCTTCCAAGGTCTCATCCTCCTTTTGGGACATTTTGAAAATGTCATCTCCTTTCAAATCTCAACCACTACAATACTCCTTATATTAAGAAAGGAACATATTTCTCATTACGTTCAAATTTGCTATAGCATTAGCTCCTATCCCCATGAACCATCTTAGAACAGCCTCTTTAACAGTTTAGGGAAACAATTTCAGCTTATGGGTGTAAGTTGTATAGTCATAAATCCTACAGAGGATATCAAACTCGAAGAAGGTCTCTGGGTCTTCAATAATAAGGCCATAAAATTTTGGAAGTGCGGAGGCTGGTATGTTTTTCAGATTTCGGTTACCTTGTTGAGGAGGAATGGGGAAAGGAAAGGTAGGTTGAGGCATCATTGAAGGAGGGCTTGGCTGGTGAGGCTAATATTTGGGTTCAACAAAATTTTTGTTCAAATACAGGGATGAGTTAGAAGATGATGTTGAAGGTACCTGTTCGTAAGCGTCAACAAATGGGTTTTCAAATGGTTCTTCAATTTCTACATTCACAGTTTTGGGTTCCTAAAGCTTGGGGTTAAAGATATCAAAAGGTTTAACTTGATTATTGTGAGGAAGCAATCTCCCAAGATGATCTCTTCTTCTATGAATACATAATAATGCAGAACTTAAAACTAAGACAATGACTCTGGTCTAGATTAGATTGACACCATCCCTGGCAGTGGCGTGAAAAATGATTGGTCAGTATAATACCCTTGTAACTAAGGATTGGAAATCCTTCTTATAGTGACTTTGTAACATGACAATGCCAATTATCATACTAGAAATAACATATTGAACTCATTGAATTATCAACTAGGGACGTAAGCTTGAAATGGTATCGGCAAAGTATATGCTCTAATCCATCTTAGGTGTCATTACTATTTACGAAATGAAAATGCTGAAAAAGATACTAAACTAGGAAATGGAATCAACAGTTTAATCTAAAGCTTTGAGAAAATGCTATGAAAGAAAACTAACTACTTTCTTATGCTGCAAGAACAATCAATAGTTCTATTACCGAATGGCTATAGGAGCAAGAGAGTCCTAAATACTTTAAATGAGCTTAATACTAATTCCTACTGAACTATGAACTAAGTTCACCTACCGCATGGGCCCCCACGGAAGAGTGAATGAAACAAAACTCAGAGATTAAGAACTAAAGATCTAATTTATTCAATCATAAAACATAGATACAAAATGTAGCAACAATATTGTAATTTCTCTATTACTAGATTACAAATGGATTCTTGTAAAAACTAACTAACTAAGGAATCAGAAACTCCAGCTTATTTAACAACAACTTTTAAAAAAGAACTCCTTGCAGCTAGGATTCCCAAACATCAGGGATATGACAATCTTTAAGTTACATGATCAACATCATTAAATGCAGGAACAAGCTGTATTCAATTTCACATGAATCTAGGAATGTGCCACTACTGGATTTACTCCATAATGACTGTCAATCCGCATTGACCCAGTCTGCAACAAAAACTGCTATTGACCGAGAGTGGTGGAATCATCATGAGTCCCAAAAATAGTTATTCTTTTTATGGCACAACTTCATCCTTTGATGTTGAATTCTTCTTTTCCCGCCAACTCATCATTTCCTGCAAGAGATTAGTAGGCACACATATCAAAGATAGAATCTATAATAAGTTTTCTTCACTAGCTTTCTCTTATCAAATGGCTATAGGAAAAACTACCCAACTTAATGCATGATAAAAAGATACAAGATTCCATTCCATATAACCATGCAACATATAGATATCATATTCATAAAATTAAAATGCACACACACACATATATGTAGTAGTTTTGAAATATAATCATAAACAGTCTGAAGAAGTCTTATGAAAAACTCATGAAGTTCTCAAGTCCTAAGCATAAAAACATGTGAAATTATAAACCAGATAGGCCTTAAATTAGCCTCATCAATCACCATAATGTCAAGAGAATAATTAAGATTATACCTATAGTTTTATGAGATTATAATCATTTAAACAATAATCATTGTAATAAATTGGAAACAAATATCTAATTTATAAGAATGATTGTTGAATGTCCCATAACTTATAACTATTAGAGGTAATAAAGACACAAAAAAAATTTCCTCAAAATATTATAGAAAATATGTATAACCCTTAGATAAGTTTTCTCTAATCAAGATGAAGATTAAATCTAAACCTAATTCTTGAAGTGGTCATGGATGTAATAGAAAGGAAGTTATAAAATAGATGTACCAATGGGTACTTAATTTAGTGGAGATATATTTCAATGGAGGAACCAATGTTCGAAGGCACTTATATACTTATGTCTTTCATATGTCCATATACTACATAGTCAAAATAATAAACAAGGAGTTTAAGAATGAGCTTCCTTTCATCTAGCTTAATTTTATTGTTAAAACTAAAAAAATAAAATTAATAACAAGGAATGATAATGGAAAGATAAAAAAATATCTAGATTGATGGTAAAGTTTTTACTATATAATAGTTGTCCACTATTTAAATTTGTTCCATGCTTTTAGATTGAATTATGGTCGGCTTGAACTATGATCAAATAAATAAAGCTAGTTCTTTCATAATTATAATGTTTAGCTATCCTACATTTTTAATTAATAGTGTCATTTTTAAAATCTACTTTCGACAAAGCATAACACATGCTTCACATATTGAATAATGTTATTAATCTAAGAGAGATTCCAAGTGTTGCTATAAGAGATCTAAAATAAAATAATACTAGAAGAAGAAAAATAATTGGGATCATCCATCTTTTGTATAGAAAAAAACTCTTTGGATAATATTTATTATTTTTGAATAGAATAAGTCATTTGAATGATATGGTTGATAATTGCGTGTAGAGTGTAACATTTTTTTTTGTTGATAACATTTAAAAATATGTTGGTATAATACTTTGGCGCTCCTTATATTAATTTTACCTAGGTAATTAATTTTAATCAATCAAGAAAATTAGGCAAAAAGAACACATATCATCTCCCTTAAATAATGAGACTATATTCCACCTCCACCTCATTCAACTCCCCAATTAACAATAGAAAGGTGCCACATCTTCTACATTAAAGTATGTTCATTACATATCTTTGCTTGGGTTGTTGAGTAACTTTTATAGTTTATTGATCTCCTTTAAGGCATTTATAATTTAAACATGTACTTATTCAAATTCTATATATTATCTTTTCCTTTTTGTACATACTCTTGAATAGATATCTTGAAATCCTTTTATATTTATATTTTTTGTGTTGGAAAAATAGTCAATGCTCCCCTCGCGATTCGTGGCAAGGGACTAATTGCCTCCTATGGATTCTATAAGTCTAGTGGTTGTATCGTGTATTAATAGGCTGATCTTTTGATGCAACGACAACCATACTTGCAATGGAAACTACACTTGATGAAATAATCAACTTATGAGATGGATACCTCATTTTTTAGGCAATGAGGCTTCATTTCATCAACTTATTTAGTGATACTTTCATTCCCACTACGCCCTTCCAATATAGTGGGTGCTTATGATACATGATTTTTCTTGTATCTTAGGTGGTGTTCTTAATTTTTATTTTATTGCATATTTCGAGTGTGGATTATAACTAGATTTATGCCATGGTTTTTTTTAAGTGCCTCATTGATGGCAATTCCTGAGCATCTACAACCCAAGATGAAACATCTTGTACCCTTTGATGCAAACCCGAAAAAAGTTTCCTTTTTTAACATTCTAAAGGAGTTGAATGAAGAATGGAAGGAGGTTAAGGCACATTTCATATAGTCTTCTAGTCTTTGGCTTTTTGTTGTCTCTAGGGGTTGCTTGTACTTCTTTATTTCCACTGGTTCTTTTAGCTAGTTAGTTTGTCAGGTCTTTTTATAGTTGGATTCAATCCTTTTGAATTCGCCTTTGGCCTACCTTTTGACTCAATGTAATGGTATGGTCCTCCTTCCGATTTAGTTAATCAAACAACTAAGACTAAGATAAACTATTTTCGGTAATATCAAAATATTAAAATAAAATAACAAAAAATTTGAATTATCTATTAGACACAATGCTACAATGTATAAAATTCTCAAATGCTTTATATATTTTGAATTCTACCATGAAAATAAGCACAAATATTGTCTCAAATCTACTTATTTATTCTTTCAAGAGATTTGAAACGCTTAAATATGTTGTATGAAACATAACTATCATCTCTTGCTCAAAATTCAAACAAATTAGACACTAATGATATATTACAAGTGTAATTGTTATTATTTATTATTTTTTTAAAGTTTTATATTTAGAATTTCATATGTTTCCTACCATTTGTTTAATTACAATTACTATAAATACATTGCATGTCAAGAAAATAATACTTCGATGGCAAAGCTAATAATTTTCAGACAAGAAAATATTTATAATAACAGAGATGAACAGAATTCTATGAACCATTACTAAACAAATAAGTGAAATCTCAAAATCCTAAACACTTTAATTGAACACACACTCAAATCTAAATTTTTGATCACCACTTAAAAAAAATCTATCGTACTTCAAAGGAATAATTATCATCAAGCACCACAGCCACTAAGAACTTCTATATCATTACTCCACTTTGACATTTACAATTTAAATAATTTGACCGTTACAATTTTATACCCCAACTACTCTAGAAAATTGTAAATAAGACATCCCCATGTTCTACCAGCTCTTCTGAAAGTGCTCTCACCATCATTGACTGTTCGATGAGTCTTTCGATCTTCTGTTCATCCATATTTTCTGCCCACTTCTTTGAGCATCTTAGTATCCCATTCCGAGCTTCTATTAGACTGGAAACAATGACATGGCCCACCAATGTACGTAGCATTTCACCCAACTCTTCCAGATCGTAATATGAACATTCAGCGAGTCTTTTCAAGAGAATATTGGACGCTCCTTCATCAGGTCGTTCCAACTTGTCCCTGTACTCTCTAAGCAGTCTATCTACTCTCTCTCGCTTTTCTTCTGTAAGCAATATATGTCCAGGTTGATTTTCTACTTCCGATCACCTTGCTCATATCTTCTTCACATTTTAGAGTTTTCTCGAAGACTCTGAGATTGAACGTGCCAAAGATGTTGAGGGGATCCACAACTATGTTGTCTGGATAGTCCACAAACTTGAGCACATTCCTTGTCTCTCTGTATGCTTTCAATGCATACTGCATATCCACAAATATCTCAAGCTCAGCGATATCACTGCATATTTGGGATGTTGTAGTCATCCAACTATTCTGGATGGGCTGGAGATGCCGATTTACAACAAGTTTAGCATTTCCCATTATTGAAAACAATCCTGGACAACTATCTCTAATTTTACTTCTAACTTCCTTTATTCTATCAAATGATTTTTTATTGACTAGCCAGAAAACGTCTACTAAATTATCTACTTGGAACTCTTCCTTTATGGCCTCAATTATTGGTCCGTATGTTTCATATTCACCATTTCTTAGAAAAGACCGGTTGTCAAGCTTGAACAGGCGCTGAACAGACTGGCTGCTGAAAACCAGAGTTGAGAAATACCAGCAGGTGAAACAGACAAAGTACAGTAATCTCATTGCTAAAATCAGAACACCGGAGAGGAGGAGGGATACAAAGCAGGGGAGGGAAAATAAAATATCCCTCAGCCTAAATTTTGTTATTAGGAGAAAATATGTCAGCCTAGAGTATACCGGGTGCACTACAGCGGCAGCAGGCACTACTAAAATATGGGTCACATAGATGAATATCTCTTTCTTGGCTGAAGTTGCACAATAAAGCGCCGCCCTAAACCATCTGCAGAGCATGATGATAATAGAGAAGTGTTGTGCAATTTGCAATGAAGATGGTGATGGTGATGTCATGCTCTTCACTTCACTTTCCTGGTGATGGTGATGTCATGCTATTGCACAGAGAGAATAGAGAAGTGTTGTGCAATTTGCAATGAAGATGGTGATGGTGATGTCATGCTCTTCTGCATGTTTTACAGAGGAGAGAAATTCTCTGTTGGATTTCAAGGAGGGCTTCAACTTCACTTCTTCTATTTCCAGGCTGGAGTCATGGAAGGGAATGAAGTGCTGCGCGTGGGAAGGAGTGTCCTGCCACCCTTTCACTGCCCATGTCGTTTCATTGGATTTCAGCCCTCGCTCCCTCAACGCCTCTGCATTTAGATTGCCATTAATGTCGTGGAGGGAAATACGTGGGGGACTATTCCATCTGCGGCATCTGGAGCTCTTGGACCTCACTTTTAATGCCCTCTTCCCTCCTCTTGCCATCCCTTTACAATTACACAACCTCGGCAAATTGAGGTATTTAAGCCTGTTTAATTGTAATTTTATTGGTCAGATTCTAAAAGAGATTTGTAACATGTCCAGCTTAACATATCTTGATATGAGAAAATCTCTTTGATTGGCACTATTCCAACATTTTTGGGAAACCTCACCAAACTCACATATCTTGATCTTAGCAGGAACCAACTAAACGGCACCTACACACTTTCTTTCTTGGATCAAATTTCCAGAATTCGAGGAGTGGACCTTTCAAGGAATATGTTAACTATAAAAGTCAATGGAACTTACATTCCCAATTTTCAACTTGACATCTTAGGTTTGAGGTCTTGTAATATAGTTGGAGATTTTCCATCCTTTATTTCAACTCAATACTCTTTAGGCTATCTAGACTTATCTCGAATACCCTGAGATTCAACTGTTGGGCATGATACTGGACTATTATTAGATAACTTTGCAGAATTCTGAGAATGGAACCGGCTAAACAATGGTAATGCCAGCTGTGACATATCTAACTGCATCTCTTTTGGCATAAGATGAGCAATGGCAAAAAATTTCCTTGCTTGAGACTCCTGCTGCTCAATGTACGAGCTTGTTGCACCCTGCATTTTGTTTCTAGAAGTTGTGTTTACATTAGCTAGATGTACATTTTGAGATTGCATTTGCACTGTTGGATCATCTCGCTTTATTGATGGGCCTGTTGACAGAAGTGGGGAGTTCAAAAAAAGTGGAGCATTTGCAGGCAGTTTGGAACCCCTCTGATGCATAACTAGCACCTTGCTAGGCATAAAATTTTCTAAACTTATTTATTTTTTAATATTATTCCCTTGACTGTTTGTTGCTTGAGATGCCTGACAAACTCCAGATCTAGCTTGATTATCATTAAGGGAAGTATTCAAAATAATCTTTAATATCTTATTTAAAATTATCAATAGAATGCAATCTGTGGCCACGGAACTAAAAGGCACTTGATAAAAGGGCAAAGCACTAGTTCAAACATGTAAGAGAGAGAATTAGAAGCTTGATTATGCATACAAAAATGACAAGATATTTGCTCCTGTTTCATCGGAGGAAACACCTTGTGATCAACGCAATCTAAACCAGTCTTAGAAAATACATCAGTTGAACGCAGAGTTTATGGAATAGTTGAAGGAGTCCTAGTGTTGAAATCATGCTACAGGTAGCTTGGATGGATGACGTTTCAAGGATAGCCTGAGAGAAGTGTGCATTATGAAGATATGATTTGATGTTTGATGCTAAACAACACCGTCATTAAATCTCAGAAAGTGTAAGAGGGCATTTGTCATTTAGGCTCAGGCGGGAGGGTGCTTGGCAGTTTATGTTGAAACAGGGGAAGTGACGATGCAGAATTTGGCTTTACGCCTGCCACAATGACACTAGATATGTTGGCATAGGGGTGAATAGTGAAGATGCAGAATTTGGCTTTACATCTGCCACAGTGAAACTGGAATGTTCAAGGAAAGGAATCTGTTTTTTGTTTAGTGGGTATAACTACCAGCGTACCTCCTCAGTCTTCTACTTTTGCAAATTTTTTCTAAGACTCGTTTAGATTGCGTTGATCACAAGGTGTTTCCTCTGATGAAACAGGAGCAAATATCTTGCCATTTTTGTATGCATAATCAAGCTTCTAATTCGCTCTCTTACATGTTTGCACTAGTGCTTTGCCCTTTTATCAAGTGCCTTTTAGTTCCGTGGCCACAGATTGCATTCTATTGATAATTTTAAATAAGATATTAAAGATTATTAAAGGTAAGCAATATTGTGCACTTCACTTTCTATAATGGTCTCACGTTTCAAAACAACCTTAAATTTCTATTAAACCATCTGCAAATCAAATTTTAAGCTGAAAAATCTCTCAAACAATTTTTACAAATCAAAAATCTTTTTTCAATGCTGATAATTGTAATGATTTTGCTTTGCTTACTTAAAAAAATGTGAATCTATGTTTTATTATTATCTTCTTTCAATAAGAATACCTTGAATATTTTATCTTTTAATAGAATATTCTATTTTTTAATATGTTTCTAAAAAGAAAAATGATAAATTAAAAAAAAAAGGATAAATATTAATAAAAGATATTAGAATTAATAATCTATGTTATTGAATAAGAAATAAATAGAATTGGAAAAAAAAGCTTATCATGTTCTTTTATTTTAAAATAATAATTTGAGATTCACATAAACATAAAGTAATTATGGTTTAATATTTTTAAAACAACAATTTGAAATTTGCATACACTCCACCCGGGCCTAGAATTCAATGGCTATACTGATGATTTCTTGGCTTTATGCTCTAGTTGATATTCTAAAAATTTATTGAACTCTATGGATTGACTAGATATATTTTTATAAACAGTAAATGTAACACATTAAATTATTAATAAACTGTAAATAAGGTACCATCCTTTCGTGTAGCTATGATTCTTAAATAACTAGATTTAATTAGTTATTTTAATTGCCTAAACATACTTCTATTACTATATATATATATATATAGTAAAGATCTCTAATTATTACTAATATGATGACATTTAATGTTTCCCTTTCCATTAATTAACAATATTAAAGGAGTACAAATATATGACTATAAATGTGAATTTTTTAATTTTAATAAATATTGATTGGAATATATCCTTCATTGTTATTGGTAGGAATTGAACGGTTTTCTTCTATGAATCTTCACTATATTTACCAAAAGTGAAGAGTTTCTGGGATTGGTTTCTATGGAGATTTCGGGTCTGGTTTTGAGGGGGACGAACGATTGATAGTTCTAGAACACATGAGAATATACTTCTTGGTGAAAGAAACATACCTCAAGTGTTCGGGTATAACAGATCAATGTGGGAGTCGTATCTCTTTGCACATTAAGCCGCCAACTTGCTAAATGTTGGTATGGACATCCTTTTGGTAATATCCTTCTTGTTTGTGCTTATTTTCGACCCCTGGCTTCCTATTGAACAAAATTATTTCAGATTTATATTTGATCTTTCTGTCATGTTGTATTCTCTCAATGTCTCAAGCGTTACTCATGCTTTTTCTCTGTAACCAAAGCTCTTTCATTCAAATTTGACTACATTTGGGGGTGTAGATTTTCCCCTTCCTCTCTTAACATTTCCCGTTATTTTTCCTTTCTACCTTGGCAAGAGTTCTGCCATCTTCCACGTTATTACTCTCATAAGAAAGTTGTATCTTAGTCATTAGCTTTATGCCTACTAAATATGGTGTCTAATTGTATTAGTATTCTGTATACCCTCTTGGCATGGCTTATATTTATTTCTCTCAATCTTGCACTGTTTAGATACTATACCTTTTTACCTTGGGATTTTATCCCATCCATTATATTCTTGGATGGTTTCATGATTTGTTGAATACCATTAGGATATTTATCTCGTACCAACTCTTTAATCTTCCATCGAATGCTCTTTGTTTTTGTTATCCTTGGAGAGGGTTGTCTAACAAGGTTACTCCATAGTCGTAATACGTTCTCTATTTTGGAAATATCTCTCCAAATCCTCTTTTCCAACCAACGGGTCTTTATAAATGTTTCTCACCAGTATTGGCTATGTTTTGGGGATCGACCTAATATCCTCTTTTGTCTTGCATTACAACCAAAATCATCGAGTGCACATGGAATTAGGTTTCCATCTTTATTGAACCCTTTTTTATTCTCATTTCTTTTATTCTTTATAACTGCAGCAGACCAGAGGCGTCTTGGTTTAGTATTTGAACTGATTCAGATTAGTGGCGTCTTGGTTTAGTACTTGAACTGATTTCTTTTTTGGCCTTTTAGTTGCAAACTATAGCGTCTTTGACTTGCTATGGTTATATATGATGTATGGTAGCTATCGTCACCCTATTGTTATCACTACAACCTTGCTATTAACTGTTTCAAACATGCAATCACTACATTCCATGAGACAACATATCTTTGAAGCATTATGGAAAACAGTACACATGCCTTGTTGCATTTCTAGATTTTGTATGCATGTCTACCAATGCGTTGCCAACCATAATCTTTCACAAAATCCATCTTCATTATACTTTAATGGATTTCCATACCCTATTCCAAAACTCTTGATCATCGTAGGAAAAGTGTTGGCTAAGGGTATTGAATATGGTTGTAAATCTTTTCATCTACACTTAGTGGCCTTTTGTTGTAAGGGTTAATATTATACCTCCCTCACTTTAACCATTGAGCTTCACCTACATAAATATGGTTTTGATTAAGTTAGCAGGGAGAGGTCCCTGATTCCAAAACAACAATATAAACACTAATAAATAGTGTTGGTCTCCCTACTTAGTGCCATTACAGCCAAGAGAAAGCCAAATCCTCCACCCACATAATTAATAAAAATAACCATAGTGAGAAAGCTACTATCACTACTACTAACTTTACCATTGTCAAAGTTTATCATCACCATGCAGATTAAAGAGTTTATAATCATAGCACTAATCAATAAACTAAAATAGTGTATCCACAAAGAGTTTCCATAGTTCAACAAACAACAAACAAGCTATGATAACCAAAAGACCCAACTTAAGTTTAAACAAGTCATTAAACCAAAACAGGGAAGCAAAATGGAAAATAGCTAAACCAACAAACCTAGCTATCATTAAACCTAGTAATTTTATCCTAGTCTTTTGCTAGACTATTAAGAGAGCATTGCCAGTCTTTATTATCCTCCTGACATTGTTCATCCTTGCTAATCTAGTCATATTTCTTCTCCTTTATATCTTTCTTCAACCCACTCTTACTAGTGTCCGCTCCAAACAAGGCCTTCCTCATAATCTCGTCAACCACCTTATAGAGAGAAAGAGTGACATTAATTAATTGATTTGAGTTGTACTTATAAACAAAATGTTGGAAGAGGCATTAAAATTATTGGGTGTAGACACAACATCAAAGAAGAGAAAAGCTATTCACATGAAAACTGATATGATTGAAAATCTTAGGAAGTGATGTCGAACTAAAAATAAGAAAATTATAAGAAAATTTATGTTGACAACTATTGTAGGTAACACTATGCTCCAAAAAAGACAAATATCTTCAGTTTCATCTTGGATTGGTTTTAGTAGGAAAATAATATCACGATATGTTAATATGAGAATGCTTTTCGATGATATCACCTTAAAAGGCAGTTGGGCAATCTTATGTAGAGCTCCTCGTTCTGATAGGATTGAAGAGGGAATCAAGAATTTGTTCACATTATTTTGGAATGATAATACTCGTCCTTCATCAAACAATAGAGATGTTACCAGAAATTGAATTATAGCTAATCAATATGAACATCATACAAAACATTGGTTGGAAACAACACAATATGAAATGTAGGTGTCATTTTGGAGTTAAAATATTAATATAAAGATTGGGAAAACATTGTTTGAAATATTGAATCCATATTATGTCAGGACAAACAAAGTGTTTGAAAATTGTTGTCATTATCATATTGAATTTGATCTCCACTGTTAGTTTTTTTGAAAGTTTGTAGAAGACACTTATGGTTTTGAATATGCTCCTCCTACTAGACAAAGTGAGTTCATCTTATCCATTTATGTTTCAAAAGAGATGATGCGGCTGGTCAAATAAATTGCATAAAAGGAATATGTGAAATAAGTACTGATTTGGCTCTTTTTCCTTTGAAAAATGAAAACATTGATGTAACAAAGATGGTAAATTGCAAGAGTTACAAATATGTAAAGAATGAAATAAAATTTGGGAATGAACCCTAAAGGTTAGAATATGTTGAACATGAGATAGTTGTTGGAGTATTTATGGACAAATTTAAAAAATTCATTCAACCCTACATTCATTTTTTTTTTTTTTGCAAAGTGGCAAGCACAAAAATTCCAAACACTGAGAGATAATTTCCCACTTGGAACTATTCTATCAATTGTTGATTTAGCAGAAAACTATTCCTTTGTTCATCAAAAGGAAATTCAATCAATATACTATTTTTTAGAGAAGATTACTATTATGCTACATGTGTATTATCGACGTGCACAATTAGATTTGGATGATATTCAGAGCATATTTGAAGCACGGGTTATCAAGAAGGAATATAATTTTTATATAAGTGATGATAAATAGCATGACATTCATTATGGAGAACATTGCTTCAAGATGTTTTTTACAAATTTGGAAGAAAGAGGTATAAAAATTGATAAATATTATGTTTGGTTAGATGAATGTGTTGCACAATTCAAATCATCCAGACCATTCTACGTACTATGTAGATATCATTGTAATGAAAAAAATACCACATGTCTGGAGTGTCTTTGAGTGTGGACATATAAAATTTGAACATGATGGTGCTAGAGCTTGCATCAAACGTTCTCTACAAAAGTATGAAATATGTTATAAGGGAGTTCATATAAAAAAATGCACATGATGTTGTTGAATGGTGTAGGACATATTTCACACAAAACGGGGATGTCACATCAACAAGAATAACTCAAGAAGTACCACATAGAGAATTTTAGAGGATAAAAGGTATGCAAACATTTTTAAATTATGCATGTGTGATATATATATATATTTATTCTTGTTTAAATTTTACATTCTTTATTCAAACTTATAAAATGAAATTCATATTTTTCCGCTTTTTATACAATATTATATATGCATGTGTTTAGGTGTGGATAGAAAATTATGCATGGTTGCAAGAGGGTAGAAAAGATAAGATCTTTGCATTCAGTTAGGATCTCACATGTATAGAAATTTATTGTATAGGAGATGTATTTGCAGTGATTGTTGAGCGTTGAAATGTTGACAGAATTAGTTACTATTTATTGCATTGTACTGCAGAGAGGATGAAGTTAATTGAACCTAAACAAAGCAAGGAAATGTTGTTTCCCTAGGTTTCGTGCTTTAAATCAATATATTGAACTCATTTTATAAATTTAAAATTTCAAAATTTTAACAAATTTTTAATTTATTTTCTTTAAAATTATATTGTTAAAATTTGTGACTTGCAGATTCAGCTGTTTTAGAGGGAACCTATTTCAAGCAAATCAAAGTAATTCAACATGCTATTCACTTTGTTGAATACCAACCAGACAATAAGGTGTTTAATATAGCCACCTAGCAGTTGCTACCTCCCTTTGTCTCCATCCACTTAAACATCAACGTGGATGTCGTAAGTGGAGAATAGATCGTGAAAAAATAAAAAACTCAAAAAATCCAAAAAAATAAATTTTTTAAAAATCTAAAAAAATAAAATATCAAAAAATCCAAAAAATCATGCATAAAGTCTCTCAGATCCATCTTGCATATACCTGTTACCCTAAATAATAGCATACAACAAAATAACTACAAATAGGAAAAAATTTCATTTTTAGGAGTCTAATTAATACTATCCTTCGGATATTATTGATTAACATTTCATTGTTACATTCATTATCAAGTATCATCATTGTACACTAAGTATTGATCACATTCCAGAATTTCAAAAAAAAAACTTGTAACTGATCAATTACATTGTGCATTCAATCTGAGTGTAGTATACAAGTATCTTTTCATATTTCACTTTTCATGTCTAGAAAGAGAATACATTTGCATAATAGAAAGCATGATAGAAGTATGGAGTAGGGGTCCCATGCATTGCCTTGTGGTTTGTTGATGCTTGCTAGTTGTCTGTCAGGTCCTAGATCTCCAAGTCCTTGTCTTCATCTTCATTTAGGTCTTTAGGGTTTTCACCTGCATCATGAGAGAAAAAAGAGGTGTCAGATCCAGTTGGATCTAAGTAATACATGGGACACAAACAACATAAAATCAATTCTTCTAATGCTGCATATCAATCTGATGAAATCAATGTAACAAGAAAACATGCATCCACAATATCTGAAACATATTATTAAAGGGACTTGTTCTAAACATGAAACCTTTTGCTATTTATGGTCAGTTTGATGTATGTTATTCTTATCTTTATAACCATATATCTGAATGAAAGGGTTTTATTATTCCTATCTGAGAAACCTTTTTCAGACTTTGATCAACCTGTTAATTTAAAAAATACAAATGAACCAACCAACATTCATGAATGAATGCATCCACTGATGACACTCACCCATAAACATTAATTGATTCATTTTATCTGCTAACCTAACAGATTGATTGGTGATATGTGTACAATAGGTGATCATATGACTGAATGTAGATAGCAGGAGAAAATGCAGTGAGAGTCACGAGCCCATGCTCGAACTTCACATAAGTAATTATATGTAGGAAAGGTTGTTCACATCTCCAGAAGTTACAGTTCACATTCATAAAGAAGGAGAAAATGCAGATGTAGAAAAGGATCCATGATGCTATAGGAGACACATGAGCAAGGAAGGGTTCTTGGTGGACTGAATATGAAGAAGTGCAAGGATGAGATGTTCTCTTTGAAAATGAGAAATGGAAGTAATGTTGTTACAGTGAGTACACAAATGTAGAAAAGGCATAATGGTTCATCTTGAAAAAATCATTGTTAGAAGATTCATGCCTGGTGTTATTATCATTTCTATGTTATGAAATATTGTTGTTTATGCTTATAAAATAGTAAGATTTGCAAAGAAATGGAGATATGTAATAGAGTTAACAAAATGCATATGAGTTGCAAGTGAAAATCAATGAGAAAGAATTGAAGCACATTATGTTGTACGCTTTTATGGAGTAAACATTCAGACAAAACAACTACATTATGAGAAAAATAGTATATGTTCATCAATTGAAGAATTCAAAAAAAAAAATATGCTTTAATGGTTAATGACTTTGAAAGAATATTGTATTCTTGCCCTTAATGCAAAAATTTCAAGAGATGTCTTTATGCAGGGTATTTAGATAGATACATCTTATTCTGGTATAATGTTCATCATGCACACAATGTAGGGAATACAGTCATACTAATGGAGTATACATATTTTTAGGGTTCATATTGTGAGTGGTTCCCATGGGAGTCATGAGCCCGTGCTCAAACCCCATGGGTGGCACCTTATATATTAATAAAAAAAATAGTGTGTTTTTACACTAAAAGGAACAACACTTTCACGGTATTTTGAACATGTCATGTTCTCATTTTTTATAAGGTATGCCCACAGTTTCAAAAGTGAAACTAAGTGTGGTTTACAAATATGCTTGAGGAGAAATTTATACTTATATCTTCAGACAGAGAAATGAAGGTGAAGTTTTGGTCATAATAGAGCAAACATGTTTTGTGCTCATCACAGTTTTGTCATGTTTTAAAACTGTTAAGTGGAGAGCATTAATAAAGAACATGATAGCAAGAAGACAACCAAAAATAACTTGGTGTTTAGGGTTACATCAGAAAAGATAGGATTGTGGTGGATTTTCGAAGTAGTCAAACAATGGGTTCGATATGAAGAGAAGTAACATTAAAAAACCCCTAATTTTTATTTCAAAGAGATGTAATCAAGGAGACCCTAGAAATATGGAGCTACATGAACCCGAGTTCTAGAAATAAACATACATAAGATTACAACTTGTTACAAGTAGAGTGCTTTCATTCTACGTAGAGTAAACAGAAGTGCGAGATGTAACTTATCTGGAAGAGATGAAGATTAGGAGCCAAGTGTCTTGGGTCAACATCAAGAGAGATAGAGCCTGAGATTTGTGTTTTTTAACAAAGAAAGTCGTGACCTCTTCAAGTGTAAGTTTACTATTAGTTGGGAATGACTCTAAATCAGTGGCTGACATTCCTAGTTTCAAGTCTGAATCTCATGCATTTCTCTACACCTCTCAACCACAACTTAGAGTCATTCCAAGCTAACAGTGGTTGTTAAAAACTACCAACTCCAAGTCCTGGTTCAAAGAAAAAGTAGTGCCATATATTATGGATTCTAAAAACAACAGAGCCCAAGCTTTGCAAGTTACCTCTGCAGGTGTTTCGCACATTGGAGGCCACAGGTCATAACTCATAGTCGATAGAGCCTGAGATCTTAACTCCAAGTTCAACCAAATAAGCCTCAGACTCTAGAGAAATGCAAAAAATGTACCATGTGTTATGGCAGAGCAAGTTCAAACCCATGGTTTCACACAAAGCCCGAGCTTCTATACATACTCCAGAAGCAGATTCAACACCATTGATTATGGCTTCCCAACTCTAGTTCAAACAAGCATGGAGGCGCCAAAGAAGACAAAATACTAAGTGCAAAATGAAATCAACAAACACTATGCAATGTGTTTTACCCATCTTTGAAATCCCCTGACAAACAGAGTTAATTCTATGTCAGTTCGCAGTGCCTTGACATTCCCTCTATAGTGCCATGATAGTACCTTCATGCCACAAAGACAACATGCCATCTTTTCAGTATATCAGATATGAGATGTTATCGAACATTGAGCTTGAGTTACATCAACTTAGCTGTATTGTGGTTGGGTTGATGCAAAGTTAGGGTTTGCTCATGCCATGGTATCAGGTTGAGTAATAGAGTTAGAATTCTATACTACGCTATCAAGTTAGGGTTTATGTATTTGGGATTAGTGATTTTTGATATGTCATGTAATAGGGTTGGGGAAGTGTATTAAGAGATGTATTTTTCATTCGCCAACTTGAGGAGGCTAAACTTAAGGCTTGATTTGTGGTATTTGTTAGACCTTAGGGTTTAATGATTTTTTGCTATTGTAGAGGACTTTTGAGGGAAATATATTTCAAAGTTTAGACATGTGGGCTATATTGTGAATCCTTTGCTTCATGCTTTGGGGGTTAAAGATTTTAGAAAAGAGAGATTTTAGTGAAATATCTTGTTCCTATAGCCTTTTTTATGTATTTTGTATCCATTGGGTTGCAGATTTTGGAGATAGAGCATATAGTGAACTTCTTGTTCCTAGATGTTTTTTGGAGTCCATTTTGTAATCTATTCTGTTATATTTTTGAAGGATAATAAAGCAGACACTTGATTTCTATATTCTTTTAAGTTTGGGTTTCACATCCTATTTGCATCTTTTCTTGCAAGTGTTTTATTAGATTAATATCTGAAAGAAGTGAGTTTTATATTCCTTCCATAGGTAATCAAAAATTTCAAAGCCTTGTAAGAAATCTGTATGTTTGTTGATTAGTCAAGCTATTCATGGTTCAAACCCTAGTAGTAAGATTTGGTTAGCCTATATGTTGATCAGAGATCCAAAGCACCAAGCTTAAGCATATGAGTTAGGGTTTTCTGCATTATTGTCCAAAGAAAGTTTGACCCCAATTTTTGTGTATCACCTTACTTTTAATTCCAGTTTTGTTTTCAAAAGATTCCTTTTTCCCTTTTCCCCATTAAGTTACCAATCAGGAGGTAATATTCCATATCAAATAGGAACTGGCCTAGAATCCAGAGACTCCTTCTCAATCATAGTCCACCCATAGCTAGAGAAGGTTTCCATTGTTAGGATAGGATATTGTCAAAGCCCCAATGCCGGAGTTGGGGTGGTAATTCTAAACCTCAACAGTTTTTGGCATGCTCGGTGGGACATTTGTGATACATGAACCAAATCCAAACAAGGAGTGGAAAATACTTTGAGTATTTACAGTTATCACATACCAGGAGAGGAAGAACTTTATAGAGAGAGCCTAGAGGTCCAAACGAGATTTCTTTCCAGCCTATAATAAGGGGTAGGAAGTTAGGAAGGCCAAGGAAAAGAAGAACTGAGACAATTTCAGCTCCTCCCAATTACTACGCTGATTTATCAAATTCTGATCAAGAATCTTTAGAAAGTCCTCCAGCACTTCAATTTCAAGTTGTTCTTGAGCCATCATCAAAAGAGGAACTACCTGAAGTTGCATATTTTACTGCAGCAACACGAGAAATGGCTAGATGATTGTCTTTTGTTCCATTTGATCAAGGTAGTCCTTTAAGGATTGCAAATCAAAAAAATATACCATTGGCAACATTGAAGGGATTACCATCTTTCATGGGAGAAGGACAAACAACAGCCATTGAGCACATCAGAGATATTGCTTCTCTTTGAAATTTCCAACACATCACAGAGGAGGATGTGGCTTTGAAGTTATTAGCTGCATCATTGAAGGGAAAAGGATTGGAATGCTTCCAAACTTTTCGAGTTGGATTCATTGCTACTTGGGATGCACTAGGTGAGGGAATATCTAAATTTTTTGAAGATAAATCTGACAATCTTTCTTTGGTGGAACAACTGACTACTATCAAAAGGGCTCCATAAGAGGAGATGAATGATTTCAATCTCAGATTTTAAAAGACTTGGAATAGGATCCCAGATACGGTAAGACCTTCTGCTGAATATGCATTTTTGTATTTTCTTAAAATCCTGAATAGTGATATTTCAGTAATGATCCAATCCATGGGGGGAAATTCTTTACCTCAATCTTTTGAGATTGCAACTAGGGCAGAGAATAGCCTCATTTAGGCAGTGAAGATAGCTCCTAGGCCTCCAATGCCTTACTTTCTTAAAATCCAATCCAATATGCCATTAGTTGTTCCACCTTTGGCTCCATTGCCATCTTATAAGAGTGAAGAGATAATGCATGCTACCCCGTCTAATGAGTTGCAAAGTATTAAAGATAGCCAACAAAAGATTGAGAGTTTACTCTAGACTTTTGGAAATGAGTTAGTAAACCTGAAAATGTAGCAAAGCAATCCAATAGCCCATACCCCAAACCAGTTTTGCTAGTTCTTCATCCCAGCATCCTACTCAACCCGCCTACCAAGGTGGCAAGCAACAATACCATGGAAATAACACTACAAATAGGCAAAATTGGGATTAAAGGCCCTGTAGACCTTATAATCCTGCACCCCTTAATGTTGTTAGGGATATTGTCCCTAACCAAAATAATCTTGCTACTGATTATGAATGGTGCTATCCTTGTAATGAATCCTACAATCAGTCTAAGTGCACTAATAGAGTGCTTAATCAAGCCCTAATGGTTCAAAATGCAATTGATTCACGGCCTACTGCATCCACTGATGAGACTCAACAACACCATGATCTGACTACTCAAGACACTGCATTTCTTAATTAGCAAGAGGAAGCATTCTTTGGATTAAGTTATGATTCACCTATGTCAGCAAATATAAGAGCCAAGAAGAGAGCTCTAGAATCAGAGCAATCAGCTGCCAAGTTTGCTGCCACAACCCAATTACCACTCATTCTTCTAGTTTCTATTCTAAAGGGGCCTCCTACTTTTGCAAACAAAGAAACACAACATCAGAGGTAGGCAGAATAGACCATTGTTAAATCACCTCAGAAGGTACAATTTGTTGTTCCATATAATATTGTTGATAATATGAAGAATATGAATGTTTCTATTTCTATGTGGGACTCATTATCTATTCCAGGAAAAGTTGATTTATTGAAAGAAGAGCTGTCAAAAGGGACAGCAAGTTCACATCAAGATTTTCAACACCCTCCTAGAGTGGTTATGACCAATTCAGAGCCCTCAAAAGTTCATGATGAGGTGGTTAAAGAATAAAAGAAGTTTGTTAGAGTGCAGCAACCGACAGCACAAGTGAGTAAGAAGACTACAAATTTGAAGCAACCAGCAGTGATAGTTGATAAAGGACCAACAAATATGCAAAAGATGATAGAAAAGGAAGGTAAAAAATCTGCAAATATTAAGCCTCTTCCTTTCTATGTTTCTTTGATCACTAGAAACAAGTTGGTGCATAATTGTAGGGTTGACAGTGATGCAAACAACACTATCATGCCAAAGAAGATAGCTGATTTCTTGGATTTAAAGTATGAACCTCTTGATCTAAAGGAGTTTTCCAGCTGGATGGTTCTTCAGTTAAGACCATAGGTGTTGTTAAAAATGCAAGTTTGACCTTACACTCATGTCTAAACTTCTCCATTTCCCAAGATATTTTTGTCATATATCTGCCACCTTACTTTGCCCTATGTTTATCAAGAGACTTCATAGCCAAAATAGATGGATACTTCTCATCAAATTGGTCTCACCTGTATTTTAGAACTAGATATGGTGCTAACTGCTAAGGTGACCATAAAATCAGATTTATGGGCCAAAGATCACATAGAGCCCTATAATCCTAGTCCCATAAATGCAAATTGTGTGATCATGGATCCAGATGAAATCATTGATAGTTCAGCTTATAACACACAAACCGAGGAATATCCTGGTATGGTTTTGGATGAATGGGCTACCAGAGATGATCAAGATGATGATGTGTTTGATGCTAGTTTTGGTAATTATTTGATGTTAGAATCTAATTAAATTATGCCTAATCTGATTAAAGGTCAGCGTTCTAAATCTGAATTATCTAATGAGCTATGGGACTTGTATTTTGATGGATTTAAGAACAAAGATGGTGTTGGTGCAGGGGTTATGTTAATTTCACCTGATGGTGATAAATTTTATGCTGCATATAAACTATCTTTTCCATGCTCTAATAATATTGCTGAATATGAGAGTTTGATCCAGTGATTAGAATGAGCAAGAAAAAGATGAATCAAGTTCTTAAGGGCATTTGGGGATAGTGAGTTGATAATAAAGTAGGTGAGAGGCATAAATGCTGTTAAAAATGATCTTTTGAAGTTGTATAAATCCAGAGTTTCTGATATTTTGGATAATTTTGATGCATTTAACCTCATTTCTATACCTAAAAGAAAAAATATGCATACTGATAGGTTGGCTGGTATTGGTGCTCATGTTTCAATTACTGAAAACAAAGGAGAGATTTCAAGTCATTCATGTGTTAAAATTATTGTAAGTCCATCTATCCCAGACAATGATATTAATTGGCAGGTGTTTAATACTGATGAACATATTTTAAGCTTTATGACTGAAACAGAAGGCTTTTCACCTTCTAAAAATGATAAATTCAGTCAACAAATGGAAAATCAAATCATTCAGTTGAAGACTAATAAGCTTCCAAGGGGATTAGTTACCTTAGAGTCAACTTTCAACTTTGATGATCAATTCAGAAAGAACAAAACCATCTTGTTGATCAAGGAAGATCACTATGAAGAAGTGGATATATTGAGGGACAAGTACTTGAAGGTTGGTAACATTAATTCCCCTAAAGAAAAGAAAATACTTATTGATTTGTTTAGGGAATATAATGATGTGTTTGCATGGGATTATGCTGACTTAAAAGGATTTGATCCTCAATTAACTCAATATACCATAGAATTAGAGCCAAATGCCAAGCCCATTAGACAAAGGAAAAGGCCTATCAACCCCAAACAAGAACCTTTAATGCTGAAAGGATTGACTAAGCTTCTGAATGGTGACATCATATTCCCTATCAAGCATACCTCTTCGGTTTCAAATCTTGTTCCTGTGAGGAAGAAGAATGGAGAGATAAGACTTTGTGTAGATTTTAGAGACCTCAATAGGGCATCTTTGAAAGAGAGGCACCCTCTTCCTTCTATGGAATAGATCCTAGAATATGTCTTTGGTTCTAAGAGATTTTCCCTTCTTAATGGTTATTCTAGTTATAACCAGATTTTAGTTAAAGGATCTGATCAATTTAAAACAACATTTACAACTAAATGGGGTACAATGGCTTACATGAGAATGCCATTTGGGTTGTCAAATGCAGGGGCCACTTTTCAGAAAGCAATGGACATGGATTTCAAGAATTTAATCTATTTTTTCAGTTCATGAAGGAAAACTTCTAGGATATCAGGTGTCTGAGGAAGGTACAACTATTGAACCTGAGAGAATTCTTGCAATTCTAGAACTTTCATTGGCTAAACACAAGAAAGGGTTGCTGAATTTTATTGGGAGAATAAATTTTGTTAAAATTTTTATCCCTGATATTGCAAACCTATTGAAACCACTGATTGATATGCTTAAAAACAATGTCCCTTTCAGCTGGATAGATGAGGGAAAGAAGAATTTTGAATTGATAAAGTAGGCTTTGTCTTCAGCCCCTAATCTTGTTAATCTTGATTTTACTAAAGACTTTATTCTATATTCTTATGGTGGTTTTGATACTAATTCAGCAATGCTAGTTCAAAAGAATGAAGAAAAATATGAGCATCTAGTTGCCTTTTTTAGCAAAGGTATGGATGATTATGAGAAAAGATACAACTTTGTAGAAAAACATGTGCTAGCTATTATAAAAGACCTAAAAATTTTAAGCATTTGATTTCTAGGAATAGGATACACCTAATGGTTGCACATCCTAGCATTAAAGTGTTTTTTCTAAATAAATATGTCAATGAAAAGAGGGCAGGGTGGGTAACAAGAGTCATGGAATATGATGTACAAATCCATGTGACGAAGCTGGTTAGAGGAAAAGGCTTATGTGCTCAAACGACAGAAGAAGAAGATAAAGTTGAAGCCACTAAAGAGGTTCCTTTTCCCCAAGGTAATTTAGTACTAATCAATGATTCAGTATCCTGGTTATCAGATATAACCAAATTTATGCAAACTGGTCAATGTCCAATGAATCTTGATAGAGCCAAAAGGAGATACTTTAGGTTACAATCTATTCCTTATGTTCTAATTGATAATATTCTTTATAGGAAAGATTTTTCTGGTATGCTTCTCAAGTGCATAGACTATGTTGATCAGAGAAAGGTTCTATCTGAATTCCATGATGGGTCTTGTGGAGGGCATTTCAGCCCTAAAACTACAGCATGGAAAGTTTTAAGAGCTAGCTATTATTGGCCAGATTTTTTCAAAGATGCACATTCATGGGAAAGAAAATGCCAAAAGTGTGCTATTTTTGCAAGAAAACAAAGGTTGCAAGAATTACCGTTAAAGTCAATCATTGTAGATCAGCCATTCAATAAATGGGCAGTGGACTTTATAGGTCCAATAAATCCAAATTCTAGTGGAATAGACAAGTGGATCTTAAGTGCCACATAATATTTCACCAGATGGAATGAGGCTATTGCACTAAAGGAATCTACTGGAGCTGCTATTTTGAAATTCTATGATGATATTGTAACAAGGTTTTGAGTCCCTCAGTCAATAGGGTCAGATAATGCTTTAGCTTTTGTTGGGTCAGCTATAATAGAGTGGGCTGTCAGGAATGGCATTTATTTGAATACTTCTTGTAATTATTACCCACAGGGCAATGGTCTTGCAAAATCTACCAATAAGAACCTGATTAGGATCATCAAAAAGACTCTGCAAGGAAACAAGAGGGATTGGCACTCTAAATTGAAGGCAGCCTTATGGCTGGCTAGAATAACACCTAAATAGGTTATTGGGAACTCACCTTATGTCTAGGTTTATGGTAAAGAGGCCAGATTGCCTATTTTTATAGAGTTTCCAGCTTTACAGCTTGCTGATCAAATGTTACTATTTGAAGAGGGAGATCCTCTTAAACTAAGATATGCTGAATTGCTGCAACTAGAAGAAGAAAGAAATAAGTCATTGGATAGTATGGAGTTAAGGCAAGCCCAAACTAAAAGGTATTTTGATAAGAGATCTACATCCTGATATTTCAAAGAAGGGGATCTAGTACTCAAGTAGGATGTATTGAAGAGCAAGCTGGGTCAACATGATAAATTTGACCATTTTTGGTTAGGCCCTTTTATTATTACAACTTGTAAGGAAAATAATGCTTATCAGTTGGCCAGAACTGATGGGGAAGTTCTACAAATTTCACTTAATGGAATTCACCTCAAGATTTTCTTTGAGGGTTAGGTTTAGTCTAGGTTTTATTTCAATAAGTGTTGTCCAAGCACTAGGTCTTTAGGTTGCATGAGTCTAGGTTACATGCATTTTCATTTCAATAAAGCTTGCATCCATAGTTCTAGTTTTGTAGCTCCATTATCCTAGGATGAGGTCTAAAGGTCATGTCTATCAGGTAGACATCCAATAGAAGTCACCAAAATTGTTACCCTAAATAACACCATACAACAAAATAACTACAAATAGGAAAAAATTACATTTTTAGGAGTCTAATTAATACTATACTTCAGATATTATTGATTAAAATTTCATTGTTACATTCATTGTCAAGTATCATCATTGTACACTAAGTATTGATCACATTCCAGAATTTCAAAAAAAAAAACTTATAACTGATTAATTACATTGTGCATTCAAACTGAGTGTAGTATACAAGTGTCTTTTCATATTTCACTTTTCATGTCTAGAAAGAGAGTACATTTGCAGAATAGAAAACATGATAGAAGTATGGAGTAGGGATCCCATGCATTGCCTTGTGGTTTGTTGATGCTTGTTGGTTGTCTGTCAGGTCCTAGGTCTCCAAGTCCTGGTCTTCATCTTCATTTAGGTCTTTTGGGTTTTCACCAGCATCATGAGAGAAAAAAGAGGTGTTAGATCCAGTTGGATCTAAGCAATACATGGGACACAAACAACATACAATCAATTCTTCTAATGCTGCATATCAATCTAATGAAATCAATGTAACAAGAAAATATGTATCCACAATATCCGAAACATATTATTACTTGTTCTAAACATGAAACCTTTTTCTATTTATGGTCACTTTGATGTATGCTATTCTTTTCTTTATAACTAGATAACCAACAAACATTCATGAATGAATGCATCCACTGATGACACTCACCCATAAACATTAATTGATTCATTTTATTTACTGACCTAACAAATTGATTGGTGATATGTGTGCAATAGGTGATCATATGACTAAGTGTAGATAGCAAGAGAAAATGCAGTGAGAGTCACGATCCCGTGCTCGAACTTCACATAAGTCATTATATGTAGGAAAGGTTGTTCACATCTCTAGAAGTTACAGTTCACAATCATAAAGAAGGAGAAAATACAGATGCAAAAAAGGATCCATGATGCTACAAGAGACACATGAGAAAGGAAGGGTTCTTAATGGACTGAATATGCAAAAGTGGAAGGATGAGAGGTTCTCTTTGAAAATGAGAAATGGAAGTAATGCTATTACAGTGAGTACACAAATGCAAAAAAGGCATAATGGTTCATCTTGAAAAAATCACCGTTAGAAGATTCATGCTTGGTGTTATTATCATTTCTATGTTATGAAATATTGTTGTTTATGCTTATAAAACAGTAAGATTTGCAAAGAAATGGAGATATGTAAAAGAATTAACAAAATGCATATGAGTTGAAAGTGAAAATCAATGAGCAAGAATTGAAGCAACATTATGTTGTACGCTTTTATAGAGTAAACATTCAGAGAAAACAAATACATTATGAGCAAAATAGTGTATGTTCATCAATTGAAGAATTCAAAAAAAATATACTGTAATGGTTTATGACTTCAAAAGAATATTGTATTCATGCCCTTAATGCAAAAATTTCAAGAGCTATCTTTATGGAGGGTATTTAGACAGATACATATTATTCTGGTATAATGTTCATCATGCACACAATGCAGCACATATAGTCATACTAATGGAGTTTACATATTTTTAGGGTTCCTATTATGAGTTGTGCCCATGGGAGTCACGAGCCATGCTCGAACCCCATGGGTGGCATCTTATATACTGATGAAAAGAACAGTGTGTTTTTACACTAAAAGGAACAACACTTTCACGGTGTTCTAAACATGTCATGTTCTCATTTTTGATAAGGTATGCTCACGGTTTCACTAGTGAAGCTAAGTGTGGTTTACAAACATGCTGGACAGGAACTTTATACTTATATCTTCAGACAGAGCAATGAAGGTGAAGTTTTGGTCATAACAGAGAAAACATGTTTTGTGCTCATCACAGTGTTGTCATGTTTTAAAACCTTTAAGTGGACAACATTAATGAAGAACATGACAGCAAGCAGACAACAAAAAATAACTTGGTTTTTAGGGTTACATCAGAAAAGATAGGGTTGTGGTGGAGTTTTGAAGTAGTTAAACAATGGGTTCGACATGCAGAGCAGTAACATTAAAAAAACCCTTAATTGTTATTTAAAAGAGTGCTTTCATTCTACGTAGAGTAAATAGAAGTGAGAGATGTAACTTATCTGGAAGAGGTGAAGATTAGGAGCCAAGTGTCATGGGTCAACAGTAGGAGAGACAGAGCCTAAGATTTATTTTTTTTAACAGAGAAAGTTGTGACCTCTACAAGTGTAAATTTACTATTGGTCAGGAAAGACTCTGAAGTAGTGACTAAGATGCCTAGTTTCAAGTCTGAATCTCATGGATCCCTCTACACCTCTCAACCAAAGCTTAGAGTCATTTCAAGATAATAGTGGTTGTTAAAAACTACCAACTCCAAGTCCTGGTTCAAAGAAAGAGAAGTGCCGTGTGTTATGGCTTCTAAAAACAACAGAGCCTGAGCTTTGCAAGTTACCTCTGCAGGTGTTTTGCACATTGGAGGCTACGGGTCATAACTCATAGTCGACAGAGCCCAAGCTCTTGAACTCCAAGTTCAACCAAATAAGTCTTAGACTCCAGAGAAATACACAAAATGCACCATGTGTTATGGCAGAGCAGGGTCAAACCCATGGTTTCACACAAAGCCTGAGCTTCTGTAAATACTACAAAAGCAGATTCAGCGCCATTGGTTATGGCTTCCCAACTCCAATTCAAACAAGCATGGCGGCGCCACAGAAGAAAAAACCCTAAGTGCAAAATGAAATTGATAAAAACTATGCAATGTGTTTTACCCATCTTTGAAATCCACTAAAAAATAGAGTTAATGCTATGTTAGTTCGCAGTGCCTCAACATTCCCTCCATAGTGCCACGACAGTACCTTGATGCCATGAAGACAACATGCCATCTTTTAAGTATATCAGCTATGAGCTGTTATCGAACATTGAGGTTGAGTTACATCAACTTAGTTGTATTGTGGTTGGGTTGATGCAAAGTTAGGGTTTGCTCATGCCATGGTGTCAGGTTGAGTAATAGAGTTAGACTTCTATACTAAGCTGTCGGGTTAGGGTTTATGTATTCGGAATTAGTGATTTTTGATATATCATGTAATAGGCTGGGGAAGTGTATTGAGAGATGTATTTTTCATCTACCAACTTGAGGAGGCTAAACTTAAGGCTTGATTTGGGGTATTTGTTAGACCTTAGGGTTTAATTATTTTTTTCGATTGTAGAGGACTTTTGGAGGGAAATGTCTTTCAAAGTTTAGCCATGTGTGCTTTATAGTGGATCCTTTGCTTCATGCTTAGGGGGGTCAAGATTTTAGAAAAGAGAGATTTTAGTGAACTATCCTGTTCGTATAGCTTTTTTTATGCATTTTATATCCATTGGGTTGCAGAATCTGGAGATAGAGCATATAGTGAACTTCTTGTTCCTAGATGTTTTTTGGAGTCCATTTTGTAATCTATTCTGTCAGATTTTTGAAGGATAATAAATAAGACATTTCATTTCTATATGCTTTTGAGTTTGGGTTTCACATCCTATTTCCATCTTTTCTTTCAAGTATTTTATTAGATTGATATCTGAAAGAAGTGAGTTTTATATTCCTTTCATAGGTAATCAAAAATTCAAAGCCTTGTAAGAAATATGTATGTTTGCTGATTAGTCAAGCTATTCATGGTTCAAACCCTAGTAGTAATATTTGGTTAACCTATATGTTGATCAGAGATCTAAAGTACCAAGCTTAAGCATATCAGTTAGCATTTTCTACATTATCGTCCAAACAAAGTTTGACCCCAATTTTGGTGTATCACCTTAATTTTAATTCCAGTTTTGTTTTTAAAAGATTTCTTTTTCCCTTTTCCCCATTATGTTACCAATCATGAGGTGATATTCCATATAAAATAGGAACCAGCCTAGAATCCAGAGACTGCTTCTCAATCATAGTCCACCCACAACTAGAGAAGGTTTCCATTGTTAGGATAGGATATTGTCAAAGCCCCAATTCCTGAGTTCGGGTGGTAATTCTAAACCTCAACAATACCAAGCTTTCGTCATATTTTGAAAATTTTCCCAAGCCCAACACATTTCTTTACAACTGGGGGCATTCATCTAAATGAGTAGATTTCATCAAAGAATGTACCAATTCACACATATCAAGGCATCAAACCACACAAAATAGACACTTGAACCTTTGATTTACATCATTGTTTGATATTCCATATGATCTTGATAAGATGAAAGCCTTGACCTTCATTGACTTATTATTATCAGGACTAAAATAAACAAAACCCAAACGATCAAGATGGATGATGTTCTATTTAAATTATAGAGACAATAAAAGCGCTACAAGGTTTTGATGAGATATTGAGTTTTCTTGAATCAAGTTCTTTTTATTTAATCAATGATGTTTTGACTAGATTGTCAATGATGAAATCATGACGTCTTTTTTTGATTTCTGTGTGATTGTTTTAAGGTTGTTTCTTTGAAGTATGAGATTTTGTCTAAAGAGATGACCATCAAAGAGTCATCGAGGAAATCATGCATATGGAAGGGATTCAATCTCTATCTATTTAGGCCAAAGGATACCTGGGTCATTTAGATCTTCCATATCTCAATGCCAACAACCACTTGCAACATTGAATCTGATGAAAGTGGTATTCATACTCCCATGGTTGAACCTGTGAGAGTTGTACCAACTTCATTGTTGAAATATGAAGGAAGGAGGTATTTAGATTAACATGGTTTAAAAATCTACCTAGTGAGGGTTGTACTCTTTTTGTGGTTCCAAAAGGATCGATGATGAAAAATTAAATCCATGCATTCTTTTGCAATAATCACATTTAGCTGCATTCCTCTAGATTAGACTTGCATTGCAGTTGTTATAAGATTTTCCCAAAAGGGGGTGGAAGTTAATCATAGTTACATCATCAAATATCTGATCCATTACATGATGAATGCTACATCACATATATCATCACTATGCATTTTCTCACCTAGGGGCAACCTAACCATTAATTCATCTTTAAGTGCAACCTAACTTTATTCATCACCTATACCTACATCTTCACCCGAATCATATAAAATGTCCATATCTATAAGTGTACCACTATTAATATTCCACAGGAAACTAATTTTTGCAATCAAATCAAATATCAATCATTCAAATCATTCAATTGATCATTTCAGGTCAATCATTTATCTGATCATCCATTTTCTCATCTTGAGCGCATCAGTTTGTTCATCTCTCTAGATCTTGAGAGTGGATTATTAAATTATTAAATCAATCTATCGACCTACCTATCCTATTAAATTGGCATCAATACAAAATCAATGAAGTGATTCTGACTGACATCAATTGATATCCAAACATCATCAACTTATATGAAACTTACACAATATCTCCTCAATCATAGTTGCTATCATTAAATTCTCTTATGATATGGGCATTTTCAAATTGATTTTATTGGGACACAAATAAAAATTAACAAACTCAACAAAATAATCCAAAATCATTTCAATTCATTTCTCGAGGCGACATCATATCCATATCGAGGATTGAAACCAAGAATTCACATCAGAGTTTTTTTTTATCATCAAGGGCAACATCTTATCATCAATCAAATTTGGGGCTTAAAAATTTCATCATCATCAGTGGGGCATCTTAATCAGGTTATTTTTCATGTTAGGACATCACATAAGAGTCCTATAAAATTAGTTCCATCAGTGAATCAGGTGTATCATCAAGATTAGATCAACCGATCAAACATCAGACATTCTTGGAACCAATGTGCTTCGCACACTGATTCAAAGAGGGCATTTGTAGACACCTAAAATTGGAAAAGAAATTCAAAAAAGGAATAAAGTGATCAAATCAATTCAAATAAAGAAAATGCTAAATTAATTGAATTATTAAAACCCTTTAGAATAATTAAATCAAATTAATCAAATAATTGTGCAATTGAGATTAATCAATTGATTGCATAGTTAAAATCAATTTAAATCCAAAAATTTCAAGGGTGCACATGGATAAAGAAATTCAATTAAATCATTTAATTAATTCCCTTAATTTCCTCATCCATCACATGGGATAAATTAGATCAATATATAAGGATTGAGAATGGGAGCTCACATGGATCAAGCCAAATCAATTCTTCCTCAAACATCTTGGAGTTGCATCTTGACCACTAATATTGTCCCCTTATTTGAAACCACCATTTAAATGGTCTCACAATTTCAAACCCCTAATTTAACCAAGCCTTAATCATGGTTTAATAAAATCTACCCCATACCCTTGGAGAAGTCTTTAAATAGAAGCCAATTTTGATGCATTTAAGATCACACACACTCATGAAGCAAAGCATCATCACTATAGGGACAATCTTGATCAAAGAGCTTTAATTCTCATTGTAGGAATCTCATTTATGGATGCTTTAAGATGAGAGCATCATTTTTATTTCTTAGTTAGAGAACATTGAGATGCTCAATTATTGATTTCAATTCAATTAGCTATTCTTTGTTAAATATTTATTGAATTGATAGATACAATACTAATATCATGAAGGTATGATTTCATATACATAAATGGAACCCACCGTGGGGATTTAAGCCTCATTTCTAACAGATTTATTATATTTTTTTGTGTATTTAAGTGTGTTATTTTGCAGAAATTTTTAGGTTATAGGAAAAGTGATGCATGGATACCCAAAGTGTGACACCCGTAAGTAGAGAAATAGTGTGTATTGTACTTTCTGTCTTCTTTCTTTTATTCTCTCAACGCATCTGATAGTGAAGTGACACATATTTAATCTTCTTTAAGTGCATTTAATTTGTCTTTTAACACTCTACTCTGTGCTGAATAACGCTTTGTTTACTACAAAATAATGCTTACAAGAAGTTAAAGTAGCGCGTAGACAAGTTTAAAGTAGCGCTCTTTTTGGACTGTAAATTTTTCAGGTGCTAAGTCTTTGTATTTTATGTTCATGCTCTCCCTTGAGGTCCTGTCTATTTTTTTTAAACTTTGGTTATCTTTTGTTCAAAACCCTTGGTTACTTTTTGAAAAAAACCCTAAGTCTCTCATATCTGTTATATTTGTGCGTTGGCTTTTTCATCAACTTAATTTGTTTTAAAAAATGTGTCTTAGGTTTGCATGGCTAGGGCCCTTTTTGTTTTATGCCATGTTTCCTATACTAACCTGCAATCTTCTTTTTCAGACGTTGCTTTAACATACAAGTGACCCTAGAGGAGAAAAAAAATCCAAGATGTGCTTCGTAAGAGATCTATGAGGAGAGAACTCCACAAAAATGATGTTTTAGTAGCCGAAGAATTATTTTCACTTCATTAGTTTAAGAATTCAAGCTTTCCTAATCAATAATACTTCTACTTTCTTGTCTACTATGTTTGTTAAAGTGGAAGCTATTATGTTATTCAGCCTTTATAGGTATGTTTTTGGGTTTTCCTATTTTCCTTATTATTAGTTGATTAAGTGGTTTGGCAAACTCCCGCATACTAGCATGGTAATATATAAACTAAGATAAATAATACAATAATCACAATTAAAAAATAGACTACTCAAGCATCAAGACAATAGGAAATAACCCCCGAGTAACTTTTCAACATAGTTTTTAAATATTTGAAATATTCTCTCAAAACTGTAAAGGGGTATACAAAGTTCAAGGTAATTAAAAAATAGGTCAAAATGCAGCACGAGTGTTATGAGATACTTAATTAAAAAATAGGTCAAAAATGCAACATGGATCATAGTTAAAATTTTATGATGGTATACTTAACTTCATTGGGTTGAGGACAAACAATGGGTGTAGTATGGAATATACTATAAATCTTCTTCCAAATTATATACTAGTGTAAAAGGCCAAGGATATGAATTGTATCCATAGTTTAGTGTGTAATGTATTAACATTATTTTTCTCTTTGGGATGCACTATGAATATATTATAGTTAGTCATTATATAAAATCTAGTCACTATTTTATTTGTGATGCTTGTATGAGCACATCACTACTAATTTTTTTTATTTATGTATGCACTAGTTACTATTGTCTTTATGTTGTATGTAGAAGCTACTTGCTATGTATGCGATGTATGCCATAGCTTATCAATTTGTGTAACTATGATGTGTATGAGATAGATAGCTTTTTAACCTATGATATTTATAAGCTACTCATTTCTATATATGTGATCTACAGTCAAGACAATAATTATATGTATGATTTGTGATATTACCATTTTGCACATGCTTACATTTTTTATTAAGTAAAATAGGTTTTATAGGGTTACTGAAACCCGAAACAAAGTAATAGTAAGGTTAAGCCCAGTTTAAAATAGAATAAAGAAAAAAGACAGAACAGGCCAACAAGGCCAGAGAAAAAAATAGAGAGCTTCTAAAAAAGAAGGAAAAATAGAGTTAGCAGAAAAGACCAGGGAACCTCATGATAAGTCCACCATCACTATGGCCACCTTGGCCTTGAGAAACTCTATATTGGCTGCTGAATCCTTGATCTTTTGGAGATCTAATGCCAAGTCCTTGTCCTTAATCTTCTTGGTGCTAGCTCTAGTTCTCTGGCCGGGACCCTATTTAGTATTCTATTATGTCTCCATCTCCATGTTGGCCGCCTCCAGCCCATCTAATTTGGCCTCCAACTTCTCGATGATGCTGTTGGTATGATCTTTGGACGCCTTCTTTAAGGTATACCAACACTATGACTATAGTCTTTAAGGTAGCTTCTACCTTAGTCATGTTATCCTCCATCTTTTTCACTCTGTCGCTTAGACTCTACTCTCCTGATCCTCAGTAGTCCTATAATTTTTAGCCTTTTCGTTACCTTTTACCCTTTTTTTAAGATCCTCCACTTTGTGGAATGGCCATTTGATCGTTATGTAATTATCAACCATTCTATTTTGGGAATTATTGAGCAGGTCCATCTTGAACTCCCTGGTATTATCATTAAGCACCACCAATGATGGGTCAATAAGCTCATCTAGAATTATATGGCCTCCCTCTCCTTCAATAACCTTGGGTTTTATGAATTCTCTGGTTATCCCCATCTTTGTTGTTTTGACATTAAAGTCACGCCAACTAATTATCTTCCCCTACTCTTCCATATAACAACAGAACTCACTATCCTTCCTGTTATCCTTCCCCATTTCATGGGGAGGGGAAGGAGAAGTCTGATTAGTATCTTGGTAATCATCCTGGAGCTTCCTCTTCAGATTGTGGTCCAAAATAGGGGAGACACTTTGGGTTTTGTCCACAGGGGCTTTTCGGTCTTCTCTCAAAACCCTCTTCCTGTCCTTTTTATTTTTACCCATCGTAGGCTGTTTACTCTTTCTACCTTTGACACTGTAAACAACCCCATCTTCATCTATGTCTATACCTTCCTCATTATAATCTTCCTTAGAAGAAATAACCATGGTACTCTATTTTTTAGGGGTTGCCAATTTCTCTTTTTTTATGCTTTGCAGACTGACTCTACATTTTTTTGAAGACAAACCCAGATTGTTCTTTTTATTTTCATATTCCTCATCATCCTTAGAATGAATACCATCACTATCTTCCGTCTCTGAAGAGATATAGTTCGAACTAGAGCCCTCCATCTCATCTTTCTGAACCACCTCCTTCCCAAGGATTTGGGCCTTAAAATATTCATAGATTAAAAGAAAAATGTCTTCATGCAGGGAAGGGTTAGCAATGGCCTTCTCTCTATACCCATTAATATTATCATTTATAGAAGCATACAAATAAAAGGGAATAGACACCTTCATATCATGACGAAAATGGTTCAGGAGGAAAAATTGGTAGGTTCAGATTCTATCAAACCTAGTGTCCAACGTAATGTAGTAGATAATGGCTCTTAACACGAACCTCCACAATCTCTTCAGCCCTTCAGGAAGGTAGTGGGTGCCGACCTTGGTGAGCTCTTTTTTTTCATCCTCATTTCTGACAAAGTCACTAATAGTTGAATCCAAAATTTTCCAATTTGTGTAGAATTTTTTACCAATAATAGGAATACCCATGACTGCAGAGATAACCTCCTCTATCACCATAGACTTTCTTCTACAATCTCAATGATGCCCTCATTCCAGATTTTGACAAACAATTTTTTAACAGTTAGCTTCCCACCATGAAGCCTCTCTATGAAGGTGGAAATGCTGCCACTTTGCAAGTAGTTCCAAATCTTGGTATGTCACCTCCATTTCTCACAATCTTTCACAAGCTCCCTCCTATTCCTTTCCCCTCCCATCACAAGAAATGAAGACAAATAGAAAGCAACACAAAAGCACAGACCAAATTTCTCTAAATTTTTCCAGATGGTTCTATTTCTTTGCCTTGAACAGAAAGTTTTTCCAAAGCGTCTGGGTACCTAGAAAGTGCACGGGTGTGATTTGTAATGATTTCCTTTCTAGATTGTCTCATACTTTCCATTAATGGAAAATCCATTTCCATTCAAAGCATTAACAATCATGATTAATATTAATAAACCCTCCTTCCCATGGATTCAGTCATAAGCAAAAAAATCCAACACTTCACGTGGGAGGTCTCCTCCATTAAGCCAATGAATCTTCTTGTCACTTCTCACTTCCCAGTTGGAAAACCAGTCAGCAACTTGGTTGCCTTCTATAAACACATGGTGTAAATGGACATTATCAAAAGTGTTCAAAAGAGAGTGAGTTTCCTCAACCATATTAGCTATGGTCAATGATGGAAGATGTTTCAAGTTAAGACAGTTGATTATGTTGCATGAATCCCCTTCTAACCAAAGATTTTTTATTCCAAAGTCATGAGCTAATTTAGTAACCTAGAGGGAAGCATTTGCTTCCGCATAGTGGTTGGTTTGTGTGCCCAATGGAAGGCTGGCAGTAGCAATGCCCTCGCCGAAGCAATTTAAAATTATGCCACCACTTCCTACCATGCTAGGATTACCCTTGGTTGGACCGTCAAAGTTGGCTTTGGTCCATCCTTCCGGAGGACAGTGCCAGGTATAGTGTTGTCTTTTATCTATGGTCTTCAAGGGATTTTCCGCATCATACAAACCTGCAAAAGGATTAGTATTCCCACATGTAAAAAACACATGAGATACATGGACATTATGAAAAGTGTTGAAAAGAGAGCGAGTTTCCTCAACCATATTAGCTATCGTCCACAATGGTGGGTGTTTCAAGTTAAGGCAGTTGATGTTGTTTCATGAATCCTCTTTCTAACCAAAGATTTTTGATTCCCAAGTCATGAGATAATTTAGTCTCTTGGAGGGAAGCATTTTCTTCCACATAGTGGTTCATTTTTGTGCCCAATGGAAGGCTAACAGTAGCAATGCCTAGGCCGATGCAATTGTGAATTATGCCACCACTTCCCGCCATGCCAGGATTACCTTTGGCCGCGCTGTCAAAGTTTGCTTTGGCCCACCCATCCAGAGGACAACACCAGGTACAATGTTGTCTTTTATCTATGGTCTTCAAGGAATTTTCTGCATCATCTAAACCTGCAAAAGGATTAGTATTCCCACATTAATCCTTTTGCATGTTTAGATGATGCATAAAATCCCTTGAAGACCATAGATAAAAAAGAACATTGTACCTGGCATTGTCCTCTGGATGGATGGGCCAAAGCCAACTTCGACGACATGGCAAAGGGTAATCTTGGAAGTGTGGAAGTGGTGGCATAATTCAAAATTACATCAGCCAGGGCTTTTCTTCTCTCAGCCTTCCATTGGGCACACAAACCAACCACTACATAGAAGAAAATTCTGCCCTCTAAGTGACTAAGTTAGCTCATGGCTTGGGAATAAAAAATCTTTGGTTAGAAGGGGATTTACACAACATTATTAAATGTCTTAACTTGAAACATCCACCGTCATGGACCATAGCTAATATGGTTGAGGAAACTCGATCTCTTTTGAACACTTTTGATAATGTCCATTCATAAGTTAGTATTACTAATATGTATGATTTTTTATATTACCATTTGCACATGCATAATTTAGTATTACTAAGCTATTCCTTTCTATATATGTGATCTACAGTAAAGACAATAATTATATGTATGGTTGTGATATTACCATCACCTAAGGAAAATGAGTTGTTGGAAATATATGATTAGTTGATGATATTTAGTTCTCATTGATTTCAAACATTATGGTTTGGATGTTTTTTCTAAAATATTGTGGTCTAGAAGTATTTTTTGAAGATTTGTTTGGTATATCTAGTAGTCGGGATAAGTCCAAAAGAATGAGGTCAAGGAAGATTGTACAAAAGATGTAAGTTTATGTGTTGGAAGAAAGGTATGTCTTGATAGTGTTAAAAGATAGGAGAAGATAGATATGCATCCTAGAGATTATGTGAGAGTGATGTTTTTCAGTCCTTTTAATGTTATATTTTTAAGGCTAGAGGTTAAGTGTTCAGATGTTAGTGGATGAGTGATAGAGATATACAATTAAAGATGACAATTATTGAGTTGTTTTTTTTTGGAAGGTTTCCACTCTTAAAATAAAGGTTGAAGATATGCAAATGTGATTTATATTATATTCTAATTAATCTTGGTTGTGGTGTTTCTTGGTTATCTAAAACTAGTTCCTGATGATCCTAAAATAGTGTTACCAAGTGATGCAATGATGATAAGTTTCTATTTTGGTTCAAAAATGTTTTGTAAATAATTATGACATGGAGAGAAGACTAGTGATGTGCATTTTTACATGGAGTTTGGATCTCACCATAGGATGTGGAGGTCTAGATGCACTTTATAAGTGATATGGTTCTTTGTATAATTTGATACTACATGTTTGAGTTGAACATGAAAGTTGTTCTAGGAGTTATGGATCTAGTATCAAAAAATGTGTAACATGTTTATGGCCCCTCTCTCTCCTTGAGATGGTCATGCTCTATTTTTTATCTACGTATTATATTTAATGTTTATCTCCTATCTGCATGGGTATATGTTATAGGTGATCTATATATTTAATGTTTATCTATTGTCCAAATATTGTATTTATTGTATGAACTATGTTTTGGTTTGGATGGTCCTGGCATAACTAATCTTATTGTAATTTGGTGTGCAAAAAAGTTGCCACCCACACAAAAAACAATAAAACACCACTAACACAATTGTGTTACTTTAAATCTAAATAACCTGATTGGGCTAAGGTTTGGTAAATTTTCAACCTAAGAATAAGGCTAGTTAATAGGCTTCAATAACAAGATTGGGTATTAGGAGCTTCATTTCCCTCCACTTCCCTCCCTTTTCATGTATTTTATTCTTCCGATAAGGTTTCTTAACTTCCTCATCATCAGTTTTACACATCATTAAGTGGGAATTTGTAAAATTATCACCTTAATTTCACAAGTTTTTTGAGCTTTCTAACCTTACAATTTTTTCAATTTCTGGGCAACATTAGCATACTAAAGTTTAATTTTCTTTACCAATGTCTACATAGTTCTCAGAGACATATGTCTTCCGTTTTATTAATAATCTTTGGTTTGCTTGACCAAATTTTAAAAAAAAATCATATATTATTGTTCTAGACATGATTCTATACACTTCTTAAAAAATGATTGCATTTTCAATTATTTTTATTTAAGTTATGTCCAACGCGTGATTTTATTTCATTTTCTAGATGTCATATTATTAAAAAGGATAGATCGGGTTTATTTTTGCAAACACTTGATTCATCTAAATGTAAACATGAATTTTGGATCTGAAAAAATAATATCCTTTGTTAGAAACACATTTAATATCACACGAAAAGTAACGAGCAAAGATTCATTATTCTTATATTAGAAAATAGCAGGGTTTTTTGAAACAAAGATAATACATTTTTATGTCACTAAAAAATAATTTGCAATAGATCAAAAATGAGTAGAAGAGGTATGTAAATCACTGACTGGTCAGTATAATACCCTTGTAACTAAGGATTGGACATCCTTGTTAAAGTGACTTTGTAACAAGAGAACACCAATTATCATACTAGAAATAACATACTGAACTCATTGAATTATTGATCAAGGATGTTAGGATTTTTCTTGCAAGGCCTTCTTAAGATGACCGTATACTCGAATACTTGTATGCAAAACTCCTATATGTTGCAACAAAAGCCTAATTAATGAGGATTAGATAATATCCCCCTTTTTCTTTGAGCTCCACAGGACTCTGGCGGGTGTTGCCTAGATAATTTACTATATTTCAAGTAAACTTCAAATGGTGGATAAGGTCTTCACTGCTATGTTATCATGTTTCTGATCAGATTAAAAAAATACCACTCCTCAAATGACTAAAAAATAATATAAAACAGAGCTTGACAAGGAAAACTATGACTGTAATAACAAATAACAGTGGCATAAGAATGTTGATCCTATTGGAAATACAATAATGGGAAAGCAAGATACTGAGAGGGGGGGTGAATCAGATCTTCAAAATTAAAAACTTAAAAAAAATTGATCCACATTCATACATATATGAATCTAATGTAATATCAAATAGCATCCACACAATGAAACAAATAACTCATAACACAAGAACTTGGTAACCCAGAAACCCAAATAGGTAAAACTGGGGTGGGGATGACACCCATAAAATTCTCCACTGCTGTAGTAATAAAGTGTGCCTATTAGGGCTACAAAATTTGATTACAAAATTCAATCTACCGTGTTAAAGGTCTACCCGGTTAAGAGCTAAAGATCATTACAATCTACCCTGTGAAAGGATTTCAGCTTACAATAAAGTAAGCACTCTGTTAGGAGATTTAGAAAGGTATGCTAGAACCACTCTATTATGAGATTTTCACCTGATACAATGATTAGAATGTTTCAAGTAATGATCCTTTGTTATGTACTCAGATGCTGATGACGGATCTCCTCTCTCCAGTACCTTCTATGATCTCACAATTTGATATGTCTTTACTCTGTTGTTCACTGTGTTGTCACTCTGCTTGATCTCTGCTTCTTAAAAAAATAACCCTCTATGCATTTCACTTCAAAATGCAGTCACCACTTCTCTCCACACACTTGTAAAATAGGGTTTAGAAGCAATCTTATATATCTCTTCAAGTCTGATAGCGAGATCTAGATCAACGATCAAGATCTAATACCCATACCTTGAAGGTATAACAATTAATGATTACAATAGATCATGCATAGGATAAAAAAATTAAATGCATAACCAACTCCGTAGGAAAATATTAAATGCGTACATAAGTCAGCCCAAAAAGCTTAACAAGTCATCCTAAACACTTATCCTCGAAGTTTGAATCTTTCCAGACATGTATACAAAAAATGTTATGCTCGACACTTAACATCTCTGTCGCTCAGCACTAAGTATCCTACTCGGCTCGGCATGATACAACTTGGAAACCTGAATACTACTCGGCAATGTTGCTCAGCCTTGCATAGTTTTAGCTTAGCCACAGTGATAGCCAACTAAAACTGCCTAAGTGATTGACTAAGTGTTGGTCACTAATCATCAACATAAGTTAGAGATTAACAATCTCCCTCTTTGATATTAGTGGCAAAAATATACTTATCATTACTTCATTTCATTCCATCAAAATGTTGCCTAAGTATACTAAGTACTCCCCCTAGGAATATACTTGTAATTATGCATGCAAAAAGTTTAAATGCCTTCAAAAATATATACAAGTGTACTTGTTCTGTACTAATGTATCATACTGTATCCTTACCAACTTCCCCCTTGTTATTGTCACATATTTCTGGTGGGGTTGATTTATAATTATCCAAAAATTGTTTATGAAGCTATAGGATGGATTCAAATGTAGTGTCCCTACTTTCCTTTGCAATATTCATAACTTCCAATTTTATTTCTAGCTCGGCAGCTAGATTCACTAAACTTTCTGCAGTTCAGAGATTTGCATTTCTCTGTGATAACTCTTTTGCAATTGAAAGTTCCTTCTATATTACCTCCAAGTGAGGCAACATGCTTGTCTGAATAGTTATCAATTTGGTCCTAATTTGACCATCTTCAGCCATAAGCTCGGCTATTCTCTGTTGTGCATTGATCAACTTAGTAAAATGTAAAGAGCTATAAGTAGCATCCTTACCCAAAGTATTGCCAATTGATCTCAAATCTGACTGTAGCTTCTCAACAAGCTGTAGATTATCCTTTGTGAAGAATTAAACATCACATAGTTTCCTGTACAAAGAAAAAACAATTGCTGTAACTTTCTCCAAAATTTTTACAAGAGTAGAAAGTTCAACCTATTTTGTTGCAATCTCTTCTGAGATTTTCTCCAGAACTTTTCTCTCGAATCTCCTCTCGGACCATTGTAGAATTTTTTCATTGTTGTTAAGATCATCATCAGTTACCTTATGTACAATGTGAACTAACCAAACAATAATCAGAGCTTGGGGCATTTTATCCTCTAAGTCAAAAGCCTTTGCAAATATATCCTTTATTTCATGCAACACCTGCTTTTGCTTCTATTCTATTTTCATCTCTTCCTGTCTCTTCTTCCTCTTGAGTAATTCTTGAAGAGTCCCTATTTGTTCAAAAGACAATTCATTGGGATCCCATTATGGAATCACAATTACCTCATCTAATGGGACATCTATAGTTTGAGACTTCTTCTTCAGAACTTTCCTTTTCTTCAACTCTGGTGATCTAATGCTCGGCTGCATAATATCTTTTCCTGTGACAGTGTCAATGTCCATTGCCTCTTTTAATTCTGTCAATATTGTCTGTGGATTAGGCATACTTCCAGTTTTAGGACCTGTGGGAGTGGATGATGTAGAGTGTGGTAGATCAACCAACACTTCCATTGCCTCTTATTCCTTAGGCTTATCAATAGTGTCCTTCATCGCTACTCCACTATCTAAAACTATTTTGACAACCTCTAAAATAGGTTGATTTTGTGAAGTTACCTCTTGTGCACTTGTTTTTTGTTTCTCTTCACTTATTTGATCATTGATTTCTTCAATTATCTCATCAATTTTCTCTTCAAATATAGTGGTCTTTTCTCCTTCAGTCTTAGTTTCCTTAATAGGTGAATCAGTGTTTTTACCACTCAACATATCCTGTTCCTCGACATTCAAATTGCTAGGATCATCAACTATGAAATCCATCAGACTGTCTATAGTCAGATCTATAGAATTTCTTGAGTCTAATGCATCTTTGGTCTTGTCCTATTCTATAGCAATTTGACCTTGAGTCACCTGTGGCTCAGTGGTAATCTCCATTTCAACGTCTTTTGCCTTTTGCTCAGATGTCCCTTCAACAGATTTCTTGTACTCTATTGTACTAATCCTTCAATATCATTTTTCAAAACAACATAACCTCTAAGCTTAGGAAAAAACCTACTCTTATATTCTTCAATGAATTTGGCTCTCTGTTTTGAAGTCAATTCAGGTATTACCTTGGATAAAGTACCTTCCCTGATCTGTCTCTCTATGGTAAGTGCAAATTCCCATTTTCTTGACAGAATCTCATACAATTCATTCGGCACATGGTCTCCTATCTCTGTAGGAGTTAACTTAAAAGTACTCATCATATCTAAAAGTGCTTCCTGAACTTTGTGCTTATCCACATTACTCAATTTCTCATACTTAATGAACTTGAAAGTAGCTAATCCTGCTGAATTCCTCAAAGTGTCACATACCTCATCAATACTAGCTAGTTTCTTCAATTGTGTTGTAGGTATCTTACTGGGTTCATCAATTTTAGTCTTTTCATCATCACTATCTATCCCCAATTGTAGTCTCCTCCTAGGTCTCTTTACTAGTTTACTCGGCTCAGCCTTAGGAGCAATTTTAGCTTCCTTTCCAGAACTGCTTTCTCCAACCTTCTTCTTTCCATATACTTTTGTTTGTAATGCTAGAGAAGTAATAGTAGATGCTCTAGTCCTCAGATGATTAGCTGCAGGAGGTGTAACCTTAGGTTTATCTTTCCTCGGCTTGGTTAGTATGACAATTGATGGTTTCTTACCCTTAGCTTTCTTAGTGATCTCCTCAGATGCACTGAATTCCTCTTCTATAGACATGTCTTCTCCTTGGCCAGTGGTTAGGCCTAAAGGTGCATCCTCAGGTTCTTCATCACTTCCCAAACCAACCATTTTCTTTAGATTTTTCACAATTTTCTTCCTTTTCCTCTCCATGGTTCCCTCTGTTAAACTTCTTGAAATTTTTACTTTGGCTTCATCAAAATTACCAAACCTTTCTATTGTAGTATCAATTGCCTCAGCTAGGAGTGCAATGATGGCTGCTGATGCTTCATCAATGTTAATTTCATAGGGAAATGGTTCTAAATATGTTACCCTAGGTGTCACAGCCTAGATATATGTTTTATCTGTATCAACTAGAAAATAAATTACTTCATAGTCCTTCTCCACTAATGATCTAGGAATCCTAGTTCTTAATCTCATTCTCATTTTAAATTCCATAAAATACCTCCCCATAATGCTATAGAAATTACTTCCTAGTTTCTCAATACATTCACTAATCTGAACTGTAATGGGTCTATCCTTTTTCCAAACAATATTTCCCAATATAGGAAATGTATCCTAAATGTGGAAAAATATACAAACTAGTAAGGAACCAAACTTACATGATGAGCTCTTAGCCTTTCTGATTGATGCTAGGTTCTCGGCTCGATAAGATCATAGGTATGATTCTTCTTAACAATTTTCCATGCCTAGTCAACGATTGTACAAGGAACACTATCCAATCTACTTGATTGATAGAACTTATGTGCTATTACTCTTACTCCAAAATTAAGTTCTAGGTCTTTAATTATAGAGATAGTCATACCTCTATTGTTCCATACGGCTCTAGTGTTAAGTGTAATTTATTCTTTGCTGTTATCTCTCATTGTCTATTTCCTGTTAACTATAGGATATCCAGTCACTCGATGAATCATGTTTTTAGTAATCTTGACTGGTCCATTATCCAACCACATACACATATCATGAACTTGGCTAAGAATAACCTTAATCCATTCATCTTTGAAACCTTGTGGAAAATCTAGGGCACGAGTTAACCCTTTATCTGCTAAATGTTTGAATTCTCCCTTCAGAACTCCATCGACACACAATTTTCTATAGGATTTCCTTAATTCACTATCACCTACTTCACCAATCTTAACCATGTAACATGATCAAACATCATGAATCATAAGTACCTTGGGTGGAATGGATGGGAGAGCTCTGGTCAAATCACTTTAAATTGCACTTTTAGGAATGGCTCAAAAGTTGAGATGTGCACATTCATCACTCTGTACTAACTGAATTTGCTCTTGTTCTCCCTCCATACTTTTAACAGGTGCAGAAGAGCTTGCAGCCATAGTCTTGAAATTAGGGTTCGAGAGATGAAGAATAGAGTACCTTAGAAAGTAGCACTTCGTACTGTTCACCTTAGGATTATCGACGACACGTTGATGAAATCTTCGATGCTAACTTCGTTAAGATCAATTTTTCAATTACTCCAATCACTCTGTAAACAGTGAAAATCGCAAGGTAAAAATGAAGAATAAACTGTTCATCCTTTATAGACTTCGAAAGGTCAAGGTAGGTAAGCAATGAATGTTCTGCCCATTGAGTTAGTGCAAGCTAGCTATCCTCAGCTTTTTAACACAACTTGCATCCCACTCGGCTTAGTAAACTCAGCTTTCACAGAACTTACTTGGCCAACAAAACTCAACACACACTAAAGAACTCGGCCTTAGTGTCCTTGATTGGTGCTCGACACCTATAGTGCAATTATCTCTTCTCGACATTTGTCTTCAAAATATGTCCTGGTACATCTTAACATATGAAAATATGGACTTTGGTTCATTTCATGTCAGGAACTGATGTAAGATAAGAATTTTAGATGTAGTTCCTTACATACCTCTTTTTCTTAGTTGGAGATGATGTGATCACCTGATCCATTGGATTGGGTGACCTGGGCTGCACTTGCTTCACTGCTGCATGGTTTAGACTTCTTAACCCATGTCTGGTTCATCTGTGCTCTAATCTGCTCAAATGTAGGAGCAGGTACCCTAGTCTTACAATCTTTCCTTGTATGACCAATTTTTAGACAACTTTAACAAACTAGGCTTCCATTCATCAAAATTTTAGACTTTCCTCTGAAATGTGTCCTTATGCAGTTTTCTAGAACATGTCCATACTCACCACAGTAATGAAAACTATGCCATGTGTTGTAATCCCACTTGTAAGTATTGTCGTTTCTTGGTCATTTCTCTTGTACCTTTGATGTCCACTACTGTCTACCTTTAGATCTACAATCTTGTGCTCTATGACCATATTTCTGACTGTTATAGCAATTACCATTGAGTCTAGGTGTGTTTCTTTCCTTTGTCTTACATTCATGTGCTTGATCTCCAAACTTATTACAGTTAAAGTAGTAACCATTAAAGTTAGTTTTAGGATTGGACTTACCATTCTTGCTTCGGCAAATGTTTGTTGTATCACCTGGTTTCCCATAGTGGTGGCAAACAGGTTTGTTGTTTCTTTGCTTTTCATACCTTCTTTCACATGTCTTAGATGATTCTTGTTCTTCAGTGGTTGTATGTTGTTTAGTGTGACCTAATCCAGAAGAATCTTTTGGTCTTCTTGATGCTTCCACCAGTTGTTCAAAGTATCTCATAGCTGCATTAGGATCATTCACTCTGTTGTTAAGTTCTTTCTTAGATCTCAACTCATCTTTCAATTGACTATTCTCATATCTAAGATTTAGAATCTCCAAGTCTTTCCTACTGATCTCCTGATTCACAAGTAGTAATTGATTTTTCATGTCAACTTGATTGACTATCATTATTTGTACATCATGTGTTCTTTCATCAAGTCTGATAGTCATCATTCTTTTGTCTTCTTCTACCATAGCCTTCTCATCTTTGGCTTTCTTTTTCTTTTCAACAACTTCACACATTCTTATTGATTGGGCTTCTTTTCCTTTTTCAAGTTTCTGACTTCTTCACATAGTGCACCGTTCTTTTCCATTAGATCTTCTATTTCAGCATCACTCTCAGTAGAATCTCCATTCTGAAATAGATTTGTGGTGTCCTCTTCCTGATAATGAGTGTCATTCATTTGTTTGGCCAAATCTTTCCTTGCAGTCAAGGACTTCTTTAATTCATGTCTTGCTGTCTCAAGCTGTTGTAGTGCTAACTTAATATCAATATTTTGATTCTCGATGACTTTACCCATCTTGTAGATCTCCATCTCAAGATCTGTATTCTCAAGCTGATTATGACCTTTTAGAGAACTAAGATCTGATACCAATTGTTGGAAATACAATAATGGGAAAGCAAGATGCTGAGAGGGGGGGTGAATCAGATCTTCAAAATTAAAAACTTAAAACAAACTAATCCACATTCATACATATATGAATCTAATGTAATATCAAATAGCATCCACACAATGAAATAAATAACTCATAACACAAGAACTTGGTAACCCAGAAACCCAAATAGGTAAACTGGGGTGGGGATGACACCCATAAAATTCTCCACTACTGTAGTAATAAAGTGTTCTTGTTAGGGCTACAAAAGTTGATTACAAAATGCAATCTACCCTGTGAAAGGATTTCAACTTACAATAAAGTAAGCACTCTATTAGGAGATTTCAAAAGGTCTTCTAGAACCACTTTGTTAAGAGATTTTCACCTGATACAATGATTAGAATGTTTCAAGTAATGATCCTTCGTTATGCACTCAAATGATGATGATGAATCTCCTCTTTCTAGTACCTTCTATGATCTCATAATCTAATATGTCTTTACTTTGTTTCTCACTGTGCTGTCACTCTACCTAATCTCTGCTTCTTAAAAAAATAACCCTCTGTGCATTTCACTTCAAAATGCAGTCACCACTTCTCTCCACACACTTGCAAAATAGGGTTTAGAAGCAATCTTATATATCTCTTCAAGTCTAATAGCGAGATCTAGATCAAAAATCAAGATCTAATACCCATACCTTGAAGGTATAACAATTAATGATTACAATAGATCATGCATAGGATAAAACAATTAAATGCATAACCAACTCTATAGGAAAATATTAAATATGTACATAAGTCGGCCCAAAAATCTTATACAAGTCATCCTGAACACTTATCCTCAAAGTTTGAATCTTTCCAGACATGTATACAAAAAATGTTATGCTCGACACTTAACATCTCTGTCGCTCGGCACTAAGTATCCTACTCGGCTTGGCATGATACAACTCGGCAACCTGAATACTGCTCGGCAATGTTGCTTGACCTTGCATAGTTTTAGCTCAGCCATAGTGATAGGAAACTAAAAATGGCTAAGTGAATGACTAAGTGTTGGTCACTAATCATCAACGGAACTTAGATTAATGGATCCTCCTTCTTTTTTTTAATTTTAACTTAAGGAAGCCTAACCCTTTGATTCACTCTTCAAGGAATCAACAAACTGAATTGTCTCTGGCTGACACAATCCACTTGAATTCAGCTTATGTGTTCTTAGTAACTGAATATAATTGATTTGATTTTGATTATTGAATGAAGAAAAGACTACAAATCAAACCCTAGACCAGTGCCTACTCCCTAGGCAAAGAGTCAATGAAAATATGAATCCATAGAAACAAACTAATGAAAATACTATAGAGTGCCTTATAAACTATATGCAGCTGAGATAGAATGCCTTACAAACTATCCTCTCATTTTCATACTACTATATCAAATCCTCAGATTTCTGAGCAACCCTCTGAAATCACTTATGAAACTTAGTTCTCTCCTTGAAAGAAACTCATAAGAAATTAGACAAGCTACCTTGTAACTGGTATGTTTAAGATGCCTTACAAACTAAACATACTAGAGCTATACACAGAAATATATAGAGACAACAACAATATGGAAGAGGAAAAACTACACTGCATTTCATTAATAAATTTTGTTTCAACATATCCAGACCTTAAGCTTTCAAAAATATACAAAGACATAGAAGTCTAAGTTGCAATAGAAATTCAACAAAACAAATAGGGACTTGCTCTGAACTCTTGCAGGGAAAAACCCAAAAACAGAGCCAAAGAGAGGAACCCCCAAAACTGAGAAGAGAAGGGAATAAATAAGAACATGAGAAACCCTAACATCTCTGGGAAATTCACACATGTCCCTCTGCAAATATGATCTGCTCTCACTCATTATTCCTTGCATCTGATATCATCGGTGATCTCAAAAATTTGATTTTGAAACTGTCTTTTGAAATATATGATCTTACTTGTCTTTAAAGTCTTAAAAATTTGATTTATTTTGTCTATATCTGAATCCATTTGTCTGTTCAAAATCTAAACTCATCCTCTACAAATATCTTCCCAATCTGATCACATTTGTCTTTTCTCCGTGAATTCTTTTACAAATCTGATTTGATTTTCAATTGCTGATTTCTTTCTCAAAAAACATCCTCCGGGAAAGCTTCTTCATCAAGATTTGCAATAAAATACATTTCTAAAGCCCATGGAAAAAGATTATGAAGTTTTAACATTTCACTCCTGCACATTATTTTAATATTTCTACATTTTATATCTACTTTATATGCAACTATGATTTCAACTTATCCTTTAATATCATTTCACATATAATGATATTATAAATCCTTTTATTTTATGATTTAATATCATTTCACATATAACGATATTTTAAATCCTTTTATTTTATGAAATACTATGCATATTTTACTTTCCTCTCTGTGAAATTTTCAATTCATACCTTTTAAGTCAAGAAGCCACCAGATTTTGACATGTGGCATGCAATGGATGGCTGCTCCTAACTGGTCTTTAACTCCTTTGTTAACCCTGGTCACTTTTACTCCTTGTCTCCAAGTCTCGTGATATCTTCACTAACCATTGTTCGATTTGGAGACCTGGAGACTAGCTTTAGTCTCCAAGTCTCATAATAAATGTGACTTGACATTAAATATCTGGCGACCACATGACTCAGTTAGTCTCCTTGTCTCTGAATATTTGGTGATTTACCTTTGGCATCATGCGACCTTACGACCATACAGTCTCCTAATCTACTAATCTTTTCGCATTAACCAGCAGCATCTAGTGAACTTGCCACTAGCATCTGGCGGTTAGTCTCCAACTCTCTTGATCCTGGTGGCTAACTACTCCTTGTCACCCGACTTTACGACAAGCCTCCATGTGTCACCTTTTCCATGTCATCACTGCCATCTAGTCGCCACCTGTCTACAAAATTTATGTATCTTCGATTGCAAGCGCGGAAATCGAGGGACTCCAGTTACCTGCATGCGTGGACAGCCTCCACTCTTCATCTTCAAAGTCATATGTATCTATCCATGCTTATAAATATCATGAATTTCTATTGTGGGAGCAATGTGGGATAATTAGTTTGAGTGTTTTAAAGATTTTCAAAATCTGGGCACCAAAATTTGGGGCCCACCATGCACTTAATCGATCTAGCCAATGGGCCTCTTGGTTCTTTTACTTATTTCATATATTGTGCCTTTTAGTATATAAATACTAAAAACTCCCCACGCATAGGCAATGTGGGATAGAATTTTTTCATTATTTTCAATTTTTCAAGCCTCTATATATGTTGCTCACTAATGGTCATTTTTTATTGATGTTTGATATGAAAGTCTTCTTCCACAAGGCTAGGCGCCCCCTGCTGTGGATTCTCTTTTGCAAATTCGTTCCTTTAAAAAACTTCAAATTAGCCCTTCAAACTAGGTGTAACATGCTGCTGACTTTTCTTATTGCATAGGCTTTATGCCTCTCCCTTCACCTTCCTTATAATCTCTACTTTGGTTTCTTCTTGTCCTTCTCAACATCCTACCTTCTTCTCCCATCCAATGCATAAGGAATTAATGTAGAGGCTATGCTATATTTTGCAGAAGATCTTCTCTAATTCCATGCGCAGATCTCATTAGTTTTTTTGCATTTGTTTAATTTGAAATTGGTAATGTCAAAGTTTAAATCCTCCTTTGTATTTTAGCACAGGCCACTGTGGTTTTTGGTTTTTATTTTATGAACTCTCCCTTTATCTAGACTGCACAGACGACTGATATTGTAATGATTTTTATTTAAAATATTTCCTCCAAAAAGTTTAGCACGACCTAGCTATTTAATGGTTCTACCCTGCCACATTGCATTTGTATTTATATTTAAAATGCTTCCTTCATTCTCAGCGTGGAGTCCTTTCTCTTCATCATTTCAACTGATATGCTGCACATGTGTTATGTATTTAAGATTTCAATTAAAAACATTCACAACATACTGGCATTTCCTCCTGCTGTGTGGGCATTGGTACTAGATGTTTATCTTTCCTTTTTAAATTTCTCAATGTCTCCTATGTGCTGCGCGGTGTATTTGGCAGACCTGCCAGTTGCATTTTTTTTAAAAATAAAAAAAAAAATTTAACGAATCCCCCTTTTGTTGTTGTGTGAGCAACCTTGGAAAGAATGATGGTCTCTTGATGCCTCCTGCGCAATGCTTGAAACACTTGGCAATGGCACATTGTGCAGACTCCCACTTATTGCGCACTCAATGATTGCAATTTGGAAGTTTTAAACTGCCTTTAAGAAAATGTCCATTTAACATTTGCATATTGTATTTGACTTGGTAATGCTGGCAGCCTCCATGCAATATGGTTTTCTCCTTTCAATTTTTTTTTAAAAAAACTTCACAAACTCTCCACCTACTTCAGCGCATCCTTCTATGGTTTCCTTATTTGCAAATTTTAAAAGTTTAAAATGCCTCCTCTATTATTGGCATGGGCTTTTCTTGTTTCCACCAATTTTGTATTTGCTCAAAATGCTATGGAAAACCTTTGTAAATTGCATATGTTAGCCTTTTCCAATTTCCACTTACATTAATTTCAAAATAATTTAAAGTGTCCTCTGTTAATCAAGTGTGGAAAGCCTCATCCTTTATTGATGCACTGGCTTCGTTGATTGGCATTTGCTTAGTGGCTTACAAGACTTGTTTGTGCTTCCACATTTTTCTCACAGTTAATTTCATTGGTATATATCTAGAAGTATCATTGTTTGAAACATAGAATACCTTTTAAATAGTAATTTTCTTTTTTAACCACATAAAATGAATATTTAAACCTCAAGAATAAATGACAAGTCCCCTGAAATGCTTGTTCAAAGATTCATCTTCCTGAAAGCCACTTTTATTCCTTGACAAAACAATCTGAATCAACTATGTAATTTGGATTACTAAACTGGCAATCACTTTAAAACCAACTTTTATAATTCTGCAAATTGAACACATAAATAGCAAGTAGCTTTTGGAAAGAGCTTTGAAAACTAATTGAATACAACTTTGCAACCATCGGAACCGGATAGCACATTCATCTCCAGCATCAAAGAAACTGTCATCAACTAGATCTGCTTGAAAATATTCAAGCAAAAAGATAATAAAACTCAAAGTAGGCAACTTTATACAATCGACAAATTAAAGTATTCAAACTCATGTAAACACTATTTAAAATGCAAATCAGAAAGGTATCAGATCAACTCCTGAGGAGACGTCTCTTGGCAAGGTGATTAATTCATCAACAATGAATATGCACGCAAAAGGGATTCGCAGGATTCAACCTCAGGTACAAGGGGCAATTGATTAGACATTGCAATTCTAGCATACTGTGTAAGTACAAATACCGAAAGAGTATAAAATGCAAAAAGATTGATCTTTGCAAAAATAAGGAAATAGGCCTTGAGACCCAACCACTGATCTAGGTAATGCACTTATATGCAAGGAGATCATATCTAGAATTCATATCCTTAGACAACCATTTGAAAAAAAGATATGACCCTTTGAAAATAACAATTCTACAAAATTTATTTTGTGTAGCACTGACAATCTGCAATAAACTCTTTTTCAGATTTGAACTCATAACCTCATCAAGAAGAACCTTCAGAATCTGAACCTCTGAACATGGATTCAATATCATATGTGAAACATAAATCTTTAATTTACTTTCCCCGATAATCAGCTGATTAATACACATTAATCTGCAAAGTCAGCACTTAAAGACTTTTTTGAACTTCAACATAGTGAAAATGCAGGAACTAGATTTGGAATTAGCATAGAAAAGTGATCAACTAGATTGACCAAAGTCTGAAAATCTTCAAAGAAGTTTACTTCCAAGTCTAAAATGAAGAAAAAATTTCAATTATGCCTGACCTTGAACCAGGTGCAAATAGGGAAATCACAAAGTAGGTCACTTAATTATGAATTCTACACATTCAGTGAAACATAATAAATTGGAAATGGAAAGGCTTTGGCAAAGTGGATAACTGGATTGGTAGGAGTCTAAAACTCTTAAAATAGGTATGTTCTCATGTTTTTAACATAGGAGAAAACTCAATTATGCAGTGCATTCAACTGTGTACATCTTGGAAGACCTCAAAGTACGTTATTTAGCAATCGGGGCATAACAGAGAAACATGACAATTTTGCAAGACCAACTTTTGAGAAATTGAAAACCTTACAAATGGATTCAAAATGACTTAGGATTTAAAACATAGGCTCTTTGATATTCATATTAAAAATTCCTAAGATAGTGACCCATGAAACCTAAGAGGATGCAAGATATTCAGGTGCAAAGTAGGCAAGTTATAACAATTTTACACTATAATCACCATATGCAAAAAGGACAAGTGTTCAAAATAAGACGTCACTAAATGACTCAAAACTTGAATCTAACGATCTAGGATGTCTTCTTATACCTAAAAAAGAGTGATGAACATCTGATATGCATGAAAAACTTCAAAATTGCATTTGGGAAAGAAGGTTCAAAAAGTACTCATAAGGGGCCAAAAAGCAGAAAATTTAACAAGGTACTCAAAAAACCCTGTTGTATTTTTGAGTACTAACAAGGGACATAAGCTTGAAATGGTATAGAAAAAGTATATGCTCTAATCCATCTTAGGTTTCATTACTATTTATGCAATGAAAATGATGAAAGAGATACTAAACTAGGAAATGGAATCAACAGTTTAATCTAAAGCTATGAGAACATGATATGACAGAAAATTAACTACTTGCTTATGCTGTAGGAACAACCAAAAGTTCTGTTACGGAATGGCTCCAGGGGAAAAAAATTCCTAAATACTTCAAATGAACTTAAGACTAATTCCTACTGAACTATGAACTAAGTTCACCTCCCGCGTGGGCCTCTACGGAAGAGTGAATGAAACAAAACTCAAAGATTAAGAATTGAATATCTCATTTATTCAATAATAAAACATAGAAACAAAATGTAGCAACAAGATTTTATTTTCTCTATTAATGGATTACAAAAGGATTCCCATTAAAAATAACTAAGGAATCAGAAACTCCAGCTTATTTAACAACAACTTTTAAAACACAACTCCTTGCCGCTAGGATTCCCCAACATTAGGGATATGACAATCTTTAAGATACACGATCAACATCATTAAATGCTAGAACAAGATTTATTCAATTGCACATGAATATAGGAATGCGCCACTGCTGGATTTACTCCATAATGGTTGTCAATCTGCATTGACCCAGTCTCCAACCAAAACCGCTATCGACCGAGAGTGGTGGAATCATCATGAGTCCCAAAAATAGTTATTTTTTTATGGCACCACTTTGTCCTTTGATGTTGAATTCTTCTTTTCCTGCCAAATCACCATTTCCTACAAGATATTACCATGCACACATATCCAAGATAGAATCCATAATAAGTTTTCTTCACTAGCTTTCTCTTATTACATGGCTACAAGAAAAACTACCCAACTTAATGCAGGATGAAAAGAATACAAGAATTCATTCCATATAATCATGTAGCATATAGATAGCATATTCATAAACTTAAAATGCACACACACACACACACACACACACACACACACACACACACACACATAGTAGTTTTGAAATATAAGCATAAACAGTCTGAAGAAGTCTTATGAAAAACTCATGAAGTTCTCAAGTCCTAAGCATAAAAACATGTGAAACCATAAACCAAATAGGCCTTAAATTGGCCTCATCATTCCCCCCTACCTTTTTCTTTTGCTGGTCCTCTAGAGAACATGTAGTTGTTTACCTTCATTTTCATTATGTGATCTGCAACTATACTCTGACCAATATCTCCCCCTGCCAAGATCCAGTAGAATCCTTTAGTGTCCTTGTGTGACTCCCACCTTCTGACTTCCCCTACCATATGATAGTCTTTCAAATTCTCTGAATTGGTCAATAGAGGGGAAATAAGAAGGGGTGGCTAAAATGTAAGTGGAACCCAATAACTCTGCCTTACTCTGCCCAATGTAACATACCATGGAGCTCACCTATTTTCCATTTTTAAATTGAGGGGTGAATGCGGCTTCTTTTTCCTTAAGTCCTTAGTCATGCTTATCTAGTGCCATTGTAATGATTTTGTTGCTTCATGCAACTCAGTTTTAGCCATCCGAGTATATTCATCGAAAGCTGCTTTTCAGAGAGGATAAATGATTTTACTTCCTGCTTTTGATTGAGCCACTTTCATCCAATCATAGTAATAAGTCTAGGGGTTTTTGTGCTTCTGGCCTTAGGTAGAGATAAATTTCTTCCTCTAATTCCCTATAAGCTTTGGCTTGGGATTCCCTACATATTTCATTTTGGATCCATGACATAAGTGCTCTCAACTGGATATCCCCAACATAAAGCAAAGGATTCCAGTCCCTATTATTGGGTACGGCAAGGTTGTGGAGGAAAAGTTCACATAACATATTTTGCATTGCTGCAGGAGAACTATGGAAAGCTTGAAAAAAAATTAAGGGGTTCATCTAACAATGGAGACTTATTTCTCATTATACTAGTCAATTGATAATGTAACAACTGCTCCTTAAGAAATATGGCATAAACAGGAGATGAAGACCTACATCTCATTAAGCTACGTATAACTAATGTTATCTTAGTTAGTTTCTCTTGAATTTTCTTGACCTCTTACTCCTTTTCCACAAGTTCTTGATAAGTCTGATCAATGACTTGGTGAAAAACCTTCTTCTATTGTCTCCATTGTTCTCTCTCCATCACTAAATGATTGCTCAACCACAAAATAATATAAATTAATGTCACAGGGTAGGGGACATATGACAGAGTACCTTCACCAGGGTTTTCCCATGTTTCTTCTATATCAGTCAAATTCTCATTACCTGGATGCACATCCTTTGAGGGGTTCATCCATACTTTTATGGACCGCTTAGAATTATCACACTACTGGGAAGTTGTGGCCAATGCATCCAATCCTTGACTTAAAATATTTCCATCTACTACATTTACAAAGCTCATATGAACATGAGAATTTTCTTCAAACAGATTCCTCCCTGCTACTGTGGGAGGTGAGTCTGGCATGTCTTCTCCTATTGCAAAGCACTCCCCTGATATGACATCATTGTCTGAATCAATGAGGTCGTTATCAACTTGAAATCCATGGGAAGATGAACCCCTCCTCTAAAACCTGTAATTTTTTTCATTAGAACTGGAATCATCCCCAATTATTATACATTCTACATTCATTTTGTCCTCAGGGGAAAGCCCTCTTTTGGCTTCAGGAAACACACCAGGTAATTCCTGTTGACTATCTCTCAGTTCATCTATTTTTGGCTCCCCTAATTCAGATATATTAGGGTCAACAACTAACCTTGCTGGCGATATATCTATGGTCGTACTCTGCTTCCTCCTACAGCTTCTCCTCAAAGGGGTTTCCTCATTTTTATCAACAATATTTCACTTCTTAGAAGTGGTTGGAGCTACAGGGTCTTTTTCCTTTGTGTGCTTACAAGAACCAAAGGCAGCTTATTTTCCCTCTTTTTCTTCCCTTATAGGAGCCCTAGTTTTATCAAACAGGGAGGAAGCCTTTTCTTCAAAAACTTTCTTCTTACCCTTATTTTGGGCTGACCCAAATGCAGAGGCTCCAAGAGAACGCTCAGGGTTCTTAGACTTAGGTTTTCTTCCTGGAGAAGACCTGGGTTCTAATTCTTCAATAATCTTGAAAACTCCATGTTCAGTTTGGACCCTTTTTCTTACTCTATGCCTTAAAGGTCTTAGGGATTCCTTCTCAAATTCCCCCAAAAGAAAATCTTCCCATGACATGTCTGACTGTTCTCTTAAGACTTTTTCAATAATTAACTTTATCATACAATGGTGGGAGACTGTATTAGGCTTACCTTCTTGCACCAGCAAAGCCCTCTTCTTCAGGATATTGAACAAGAAACTGGGTACGTTTATGGGCCAATTATCATGTCGTAGGCATCTTAAGAATTTTAAATGAATAGCATGCAGGTATGCTTGACGACCCTAACAAGTGAAATATTTTATAACATATACTACACATGTCTTGTAAGGTTCTGGTAGAGATAAGCTGTTGGTACCTTGTTTCTTGTCAACTTCCAGTGGTGGGTCTGCATGTAGAGTAAATTGTGCTCTAAAAGTTGCCAGGTCAAAGCTCTCTGAGAATTCCTCTCCATGTGGTAATTCCATGACCTCTACCACAGCTCTCTATGAAAATGACATCCTTAACCCTTTGATGGTGGCCTTTCCATCATGCAGTGTGTCTAAAAACTATAATGCCACTTCTCCATCCCAGCTGGTAAGCTTCAAAATATAATCAAACCAACCACTGGCTTGAAAATGCAACATGCAAGCTTGGTCATTCAACAAAAGATCATGAACCATAGGTTCAGACCTAACCAAACCACCACCCATCTTCATAGAGTATCAAAGAACACAAAATAGTTATAGAGAGTACAAGAAAGATACAACAAGGAATTTTAGAGAATGCCAAGAGTGCAAAGCTGCAGGTAATTCAAAGACAAAATGTTCTAGAGTTTGGAGAATTTAGGCTCTGCATGAGAATATGAGTGCAAATCTACAGGATATCAAGACATAACTATTTAAAATTACTTAATAGACATCCCTACTAGCCACCTTTTCTATTTTTGTGTGAAATAAATCACTCTTTTCAAGGTTGTCAATTCACAAAAGCTAAATTTGGCAACATTCGTGCAAAAGTGCTTTAATCATTTAAAAAGTTTAAAAATAATAGCACACAATACATACATAGATATATAAAACAAATCTAATATTTCCCCCAAATTAAGTGAGAAATTGGTCCCACAATTACACATGTGACAAGAGCGCAACCAATTAAAAATAATAATTATTAAATTAAATATCAGGAAAAGTGTACACGAACCCGATAAAGCTCTGGCAGTGATGCAAAATTGTCATCCATTGGTGGAGAATGATGAGATGGATGGGTGAAAGAAAAGAAATAATGAGAGAGAATTTATTGTGGAGAAAGTACTTTCCTGATGAAATTATTTATTCTGGAGCAATGCGAACGTTGCTAAAGAGAAGAATGAATATGAGCAAGTCACTCATATCCATTTGCTACAGGAGACCCTTGACCATTGTCAAATTGAAATTATTGCAGGGACTCCTCTTTTCTCTGAGGCTTATGGTACAACTTAATTCATTGACCATTAACCTGATGAAATGTAACTAATTGAATGTTTGAAGATGTTAAGTTGATCACTGGAATGCAGAAAGATAATGCAAGACATTAAATCAGTTAATGGATGGTATTGTCATTGATGTCAACTTGATATAATCTAATCAGTTATAATAAAAGTGTGAAAGACTTCAGAGAATCAGAGAGATAAAGATTATTATTTCAGTAATGCATAAAAGAAAAGCATTCACTATGTAACTTCAAACACTGACGGCTGGTGGAACCCGACGGATAGAGATCACTGAAAGTCAAGTTACAATGATGCCAAAGCAAAGAAACTAAGAAGCATTACTGACAAGCAGAATCACAAGCATTACCGATGGTGAGAATTACATTGTTAACCAACAAGAAGAACTTTGTAGTGAAGCCCAAAGGACAGATAACCCCAATGGAGAATCCCAAGGAGAACTCGAGTGTTGGCTGAAACTATCAAAGAGTTAGAATAGTGAAATTAACTGGAGTTCAGAAATGACAAAATATCTAGCTGGCAGAGCTAAATATAGACTTAACTGGTAGTTATCATTGTTTTCATTGACAAGATAAAGCCAGAGATAAGTAAAGCATTTAAAGTGATTTTTTCCAGTTGGCAAGAAGATCTTTGCAAGATAAGACAAGAGTTTTTCTTTCAATCAAATTGGCTAAGATTGTGGATCATGCCAAGACCAAGAAAATCAAGAACCTAGAAATGGTGATATCATTTCTATAAAGAGATAACTTAATTCGTTACGAATTAAGGGGAGTGAATGAAAAATAGGATGTTGGAGAGAAAATGATGAAGAACAACTTCATACAGTCCTGATCAATCAAGCTAAGGAAAGAGCTAAATATTTCTACAGACACCGAGCAACAGAGCATAGCATCACCGAGTAGAATAAAGTGGAGCAAAGGTATTAAAAGGATATATTGATCAGACTGATTTTATGAGCTTACAATTGATCTAAAAATCTACAAGTATAAGTTGTATATGTGAACAGATCATACTATTTTATCTTAACCATTGATTCAAAAAGTCTCTTAATAGGGAAGGATTTAAAGATCCTTTCTACATTGAGATACATCCCAATGAGTATCAAAAAGTTTGGTCATGAAGAAAGCATGAGATGCTAGATATCAGTTGACAAACCAGAAGAGTTTGGACAAGGAAGGTAGAATAGAAAAACCCGATATCAAGTGACAAACTAATCTTTTAAATTCTCTAACAAGGTCACACCTAACAGTGTGTTTGTAACCTTTAACAGGGTTGGCTCTTCACTGAGCTCACTTCAGAAGAGTGAAAATTTTGGGTTACCGGTCGAAAGTTTTTTTTTTTGTTAATAAGGTTTCCACATTAAAAATCCATGTGTCAATGTGTTTATGAGTCATTACTTTAGTGTTTTTCATTACACATAGCTAATCTTGACTAATTGGTATACTCTAAGTAATTTACTATTTATCGATAAATTAACAGCCTTTTATTTGGTAAACATACATAATAAGGTTCAACAAAGCATTCCGAGCAGTAGTAATTTGATAAGTATATTTGAAGGCATACATCTTATAGGACTGAAGATAACTAGAGGCTTAATATTGTGGCACTAAGTTTTTTGGTTGATTAATTGAAATATTTTTGAGGCCACTGATTCACACCCTCTCTCAGTTATTACTAACAATTGTTATTAGAGCTCGTGTGCTTAGAAAGGGAGTTTAATAGCTCAAGAAAAAGATCACAAGATGAACAAACGAGATGTGCCCAAGTTGAATAAAGACAACTTTGCATCGTGACAAAGTAGAATAAGACTCCACCTATCAAGTATTGGAAATGATGTTACTCTATACCTTGATACTAAATATGTGTTGCCTACAGGACCTCACACTCTTGAGAAATTAAGAGACAAGCATGAGCATAATTTATTGATGATAGAACTTGCCTCATTACTCTCTGATACTGAGTTTGAAGATGTCAAAACCTTCACCTCTGCAAAGGAAATGTGGGATAAGTTGAAGCTGGTACATGGAGGAGATGCTAATGTACTAAGAGCCAAAGAAAAAATCCTAAGAAGGAGGTTTGATGACCTAAGGATGAAAGAAGGAGAAAATATCACTCAGTATAGCTATAGAATCAAAGAGGTAGTCAATGCTATCCAAAGAGTTGGAGGTGTACTTGAAGATGAGACAGTGGTAAGTAAAATCTTAAGAACCTTACTATCTGTATATGTTATTAGAGTTTATGTTATTCAAGAAATGAGAACAGTTGCAAATAATATAGTTTCTCTAGATAGTCTGATTGGTAGACTGATTTCATTTGAGATGAATAAATTTGATAATAGTGTCTTACCATCTATAGAATCTAAATTCAAATATTCTTTGAAAATAAGTATTTTAATTCATAGACATGCTATTAGAAATGATAGTGAAAGTGATAATGAGGATCAAGGACTTGATGAGATTGAAGCACTAATAGAAAGAAGATTGCAGAGAGGCAAAGGTAGATATAAAGGTAAATTACCACTTGTATGGTTCAATTGTAAAGAGGTTGGACACTTTTGTGCAAGATGTCCAAAAAAAACAAAAATGATAGATGTAATGACAGATCATATGAGAAGAAGTTTGATAGAGGTGATGAAAGAGATTACCGAAGCAACAGACAATCTGACAAAAGAGATAACCGAGACTACAAGGACAAAGGGAAGAAATCTTGTTACCTAGCTAAGAACAGATATAATGACACTTACACCGAATCAGAAGAAGACATTTAGATGGTATTTGTAGCCATGAAGGATGATTCATACGAAGGAGAAAGGTATGTAGAAACTGTACTCATATCTAAAGTTAGTAAGAATGATGTCTGGATCATAGATAGTGGCTGCACTCACCATATGACTGGTGATAAACAAAATTTTGAGACTTTTGAATACTATAATGGTGGTTTAGTAAAATGGGAAATGATACACCTTGTCCAGTTGAAGGTAAAGGAACTATAATTTTGAATAACCTGATAAAATATGAAACTTCTTACTTGGTAAAATGACTGAATTATAATCTGTTAAGTGTTTTATAGCTTAATAATATAGATCATCAAGTGCCATTTGAAAATAAGAAGGAAAAGATCTTCAATAAATCAGGAAGGTTGATTGGAACTAGTGAGTAGATAGAAGGTAACCTTTTCTATCTTGATGACATTAACACCACTTGTTTAATGGCTAGAAATGAAGACATATGGTTGTGGCACAAAATATTGTGTCATGTGAATTTTGATAGCATCACAAAGATAATAAAAAAAAGGAATGTAAGAGGCTTACTGAGCATGACTAAGCCCGAACATATCATGTGCAAGAATTGTCAAAAAGGTAAGATGACAAAGTCTAGTTTCAAGAGTAAAACCAATACATCTAATGCAATTCTAGAATTAGTCCATACTGATCTATGTGGACCCATGAGGACAAAGAGATACTATGGAAATAGGTATTTTATTCTCTTTATTGATGATTATTCTAGAATGATGACAGTTATGTTCTTAAAAGATAAATCAAAAGCATTCAAGATGTTTAAATGGTATAAGGATATGGTAAAAAAACAAAGTGAAAATAAATTGAAATGCTTAAGGTTAGATAGAGGAGGGGAACTTGCTTCAGATGAATTCACTAACTATTTCAATGAGCATGGAATTAAAAGATAGGTTTCGGCACTGAGAAAACCACAACAAAATTGAATTGCTGAGAGGAGAAATAGATCAATTGTTGATTGTGCAAGAACATTTATGATTGAGAAAAGAATCAATCAAACTTTCTATAGGGAAGCTATTAGTACTGGTTTCTATACATTAAACAGAGTACAGCTGAAGAAGGACACAAATAAGTTACCCTATGAGCTTTGGTATGGTCATACACCCAATGTAAGTTACTTGAGAATCTTTGGTAGTCAATGTTATATTTTGAAGGATGATAGAAATGGAAAACTTGACTCCAAAAGTGAAGAAGGTATCTTTCTAGGGTACTCAACCAAAAGCAACGCTTACAAATGTCTTAACAAGTCATCTAACAAAATCATTGAAAGTAAAAATGTGAAAATAGATGAATTTGCAGAAAAGAATGATATGGAAAATAGAAGCGAACTAGATGACTACAACAGGTTTGTTTATATAGAACCTGACACTCTACCCGAGCAACAATGTATCGCTATCAAGCAATAGAAGATTGCACTTGAGCACCAGGCTGCAATTATCGAAATCAGGAAAATCCTCAAGATGATGTTCCGAGCAATGGAGATAAAAAAAATGTCAAGAAGATGATCAGAATGATAAACAAAGAGCTGAATCTAAACTTGCCAAGTATGTTAGAGTACATCATCTACAAAATCAAATCGTAGGACACAAGAAGGCTAGAATTAGAACAAGAATTAAGTCACTAAACACAAGATGTTTATTTTGTGATTTTAAGCCTAAATTTGTAAATACTGCACTTGAAAATGATGAATGGGTTAGTGCTATGAATAAAGAAAAAGAACAGATTGAGTAGAACAGTACATGAAACCTAGTACCGAGACCAGATGACAATAATGTCATCGGTACCAAATGGATGTTCAGAAACAAGCTGAATGAGAATGGAGAAGTCAAAAGAAACAAAGAAAGGTTAGTATGCAAGGGCTATGCACAAGAAGAAGGTATTGATTATGGAGAAACCTTTGCACCCATTGCTAGACTAGAAGGAGTTAGAATCTTACTTGCTTATGCTTCATTCAAAGGATTCAAGGTGTATGAGATGGATGTCAAGTTTGCATTCCTAAATTGAATACTATAAGAAGAGGTATACATTGAACAACCAGAAGGGTTTGTTGATCCAAACAAGAGAAACATGGTATGTAGACTACATAAAGCCTTGTATGGATTGAAACAAGCACCCAGAGTCTGGTATGAAAGACTTCACTCCTATCTCATTAGCATTAAATTTGTAAGAACAAGTGAAAATAACAATCTATACTTAAAATAAGATATCGATGGTAACATTCTGATTGCTGAAATTTTTGTTGATGATATCATTTTTGGGTAAAATGAAATGTTATGCAAATCCTTTGCTAATGAAATGAGCAAAGAGTTTGAAATGTCTATGTTTGGCGAGATCAAATTATTGGTCTACAGATTCTTCAACAAGATGCAGGCATATATATCACTTAGTCCAAATACATCAAAGAAGTGTTGAAGATATTCAAGATGGAAGATTCCAAGCCAGTTGGAACACATATTTCTATGGAATGTAAGTTGACAAAAGATGACAAATCAAATGAGGTAAATCAAACCTTCTATAGATCAATGATTGGAAAACTAATGTATGTTGTTCATACTAGACCAGATATAGCACATGCAGTTGCAATAGTTGCAAGATTCTCTGCTAATCCCCAGAATCACATATGACTGCTGTCAATAGAATTCTGAGATATCTGAAGCACACCAAGGACTATGGCTTATGGTATAAAAGAGAAGGAAAATTTGAGCTACAAGTCTATACAAATGTTGATTGGGCTGGAAACATTGATGACCGAAAGAGCACAACTAGAGGAGCATTCTTCATGGGTGACAGACTTGTCACATGGATCAACA
>MU225667.1:2600900-2616070 GCA_018584345.1 Thuja plicata
AGTCATGCATGCTAAGACTAAGCATATTGCTATCAAGTATCACTATCTAAGAGAACAAGTGCAAGAAAAGGAGGTGATACTAGAATATGTTCAATCAAAGGAACAATTAGCTAATATATTCACCAAGTAATTACCGAAAGATACATTTAAGTACCTGAGATAAAGACTAGGGGTCTAACTCTTATCTATCAGTCAGTAAGCTGACTAGGGGGATGCATCAGCCTAAACATAGTCTAAAGAAGATTCATGTTGATGCAAGCACCAGAGATGAACAATAACAGACACATTTGTACATAGTAAGGTACAAATATGCATCGAATACCAGAGACATTGTATTGTTGATGGATAGGGAAATTCAAGGAATATATTATATAAAGGGATGAAAGATGATATATTTTGTTTGGAATTGTTGTCAAAGGAAGAGATTATCTCATTATCATAAGGAAGATATATGGGTAAGTGCAAGAAGTTGGGCACCAATTCCACGGAAGTCTTGTGGGCTTGAAAACTGCCGCTAGAAACGGGCACCCATTTTTAAAAAAATGGGCACCCGTCTTAGGCTCGGACACCCGATCCAAAATTCAAAAAATGGGTGCCCATTTTTTTAAATTTTATTTATTTATTTTTATTTTTATTTTTATTTTTTTAAACTCATTTTTACATGCCGATATATTGCATTTAAGAAACGAGTACACATTTTTAAATATGTGCCCATTTTTTAAAATTTGAATTTACCAAACCACCATTTGCATTGGATTTTGGTTTGGGACAGGTTTGGTGGGACCAAGCCTATGCTTGGACCTACAAAATAATGGCTAAGGCATTTGAACACCAAATTTTTGTCTTGCCGTAATTTTTTGAGGGTCTTCCTAATCAAATTTTTTGATGAAATTAAAACCCATTAGAGATCTTACTTTCTAGATTTCAAAAACATAAATTTTACAGTGATATGATGAATTTTACTATTTTTATAATATTTATTAATTAAAAGTGGTACGTAAACTTGAAATAGTAAGGTTCACTAAAACTTTAATAACTTTTTTGATGTTAGGTTTTTGAAAAAATAAATTATATGAGACAAATCTACATAGAATTTTATTCAAAATAAAAAAAAATCCTAAAAAAGTAAAATTTTCATCAAATTATGGTGGTCGTACACGAGAAGTTTTGAAAATGTACTTTATAGTCAATTAAAAATAAATAAATAAAATATATTCAATTAAAAAAAAGCAAAAATATTCTGACCAATCTTTGATGTGTTAGGTACCTTCCCCCAAAAGGATTTAGAAAAATTCATTTATTTACTTCAAAATAGGGTGGTCGTAAACATGCCTACTAAATATATTTTCTACCATGTGGGTATTCAAATAAATTACATATTTGAAAAATAGACTCTGAGCACTACATTTTCTAATAGTGGATTTTTTTGAGATTCAATCTCTAAGTGCCTCAAATTTTGACATCAATTGACAGAAAATTTGAAAAACAAGAAAAACACTTCAACTTTTTGCCCAAAAAGTGGACTCAACTTCTTGCTGGCACCCATATCAAAAATCTCAAGGGAGATATTAAGAGAGATAATTCAGGAATCACAAGGGAGAGATTATTTCATTATCAGAAAAGGATTATATCATTATCTATTAAGAGAAGTTCCTAAGAATCAAAAGGAAGAGTTAATCAATATTCAAAGGGAGGGATTGATTACATATAAAATATCCTTCTAAGGGAGAGAAGTAAAAAAGGGAGAGAGTTCATATAAAGAGAAAGAAATTGATGTCAAAGAAAAAATAGATTATCAAGAAGAGGAACAGTCAATGCAGAGCACATATTAGAATAGAGATAGAAGATGATATGTATCTATCAAGTAAAGGGATTGAAGATTGAAGTCAACTACTTTTCAAGAAACAAATCAAAGCTATTTTGAGTTTACCGAAAGCTTGACATTTGTAATAGTTACAATAGGAAAGATTGATGAAACTATTATATTTTATATTGTATTAGTAATAGTATAGTATGATAATGTAGTATGTTGCCATCAATGCCAAAGGGAGAGATTGATGACAAGTAACTGATTGAATGTTTGAAGATGTTAATTTGATCACCGAAATGAAGAAAGATAATGCAAGACATTAAATCAGTTAATGGATTATATTGTCATTGATGTCAACTTGATATAATCTAATCGGTTATAATCAAAGTGTCAAAGACTTCAGAGAATTAGAGAGATAAATATTATGCTTTCAGTAATGCATAAAAGAGAAGCATTCACTATGTAACTTCAAACACCGATGACTAGTGGAACCCAATGGACAGAGATCACCGAAAGTCAATTTACAGTGATTCCGAAGAAAAGAAACTAACGAGCATTACCGACGAGAAGAATCACAAGCATTACCGACGGCTAGATTTATAGTGTTAACTGATGAGGAGAACTTTGCAGTGAAGCCCGAAGGATAGACAACCCCGATGGAAAATTCTGAGGAGAACTGGAGTGTTGACCAAAGCTATCAAAGAGTTAGAACACAAAAATTAACTAGATTTCAGAAACAAAAAATAGCTAGCTGGCAAAGATAAATATAGACTTAACTAGTAGTTATCATTGTTTTCATCGACAAGATAAAGCCAGAGATAAGTAAAGGATTTAAAGCTGTTTTGTCCAGTTGGCAAGAAGATATTTGTGAGATAAAACATAAGTTTTTATTTAAATCAAATTGGCTAAGATTGTGGATCACGTCAAGATCAAGAAAATCAAGAACCTAGAAATGGTGATATCATGTCTATAAAGAGACAACTTAATTCATTATGAATTAAGGGGAGTGAATGAAAAATAGGATGCTGGAGAGAAACTGATGAAGAAAAAATTCATACAGTCCTGATAAATAAAGCTGAGGAAAGAGCTAAATATTTTTGCAAACACCGAGTAACAGAGCATAGCATCACCAAGCATAACTAAAGTGGAGCAAAGGTATTAAAATGATATATTTATCAAATTGATTTTATGAGCTTACAATAGATCTGAAAATATGCAAGTATAAGTTGTATATGTGAACATATCATACTGTTTTAGTTTGACTATTGATTCAGAAAGTCTCTTAACCGAGTAAGATTTAACTATCCTTTCTATATTGAGATACATCCTAAGGAGTGTCAAAAAGTTTGATCATGAAGATAGCATGAGATGCCAGATACCATTTGAAAAACCATAAAAGTTTAGACAAGGAATGTAGCATAGAAATTCTTGATATCAAGTGACAAACTAATCTTTTAAATCCTCTAACAAGGTCATGCCTAACAGTGTGTTTTTAACCTTGAACAAGGTTGCCTCTTCATCGAGCTCACTTCTGAAGAGTGAAATTTTTTGGTTATCGGTTCCAAGTGGTTTTTCCCTTAATAGGGTTTCCACGTTAAAAATCCATGTGTTAATGTGTTTATGATTCATTACTTTAGTATTTTGAATTACTCATAGCTAATCTAGATTGATCGATATACTCTAAGTAATTTACTATTTTTTGGTAAATTAACAAACTGCTATTCAGTAAACACAGAGAATAAGGTTTAACAAAGCATTCTGAGAAATAGTAATTTGATAAGTATATTTGAAGGCATTCATCTTATAGGACTGAATATAACTAGAGGCTTAATATTGTGGTACTAAGTTTTTTGGTTGATTAATTAGAATATTTTTTCGAGGCCACTGATTCACCCCCCCACTCTCAGTTATTACTAACATAACCAGCAATCTGAAATGCACAGGATCACCAGTAGAAAATTGAATACCACCATTGGGAAAAACAACAACAATTTTATAGGGTCCCAACCAGTGTGTTAGAAAATTACCAGGAGTGTGCTGGTATCTGGAATTGTACAAGAGGGCCCAGTCACCAAATACAAATGTCTTATCCCTAATAAATTTATCATGCCACTACTTTCGCTATTGCTGCACCAACTCCGTGTTAGACAAATAAGATTTTTGCTACTTGTCAATGCTATTCAGGTTGAATATGCACTCCTTTTGGGCTTTAGTAAGATCCAGATTGAGTTCCAATGTTGTCTGTAAGGTTTTATGCTTGAATTCTACTGGTATCATAGCAGACTTATTGTAAACTAACTGAAACGGGGTGAATCCTATAGTAGTTTTCCAAGTATTCCTATAAGCTCAGAGTGCTTTAGGAAGCTTTTCTTCCCAATATTTCTTATGAACAAAGAATGTCTTGGTAAGGATGGCCTCCAGTTCCCAATTGGTGACCTCTACCTTGCCATTGGCTTGCGAATGATAAGGAGATGATTTGCCATGTTGAATCTTATACTCTTCCATTAAAGCAGCTATTAGGTTTGAAGTAAATTGAGTTCCCTGATCATACATGAACTCCCTAGGGAAACCAAATCTTGTAAAAATGAATTCATATAAGAATTTGGCAACATTGTTATCCCTAGGATGATTCATAGGTTTAGCCTCGACCAACTTGGTGACATAATTGGTGCATACCAAAATATAAGACTTAGCTTGAGAAGAAGGTTCAATTGGTCCCACAAAGTCAATTCCCCATTTTTCAAAAGGTGTCACAACTATCTGAGGTTGTAGGGGAATCTCATCATTTTTAGTAGGCCTTCCCATTCATTGGCACCAATCAAATTTCTTGGTATACTTAGTTGCATCCTTGTGGAGAGTTGGCCAATCGTATCCAGTGGTCAAAATTTTGAATGATGTTCTCTTCGCTGCAAAGTACCCACAACATGGCTCATCATTACATGACCAAAGGATATCATAAGTTTCATCTTTTCTGATGCATCTTTGCATAATCTGATCTGGACTAATGTAAAACATGAATCCAGCAATACAAGAAAAGTTAAAATTTTTCTCAGCTAGAAATTTTTTTTCTTTGGAAGAGAAGTGATATGGTGTCCTCGATGTGTTGAGATAGTATGTAATGTCAACATACCATGGATTTTGTGTTGATGACAGGATAATATTCTCATCTAGAAAACTGTCATCAAAGGCTGTAGGATCGTGCAAGCGGGAGAGAAATTCAGTTACTACATTGGCTTTCCACGGCTTGTCCACAATTATAATATCAAAATCCTACATCAGTAGAAACCATCAAGCCAACCTCCCTGATATGGCTGTCTTATTCATTAGGTACTTGATAGTTGAATGGTCAGAATGGAAAAATATCTCATAACTGGTAATATAATGCCTGAATTTATTCAGTGCATAGATTACTTCAAATAATTCCTTCTTTGTCACAATGTAATTAAATTCTTCCCCTTGTAGGTTTGCTGATGAAATAAATGGCCTGCTCTACTGCATCTGATTTCTAGCCAAGTACTGCCCCAATGACATATTCGGAGGCATCTGTGTGAATATGGAATGACAATCACCAATTTGGACCTCTCAATACTCGTGCTGTTGTGAGAATGTCTTTAAGCTGTAGGAAGGACTTTTCACACTCAAAATTCCTGGAGAATTCAGTATCCTTTTTCTACAAGTTATAAAGGGGTGCTACAATTTGACTGAAATCTTGAATAAACCTCCTATAATATCTGACATGTCGGAGAAAACTCTTGACATCCTTTTGCTTTTCCAGTGTAGATAGGTTGTTGATTATTGAAATCTTTTCTCGATCTACCTGAATCCCATGTGAGGAGATGAAATGCTCTAAAACTACACCTTCCTCCATCATCATGAAGCATTTCTCACTATTTAGTGAAAGATTATAGTCTTGGCATCTCCTTAGTAATTTTCTAGATTATATTTAGCTTCGTAAAAAGCTTTCCCATAGTCAGTAAAGTCATCCATGTAAATTTCTATATAGTCAGCAGATATGTCTGAAAAGATACTTATGATAGCTCATTGGAAAGTGGTTGGAGCATTGCACAAGCCAAAAGGTAAGGCAGAGTATGCAAAGGTTCCCCATAGACATGTAAAGGTGGTTTTCTCCAGGTCTTCTGGAGCTATTTTTATTTGATTCTAGCCACTAAACCTGTCTAGGAAAGATAAATATTTCTTTCCACCTAAATTATCAAGGACTTGGTCTATAAATGGTAATAGAAAATGGTCCTTCTTAGTGGTTGTATTTAGTTCTCTATATTGCACACAAAATCTCCATTTACCCCCTTTCTTGGGTACTTTAACTAAGGGTGAAACCAATTGGCTATCATAGATGGAGTAGATGAAACAAGCGTTTAACAGCTTCTGAAGCTCAGTCTTGACTATGTCTCTTAAGAAAAAGATTAACTCTCCTCTGAGGCTTCCTTACAGGTTTATATTCATGGCTGATGTAGATCTAATGAGTACAAAATTTAGGATCCAACCCCTTCATGTTGGTATAATCCCAGGAAAATGCCTGCTGATTTTCCTATAGCAACTTTAGGATATCTTTCTGGTGTGGTAGTGTAAAGGTATTGCTGACATTCAATTCTTTCCCTGGAATAACTTCCAATTTAATTACCTTATCCAAGATGGAAAGATGAGAAACTGGAGGAGAATCCATCTCATGGGGTAATAATTAATGAAGAAAGTGGGAGGATGGTGAGTATGGAGGTGCATTTGGAGATGGCATAATAGTTTCCAAGATACAGTCTGGTTGTGAACACAACTGAGAATCTATGACACATTCATTCATGAAAATGGATGAAATTATCTCATCATCTTCCATAGAGGCTCAAAATGGATCTCTACCGATATCATGAGATGATGGATTGACTTGGCTTCTAATTTAGCATCTTCTAATTTTGGCCATACTATATCGACATCTTGCAAGATGGGTTAAGCAGGGGAATATAGAGTCAAGTTCTTAGTATGGATACCATTAGATATTGTCATTTTACCTAACCTACAGGCTATGAAGGTATCAACAGTGGTTAATCATGGTCTCCCTAGGATTAGAGGATACCCCCCCATATCGGCTTTAGGTGAAAGGACAAAAAAATCTACTAGATACTCCCAAGAGTGCAATGTAACTATGACATCCTCTATCATCCCGTCTGGTTTGACAGTAGAGCTATCGGCAAGCTACATGATGGTTGGTGTATTTCTAAGACCAACAATATTCAATTGAGACAATACCTCTTTGGTCATGACATTTATAGAGGCACCCAAATCAACTAAGGCATTTTGAACTTGTATTCCATGAATGGTGACAGTAACTACAAGATTCCCTGGGTTAGAATATTTTGGAATAGTTAACTTTTTCCAACATAAGAATAGAAAACAACCCTATCACATGAATATTTTTAGGATCTTTCTTCTTTCTCCTGGGTTGTTTAATGCAAGCTTCTTTGATGGCCTTAGTATAAACAAGAACTTCTTTGATAGCATCAAGTAATAGTATTTTTACTATCATCTACTTCAGTTGGTTGAGAAAATTGGCTACTACTTAGTTCACTGCATGCTTAGCTTGGTCTACTAACCTTTGAGGAAAAGAGGGTTCTTTAACTATAGGAGAGGCCTATGGAGTTGGCACATCCACATTCTCAGAAGGGTACTCTTCAACTTTTGTTATTATAGGTGTGTGAGGAGAAGCAAGAGTGGTTCTTGACCTTAGATGGATATAATTCAAAGAGATGGCATAGTTTTTCTGCTGAGGTGGTGGTTTTCTATTAGGATTAGGGTTAGGTTGTGTTGGTAGTTGTATTTTCTTAGGTGGATTTCTATTGGCTGTAGGAGGAGGCATTATAGCTTGTTGTTGAGGTGGAGGCATTAAATCCTGCTAATTGGATTGGTTAGACCACTTATTGGGTTGTTGCCAACCCTGCTGAGGTTGCTGCCAACCTTGCTGAGGTTTCTACCAACCCTAATAAGATTTTTTCCAACCCTTTTGAGGTTGTTTCCAACCCTGATGAGGTTATTTCTAAACCTGCTGAGGTTTTTGCCAATTATTATGCCCACTAAATCCTTGGAGACCCATATTCTAAAATTTTTACCATTGACTATTATTACTACAATTTTGGAGAGGGTCTTGTGGCATACTTGGAATTTGGGCCCATGGCCTACATTGAGCAACATAGAGCACTTCTCCATTTTCATCAAAAACTTTGAATTTGGTAGGCATCAACTGAGACTCCAAACTTGCAACAGACTTGCGCTTGTAGTTTCTCTTCTTTTCTCGACAATGCAGACAATATACAACCAACATAGCATCAACATATTCCTTCTTCCTTCTTGCCTTTATGTTGTTCAGTTGAGTAGAAACATCATTAAATATGTCCTACTTGAAATCAGACAGAAGATTGGACATCTTTATCTTTGATACTCCTGAACTACTGGGCTTATGGGGTAAGTCTTTGATTCCTCTACCCTTCTTAACAGTAGCCCTTGAATAGTTCATACATATATTCTTTATGTCTGCCCAATTCTTCTGAGTGATGTCACCACCATCCATAGGGTCCAGAGCTTCTATAGTTTCATCATTCATACCTTGTAAAATAAGATGCTTTTCAGACTCCTTGTTCAACTGATGTTGGGTATTCCACTGCAGGTTGAACATAAACCTTGAGACATAATCTTCCAAGGTCTCATCCTCCTTTTGGGACATTTTGAAAATGCCATCTCCTTTCAAATCTTTGAACCCTATAGTACTCCTTATATTTAGAAAGGAACATATTTCTCATTATGTCCCAATCTACTATAGCATTAGCTCCTAGCCCCATGAACCATCTTAGAGAAGCCTCTTTATTAGTTGAGGGAAACAATTTCAGCTTATGGGCATCAGTTGTATAGTCATAAATCCTATAGAGGATATCAAACTCAAAGAGGAAGGTCTTTGGGTCTTTAGTAATAAGGTGATAAAATTTTGGAAGTGCTGAAGGTCGTATGTTTTTCAAATTTTGGTTATCCTATTGAGGAGGAATGGGGAAAGGAATGGTAGGTTGATCCATCCTTGGAGGAGGGCCTGGCTCTTGAGGCTGATGGTGATAAATTTTATGCTGCATATAAACTATCTTTTCCATGCTCTAATAATATAGCTGAATATGAGAGTCTGATCCATGGATTAGAATGGGCAAGGAAAAGAGGAATCAAGTGCTTAAGGGCATTTGGGGATAGTGAGTTGATAATAAAGCAGGTGAGAGGCATAAATGCTATTAAAAATGATCTTTTGAAGCTGTATAAATCCAGAGTTTCTGATATTTTGGATAATTTTGATGCATTTAACCTCATTTCTATACCTAAAAGAAAAATATGCATGCTAATAGGTTGGCTAGTATTGGTGCTCATGTTTCAATTACTAAAAACAAAGGATAGATTTCAAGTCATTCGTATGTTAAAATTATTGTAAGGCCATCTATCCTAGACAATGATATTAACTGGCAGTTGTTTAATACTGATGAACATATTTTAAGCTTTAAGACTGAAACAGAAGGCTTTTCACCTTCTAAAAATGATAACTTCAGTCAACAAATGGAAAATCAAATCATTGAGCTAAAGACAAATAAGCTTCCAAGGGGATTAGTTAGCTTAGAGTCAAATTTCAACTCTTATGATCAATTCAGAAAGAACAAAACTAGCTTGTTGATCAAGGAATATCACTATGAAGAAGTGGAGATATTTAGGGACAAGTACTTGAAGGTTGGTAACATTAATTCCCCTGAAGAAAATAAAATTCTTATTGATTTTCTTAGGGAATATAATGATGTGTTTGTATGGGATTATGCTTAATTAAAAGGATTTGATCCTCAATTAACTCAACATACCATAGAATTAGAGCCAAATGCCAAGCCCATTAGACAAAGGCAAAGGCCTATCAACCCCAAACTTGAACCTTTAATGCTAAAAGAATTGAATAAGCTTCTGAATGGTGACATCATATTCCCTATCAAGCATACCTCTTGGGTATCAAATCTTGTTCCTGTGAGGAAGAAGAATGGAGATATAAGAATTTGTGTAGATTTTAGAGACCTCAATATGGCATCTCTGAAAGATAGGAACCCTCTTCCTTCTATGGAACAAATCCTACAATATGTCTCCACTTCTGAGAGATTTTCCCTTCTTGATGGTTATTCTGGTTATAATCAAATTTTAGTTAAAGGATCTGATCAGTTTAAAATAGCCTTTATAACTAAATGGGGTATAATGGCTTATAGGAGATTTCCATTTGGGTTGTCAAATGCAGGGGCCACTTTTCAAAAAGCAATGGACATGGCTTTCAAGACTTTAATGTATAAGTTTGTTCTGGTATACCTAGATGATGTTACAATCTACAGAAAAATTGCAGACGAGCACATAGATCATTTGGGATAGATATTGCAGAGATGTAGAGAGTTTGGAATTTCTCTTAACCCAAAGAAATCTATTTTTTCAGTTCATGAAGGAAAACTTCTAAGATATCAGGTGTCTAAGGAAGGTACAACTATTGACCCTGAGAGAATTCTTGCAATTCTAGAACTTTCATTGCCTAAACACAAGAAAGGGTTGTAGAGTTTTATTGGGAGAATAAATTTTGTTAGAAGTTTTATCCCTAATATTGTAAACTTGTTGAAACCACTGACTGATATGCTTAAAAAGGATGTCCCTTTCAGCTGGACAGATGAGGGAAAGAAGAATTTTGAATTGATAAAGCAGGCTTTGTCTTCAGCCCCTACTCTTGTTAATCCTGATTTTACTAAAGAATTTATTCTATATGCTTATGGTGGTTTTGATACTAATTCAGCAATGCTGGTTCAAAAGAATGAAGAAAAACAGGAGCAGCCAGTTGCATTTTTCAGCAAAGGTATGGATGATTATGAGAAAAGATACAACTTTGTAGAAAAAACATGTGTTAGCTGTTACAAAAGCCCTAAATTTTTTTAAAGAATTTGATTGATAGGAATAGGATACACCCAATGGTCGCACATCTTAGCATTAAAGAGTTTTTTCTAAATAAATATGTCAATGAAAAGAGGGCAGGGTGGATAACAAGAGTCTTGGAATATGATGTACAAATCCATGTGACCAAGATGGTTAGAGGAAAAGGATTATGTGGTCAAATTACAGAAAAAGAAGATAAAGTTGAAGCCACTAAAGAGGTTCCTTTTCCCCAAGGTAATTCAGTAATAATCAATGATTCAGTATCCTGGTTATCAGATGTAACATATAAAACTGATAGATGTTGATGATGTTACCAAAATGTAAAGTAAGGAGATTTGTTTATTAATTTTTGTTTGATTTGCTTAGAGTATATTGATTTCCTTAACCCTACTTTACATTTAATTGAATTGTATTGATAGCGTATTGCAATTTTGATTAAGGAGAAGATAAGATGCTCCTTTTCTATCCTCAAATGCACAAATGGAAGATCCAAGTTGATCAACCCAAAGGAAGGGCTAATGCACAAATGAATCAACTATTTGGAAAAGGGAACAAAGAAGAGGATCTTAAATTATGTTAATTGATTAAATGAATATGTTTGATTATAGTAATTGAAAAGGATAAGAAGAAGAACCAACCTTATAAAATTACAGATCAAAGAATGTTGTTTTCTGAGGTCTGTAAACTGTTTCTGGAAAATCTAATAGTTGATCCCGAACCAAAATGCAGAGACAAACAAAACCCAGAAATATTTTTCCATTCTAATGTCGTCTTATGAAAAAGATCAACCTTGACCCACAAATGTCAACCCTGACCCAATAATGTCGACCTTGACTTGCACAGGTTTGACAGAAAATCTGTTCGTGTCGTCTGAAAGAAAGCCGAAAAGGGTATCCAGATCTGGTCTCAAATATGTTATTCTGAACCTCTACCTACAAGAAAAAGAGGATTGTTTGTTGTGGGGGAGGGGTTTTCCTTGGTCAAACCCTGATTTTGGAATTAACCTCAAATATATGTAATTGAAATTGCAGGAATAGACAAAGTAAATGCATAAATTCACCTTGCTTGTAAAAGTCCTTGTGGCAGATTCGAATCCTTGGATCCACAAGTATGCTTCAAAATGTGGAATGTAGAAAGGTAGGATTTCTTCAATCTCTTGCTTTTTGATCTCCAACACCAAGTCTTGAATGGGTTCTTGAATTTGGAATAGGCTTGGAAGAAGGTGGATGGAGAGATCACCAAAATGGTACTATGTAGCTTGAATCCTTCAATGGCCTCCAATGGATCTCCTTCATGAAAATGGATGCTTGAATGGATGAATGCTTTCTTGAAATCCTACTCCTTAGCTTGCTTGTATTTCTCTTGATGACATTTTGAGAATGCTTGATTAGAAGACTTAGTTCGCTTGATCATGGTTAGAGAAAATGAGAGGAGAAGGCTCCCTTTTGTATGAAACTAGGTCACAATCTTCTAAGGAGGCCGACATAGGAGAATTAAATTTCCAATAAAGCCTTTACCCCTAGGAGAGGACCTATATTAAATATAATTTAGGAATTGACACTTCGGAACCCGAAACAGTTGACTCGGAAGCGGGAAACACTTTTTGCAAAGACCGACATCCAAAAACTGTGAGACCCCAGGATCTGAACCCTGGGTCAAGGTTGAGGTCAACCTTGACCTAGGTTAGGGTCAAGGTTGACCCTTACCTAGGTCAGGGTTGAGGTTGACATAGACCTAAAAGGTTGACCCTTTCCCTGAAGCCCAGAATCACCAGTCTACAGTCCAGAATGTAGAAATCAGGCGAAAAAGGAGTGGAAAGAAGGACAAAATAGGGGGAAAGCCATGTCAAGATCAGGAACCCATTCAAGGAACTTTTCATGACCCCAAACCACTCACTCGAAAGGATAAACAAATCTAAAATGGAAGTGCTTCCATTTTCTGACTATACATTTAGCTCCCACTTTAGCAAGAGTATGAGCTCAATCACAAACTCTTGGTAAAGGAAAACATAAAGAATAGACAATCTTATTGGAACCAAAAGGGATAAAGAAACCCTCAAGCCCCAAAGGGACTTAAGTCTTTATCAACCCTAAGATCATAATAAGAGAGACATCACTTAGTTAAGGAGAGAGAGAAGGGGTGTGATTATCTCACCCAATGAGAACTTATGTCTCATTGTGAACCACACAAAAAAAAAGCGTAACTGGAAAGATGGAGTTGAACTACCTAGTTTATGTGGCTATCACTAGTCAACCCATCAGGGAGATCGATTCTTAAAGGGATCAAAACATTGTAAATTGAAAACTAGCAGGATCAAGGGATCCGTGTAAATTTAAATTGGAGGGATCAAGAGATCCTAAAAAGTAAAAATGACCATGCTTTAAGGATTATTTTCTTTTAATCCATAAAGGGAAAAGTTTTAAATCTTTGAAAACTATTTTGAATGTGCATGTGTGCAAAAAATGAGTAGAGTGTACATGCCCCCATGTTAAAGTCATTGCTAACACTTTAATAGGAGCAATGGTTTTTAATGGAAACATCAACAACTCTACGGATTACGTTTCCACTGCGAGATGCCCCCAAAGGAAGACAAATCAAGGGAAATAAAACATAAACATTTATAAGAACACAAGAGGGATCTACCTAATGTGGGGTCAGTATGATCATAAGATAACATGTACATAGAAATATAATATTATTGCAAATGAATTGACATCATTCCCCAAAGAAAGTAGAACTACAATCACCAAGGAGGAAAGAAACTTAAGAATTACGAAGAGGAATCTTTTTGGACCACAACAGGGAGACAAAAAAGAATTAGTGCTACCATGTTGAAGATCCAAGCAGATTGTACAATGAAAATAGTTACAAATAATAGCACAAGTACAACATAACATGAAACAACATATAGAAGAATGTAGATACATATAGAGGAATTGAACAATAGATTTGATTCCTTTATCACCTTGCACCAACAAAGTAACAAGGGTATAAAATAATCTAACAAACATTTAGAAAAACACATTACGGTGGAAGCACAATACAACATACAACACAAAAAGGGCTACCATAAAGGATGAGCCAATCAAGCATGTTGTCAACCCTCCCCATCTTGGTTGATGTTATTGATGGAAGGTGGGAAACTTGCAAGAGGGACTATATCCAATATAGTAGGGATGATAGCCAGTTCCAAACAAGGATCCTCTTGAGAATCACCATGCTCATTACTAGGTGTAATTGTTAATTGAGTTGAAAGCATATGAGGTAAATCATTATCAAGATCAACGGTCTCATATTCATCACTAAGATCAATAGGATTATCGATAGTGTCCTCCTCATCAAGGTTGATTGAAATTGGATCCAAGATGTGAATAGGATCATCATACTCATTCATCTTGACATCATGAATATTAACCTCTAATGCATCAGGCATAGGTTGATCAAAGGTAGGTAATGAGTTTTGTATCATAGAAGAACGGGCTCTAGCATTAGCTCTACACTTCTTACGATGTTTGTTAGAGGATTTGTTATGTTTAACTTTGTTTGTCACATGTTGAGAACTAGGAGGAATGACAATAGGTTCCTTCACAGGTTCTATAGGAGGATTCTCAATAGGTTGTAATGGAAGAGTAGGAGTTTGATCAATTTTATTAGCAGCAATAGATAAAGGAGGTATGGAAGGAGTAGGCAAGAGACCACTGTTGGAATCAATCCAAGGCATACTTAACTCAGCAATTTTGTGATGTTTGTAAGCTTGATAGGAGTGAAAGAGATGATTAGGGTGAGGCAAACATGAGTTAGGTAATGAAGGCCAAAGAAAATCGAGAGTAGCACAATCTCTAGGCCTAGAAGGTTGAAACAAACTATGATTAATCATTTTGACTTCTCCATTATGAATGAAATTAAGACATTTATGAATGGGAGAAGCAATAGCATGCATAGCAGTTATCCAAGGTAAACCAAATTTGATTTGAAATTGATCAGAAGTAGGAATAATGATGAAGGTAGTATCTATAAGTTTACCACAAAGTTCAACAGGTAAGTTAATAGAACCAAGTGCAGGATAAAGAAAGCCATTTCAAGTTTGGATCCATGCATCAGATGAGTCATAAAAATCATGTTGTAAGCCTTTCATAAAAAGATTTTCCTTAGAAATGACATTTATTAAAGATGTGGGATCAACTAGACAACCACGAGTAGGTATCTTAGCAATCCCAGAATAGATATAACGGGGACCATCGGGAGCTTTGATTGTTTCATAATCATCAAAGGTAATTAAAAGTTCCCTAGGTCGCTTATCCTTAGTTTGTTTTTGAGTTTTAGGTGGAATTGGAAGTTGAAGTGGAGGTGAGGGATCTTGAACAATAAGTTGAGATGGCGCAACACT
>MU225667.1:2616429-2642071 GCA_018584345.1 Thuja plicata
AGAATCAAAGGATTTTGAAGCTATCATGGTAGGAAGGAGAGGTCGAATAGGAGGCAAGGTAATCATAATAGCACTTAACAACCTACTCATTATAGAATGAAAAGTTTCAGAGAGAGGAGTAAATGTACGATTCATATGGAAAGCAGTGGATGCATAAACATTATTGGATGTAGCCACAACTTGATCAATAACCGCATTCATTTGTTTATTAATCTTGACATAGTTGTTAGGTTTTTGAAAATTATTAGGATTAGGAGCATTGTCACCCTTATCAACTGGAACAGGAGCCATTGGAGTGTCTGACTCACTTGTAATTGATAATGGTGAAGTGTTGCACACAATTGTTCAAAGGAGGTAAATTCAGTAAGTAGAATCTTATCTCTAATATCTTTTTGTAAATTTGAAATAAACATATGTTGAATATCAATATCAGGAACATGATAAGAAATCTGAGCATACAAATGCTTAAATCTACCAATAAAATTAGTCAATTTTTCCTTAATGTTTTGTTTACAATGCATTAAATTAGATAAGGACACTTGTGGTCCAATGTTATTTTGAAATTGTTGAATGAAAGAATTAGCAAGTTTAGGAAAAGAATCAATGGAATAGGGAGGTAAGGAACAATACCATTGTAAAGCCTTATCTCGAAAGGTTCTAGCAAATAATTTAGCTAAAATCCTATGGTCATGAGCATAATCACTACAAAGGATTTGAAATGTTTTAACATGAGTAACAGGATCATCTTTACCATTATAATTCTCAAGATGAGGCATATCGGCTTACCGAGGGACAGTAGCATGATTGATGTCTAGGGATAAAGGACTACCCATATCACATGTAGGAATGCTAAATTTGGATTGAGTTAAAGATGAAAGTTGTTGTTGTAAAGATGACACAGTTTGAGCCAAACTAATAATTGTAGAATCATTAGAGGAAATAGGTGGCATAAAAATATTAGGAGCACTAGAAAAAGTGTAAGAAGCAATAGGAATAGAAGACACAACTGGTGGAACATTAGGAACCACATTTGGAAGAGGATTAGTATAAGTAAAAGGCACACTATGATATGAAGGTTGTAAGGTAGGTAAAGATACTGGTGGAGCACTCACAGGGATATGTGTGCTTGGGAGAGAAGTTGTTGTCAAAGGAGGAGTGTAAGTAGGAATACTAGGTAGAGGAAAAGAAGAAGGTCCTACACTAGTAACAATAGGTGTGAATCCTAACTCTTGAGCCTCTTGAGCTAAAGGTTTAACATTCAAATTTACAAGATGAGTAATACTACGCAATAAATTAATACCTTGACCATTATTACGGAGAACTTTCTTAAGAGCCTCTATAGCTTGGATAGAATCTTGATTATGGTTTTCGTGGATAAGCCAATTTCCCATTTTATCAAGTTTGGTTGAGAGGTTTTGCACTCGTTCAAGAGGAACTCTTAAAGTGTCATCTTCATCATGAGATGAGTGAGAAGAGTTATGCTCCATGGAAGGATTGGAATCATGAGTTATCAAATTATCATCTGGGATACTAAGGAAAGGAGAGGAAGACTCGGGATCAAAGGAACCCATAAGTCTACAACTTCTTCTAACCGGGATACTATAAGTAGGACTAGATGTGGTAAAGCTCATACACCAATACAATACCAATGAACTAACACAAAATGTTGGTCAATTGAATTAAATGCAAGATCTAGCATAAAAAATGTAAATCTAACACCAAAAAGAAAGAGTTGTCTATCTCAGGTTCACCAAAATGTAACATATAAAATTGATAGATGTTGATGATGTTACCAAAATGTAAAGTAAGGAGATTTGTTTATTAATTGTTGTTTGATTTTCTTAGAGTATATTGATTTCCTTAACCCTACTTTACATTTAATTGAATTGTATTTATAGTGTATTGCAATTGTGATTAAGGAGAAGATAAGATGCTCCTTTTCTATCCTCAAATGCACAAATGGAAGATCCAAGTTGATCAACCCAAAGGAAGGGCTAATGCACAAATGAATCAACTATTTGGAAAAGGGAACAAAGAAGGGGATATTAAATTTTGTTAATTTATTAAATGAATATTTTTGATTATAGTAATTGAAAAGGATAAGAAGAAGAACCAACCTTACAAAATTGCAGATCAAAGAATGTTGTTTTCTGAGGTCTATAAACTATTTTTGGAAAATCAGACAGTTGATCCCCAACCAGAACGCAAAGAAAAAGAAAACCCAGAAATATTTTTTCATTTCAATGTCATCTTATGAAAAATGTTGACCTTGAACCACAAATGTCAACCCTGACCCAATAATTTCAACCTTGACCTCCACAGGTCCGATAGAAAATCTGTTCGCATCGTTCGAAAGAAAGCCAAAAAGGGTATCCAGATCTGGTCTCAAATCTGTTGTTCTGAACCTGTACCTAAAAGAAAAAGAGGATTGTTTGTTTTGGGGGAGGGGTTGACCTTGGTCAAACCCTAGTTTTGGAATTAACCTCAAATATATGTAATTGAAATTGTAGGAATAGACAAAGTAAATGCATAAATTCACCTTGCTTGTAAAAGTCCTTGTGGCAGATTCAAATCCTTGGATCCATAAGTATGCTTCAAAATGTGGAATGTAGAAAGGTAGGATGTCTTTAATCTCTTTCTTGTAGATCTCCAACACCAATTCTTGAATGGGTTCTTGAATTTGGAATAGGCTTGGAAGAAGGTGGATGGAGAGATCGCCAAAAGGGCACTATGTAGCTTGAATCCTTCAATGGCCTCCAATGGATCTCCTTCATGAAAATGGATGCTTGAATGGATGAATTATTGCTTGAAATATTACTCCTTAGCTTTCTTGTATTTCTCTTGATGACATTTTGAGAATGCTTGATTAGAAGACTTAGTTCGCTTGATCATGGTTAGAGAAAATGAGAGGAGAAGCCTCACTTTTATATGAAACTAGGGTACAATCTTCTAAGGAGGCCGAAATAGGAGAATTAAATTTACATTAAAGCCTTTACCCCTAGGAGAGGACCAATATTAAATATAATTTAGGAATCAACACTTTGAAACCCGAAATAGCCGACCCAGAAGCGGGAAAAACTTTTTGCAAAGATCGACATCCAAAAACTATGAGACCCCAGGATCTGAACCCTAGGTCAAGGTCAAGGTCAACCTTGACCTAGGTCAGGTTTGAGGTTGACCCTGACCTAGGTCAGGGTCAAGGTTGACATAGACCTAAAAGGTCGACCTTGACCCTGAAGCCCAGAATCACCAGTCTGCAGTCCAGAATGTAGAAATCAGGCTAAACAGGAGTGGAAAGAAGGACAGAACAGGGGGAAAGCCATGTCAAGATCAGGAACCCATTCAAGGCACTTGTCATGAAACCAAACCACTCACTCGGAAGGCTAAACAAGTCTAAAATGCAAGTGCTTCCATTTTCTGACTATACATCAGATATGACCAGATTTCTGCAAACTGGTCAATGTCCAATGAATCTTGATAGAGCCAAAAGGAGATACTTCAGGTTACACTCTATTCCTTATGTTCTAATTGATAATATTCTTTCTAGGAAAGATTTTTTTGGTATGCTTCTCAAGTGCATAGACTATGTTGATCAAAGAAAGATTCTATCTAAATTTCATGATGGGTCTTGTGGAGGGCATTTCATCCCTAAAACTACAACATGAAAAGTTTTAAGAGTTGGCTATTATTGGCTAGATTTGTTCAAAGACACCCATTCATGGGAAAGAAATTGTAAATCGTAAAGGCATAAAATTGATATGGAAAAGATAGAGCAATAATGCTCCATATGCTTTAACAGGTATATAGTTAAGAATACTATGCTTGCAGCTTGCATAAGTTGTCAAAAGTGTGCTATGTTTGCAGGAAAATAAAGGTTATCAGCATTGCCATTAAAGCCAATCATTGTAGATCAGCCATTCAATAAATGGGGAGTGGACTTTATAGGTCCAATAAATCCAAATTCTAGTGCAATAGATAAGTGGATCTTAATTGCCACAGACTATTTCACAAGATGGACTGAGGCTATTGCACTAAAGGAATCTACAATCTACTGGAGTTGTTGCTTTGAAATTTTATGATGATATTGTAACAAGGTTTGGAGTCCCTCAGTCAATAGTGTCAGATAATGCTTTAGCTTTTGTTGGGTTAGCTATTACAGAGTGGGCTGTCAAGAATGGGATTTATTTGAATACTTCTTCTAATTATTACCCATAGGGCAATGGTCTTGCAGAATCTACCAATAAGAACCTTATTAGGATCATCAAAAAGACTCTACAAGGAAACAAGAGGGATTGACACTCTAAATTGAAGGCAGCCTTATGGCTGGATAGAATAACACCTAAACAGGTTATTGGGAAGTCACCTTATGTCCTGGTTTATGGTAAAGAGGCCAGATTGCCTATTTTTACAAAGTTTCCATCTTTACAGCTTGCTGATCAAATGTTACTGTTTGAAGAGGGAGATCCTCTTAAACTAAGAAATGTTGAATTGTTGCAACTAGAAGAAGAAAGAAAAAAGGCATTGGATACTATGGAGTTAAGGCAAGCCCAAACTAAGAGGTCTTTTGATAAGAGAGCTACATCCCAGGATTTCAAAGAAGGGATTCTACGTACTAAAGTAGGATGTATTGAAGAGCAGGCCGGGTCAGCATGATAAATTTGACCATTTTTGGTTCGGCCCTTTTGTTATTACAAATTTTAAGGAAAATAATTCTTATCAGTTTGCCACAATAGATGGGGAAGTTCTGAAAAATTTCACATAATGGAATTCACCTCAAGATTTTCTTTGAGGGTTAGGTTTAGTCTAGGTTTCATTTCAATAAGTGTTGTCCAAGCACTAGGTCTTTAGGTTGCATGAGTCTAGGTTACATGCATTTTCATTTCAATAAAGGTTGCATCCATAGTTCTGGTTTTGTAAGTCCATTGCCCTAGGATGAGGACTAAAGGTCATGTCTAGCAGGCAGACATCCAGCAAAAGTCACCAAAATTGTTACCCTAAATAACACCATACACAAAAAAACTACAAATAGGAAAAAATTGCATTTTTAGGAATCTAATTAATACTATCCTTCAGATATTATTGATTAACATTTCATTGTTACATTCATTATCAAGTATCATCATTGTACACTACGTATTGATCACTTTCCAAAATTTCAAAAATAAAATAAAATAATTGATCAATTACATTGTGCATTCAAACTGAGTGTAGTATACAAGTGTCTTTTCATATTTTACTTTTCATGTCTAGAAAGAGAGTACATTTGCAGAATAGAAAACATGATAGAAGTATGGAGTAGGGGTCCCATGCATTGCCTTGTGGTTTGTTGATGCTTGTTGGTTGTCTGTCAGGTCCTAGGTCTCCAAGTCCTTGTCTTCATCTTCATTTAGGTCTTTAGGGTTTTCACCCGCATCATGAGAGAAAAAAGAGGTGTCAGATCCAGTTGGATCTAAGAAATACATGGGACACAAAAAACATAAAATCAATTCTTCTAATGTTGCATATCAATCTGATGAAATCAATGTAACAAGAAAACATGCATCCACAATATCTGAAACATATTATTAAAGGGACTTGTTCTAAACATGAAACCTTTTGCTATTTATGGTGACTTTGATGTATGTTATTCTTGTCTTTATAACCATATATCTGAATGAAAGGGATTTAGTATTCCTATCTGAGACACCTTTTTCAAAATTTGATCAACCTGTTAATTCAACAAACACAAATGAACCAACCAACATTCATGAATGAATGCATCCACTTATGACACTCACCCATAAACATTAATTGATTCATTTTATCTGTTGACATAACAGATTGATTGGTGATATGTGTGCAACAGGTGATCATATGACTAAGTGCAGATAGCAAGAGAAAATGCAGTGAGAGTCACAAGCCCATGCTTGAACTTCACATAAGTCATTATATGTAGGAATGGTTGTTCACATCTCTAGAAGTTACAGTTCACATTCATAAAGAAGGAGAAAATGTAGATGCAAAAAAGGATCCATGATGCTACATGACACACATGAGAAAGGAAGGGTTCTTAATGGAATGAATATGTAGAAGTTGAAGGATGAGATGTTCTCTTTGAAAATGAGAAATGGAAGTAATGCTATTACAATGATTACACAAATGCAGAAAAGGCATAATGGTTCATCTTGAAAAAATCACCATTAGAAGATTCATGCCTGGTGTTATTATCATTTCTATGTTATGAAATATTGTTGTTTATGCTTATAAAATAGTAATATTTGCAAAGAAATGGAGATATTTAACATAGTTAACAAAATGCATATGAGTTGCAAGTGAAAATCAATGAGAAAGAATTGAAGCAACATTATGTTGTACCTTTTTATGGAGTAAACATTCAGAGAAATCAACTACATTATGAGCAAAATAGTGTATGTTCATCAAGTGAAGAATTCAATAAAATATATACTGTAATGGTTCATGACTTCAAAAGAATATTGTATTCATGCCCTTAATGAAAAAATTTCAAGAGATGTCTTTGTGGAGGGTATTTAGAAAGATACATCTTATTCTGGTATAATGTTCATTATGCACACATTGCAAGGCATATAGTCATACTAATGGAGTATACATAATTTTAGGGTTCCTATTATGAGTGGTGCCCATGGAAGTCACAAACCTATGCTCAAACCCCATTGGTGGCATCTTATATACTAATAAAAAGAACAATGTGTTTTTACACTAAAAGGAACAACACATTCACAGTGTTCTGAACATGTCATGTTCTCATTTTTGATAAGTTATGCTTGCGGTTTCACCAGTGAAGCTAAGTGTGGTTTAAAAACATGCTGGAGGAGAACTTTATACTTATATCTTCAGACAAAGCAATGAAGGTGAACTTTCGGTCATAACAGAGCAAACATGTTTTGTGCTCATCACAGTGTTGTCATGTTTTAAAACCTTTAAGTGGAGAGCATTAATGAAGAACATGAAAAGTAGGCAACAAAAAATAACTTGGTGTTTAGGGTTACATCAGAAAAGATAGGGCTGTGGTGGAGTTTCAAATTAGTCAAACAATGGGTTCGACATGCAGAGCAGTAACATTAAAAAACCCTTAATTGTTATTTAAAAGAGATGTAATCAAGGAGACCCTAGAAAGATGGAGCTGTAAGAACCCGAGTTCTAGAAATAAACATACATAAGATTACAAATTGTTACAAGAAGAGTGCTTTCCTTCTACACAGAGTAAACAGAAGTGAGAGATGTAACTTATCTAGAAGAGGTGAATATTAGGAGCCAAGTGTTGCGGGTCAACATCGGGAGAGACAGAGCACGAGATCTGTGTTTTTTAATAGAGAAAGTCGTGACCTTTGCAAGTGTAAGATAACTATTAGTTGGGAATGACTCTGAAGTAGTGGCTGAGATTCCTAGTTTCAATTTTGAATCTCATGGATCCCTCTACGCCTTTCAACCATAGCTTAGAGTAATTCCAAGTGAACAGTGGTTGTTAAAAACTACCAACTCCAAGTCCCGGTTCAAAGAAAGAGCAGTGCCATATGTTATGGCTTCTAAAAACAATAGAGCCTGAGCTCTGTAAGTTACCTCTGTAGGTGTTTCACACATTGGAGGCCATGGGTCATAACTCATAGTCGACAGAGCCTGAGCTCTTGAACTCCAAGTTCAACCAAATAAGCCTCAAACTCCAGAGAAATGCACAAAATGTGCCATGTGTTATGGTAGAGTAGGTTCAAACTCACGGTTTCACACAAATCCTGAGCTTCTGTACATACTACAGAAGCATATTTAGCACCATTGATTATGGCTTCCCAACTCCAGTTTAAACAAGCATGGCGGTGTCACAGAAGACAAAACCCTAAGTGCAAAATGAAATCAAAAAACACTATGCAATGTGTTTTACCCATCTTTGAAATCCACTGACAAACAAATTTAATGCTATGTTAGTTCACAGTGCCTCGGCATTCCCTCCATAGTGCCACAACTATACCTTCATGCCACAAAGACAACATGCCATCTTTTCAATATATCAGCTATGAGCTGTTATTGAACATCGAGCTTGAGTTACATCAACTTAGCTATATTGTGGTTGGGTTGATGCAAAGTTAGCATTTTCTCATGCCATGGTGTTGGGTTGAGTAATAGAGTTAGACTTCTATACTACGCTGTCAGGTTAGGGTTTATGTATTCGAGATTAGTGATTTTTGATGTCATGTAATAGGGTTGGGGAAGTGTATTGAGAGATGTATTTTTCATCCACCAACTTGAGGAGGCTAAACTTAAGGCTTGATTTGGGGTATTTGTTAGACCTTAGGGTTTAATGATTTTTTTCTATTGTAGAGGTCTTTTGGAGGGAAATATCTTTCAAATTTTAGCCATGTGGGCTATATAGTGGATCCTTTGCTTCATGCTTAGGGGATTCAAGATTTTAGAAAAGAGAGCTTTTAGTGAGCTATCTTGTTCCTATAGCCTTTTTTATGCATTTTGTATCCATTGGGTTGCAGATTCTGGAGAAAGATCATATAGTGAACTTCTTGTTCCTAGATGTTTTTTGGAGTTCATTTTGTAATCTATTCTATCAGATTTTTGAAGGATAATAAAGTAGACATTTCATTTCTATATGCTTTTGAGTTTGGGTTTCACATCTTGTTTCCATCTTTTCTTGCAAGTGTTTTATTAGATTGATATCTAAAAGAAGTGAGTTTTATATTCCTTCCATAGGTAATCAACAATTCAAATCCTTGTAATAAATCTGTATGTTTTCTGATTAGTCAAGCTATTCATGGTTCAAACCCTAGTAGTAAGATTTGGTTAGCCTATATGTTTATTAGAGATCCAAAGCACCAAGCTTAAGCATATGAGTTTGGGTTTTCTCCATTATCATCCAAAGAATGTTTGACCCCAATTTTGGTGTATCACCTTACTTTTAATTCTAGTTTTGTTTTCAAAAGCTTCCTTTTTCCTTTTTCCCCATTAAGTTACCAATCAGGAGGTGATATTCCATATCAAATAGGAACTGGACTAGAATCCAGAGACTCCTTCTCAATCATAGTCCACCCATAGCTAGAGAAGGTTTCCATTGTTAGGATAGGATACTGTCAAAGCCCTAATGCCCGAGTTGCAGTGGTAATTCTAAACCTCAACAATACCAAGCTTTTGTCATATTTTGGAAGTTTTCCCAAGCCCAACACATTTCTTCACAACTGGGGGCATTCATCTAAATTAGCGGATTTCATCAAAGCATGCACCAATTCACACAAATCAAGGCATCAAACCTCACAAAATAGACACTTGAACCTTTGATCAAGATGGATGATGTTCTATTTAAAATATGGATACAATAAAAGCACTACAAGGTTTTGATTGAGATATTGAGTTTTCTTGAATCAATTTATTTTTATTTAATCAATGATGTTTCAACTAGATTGTCAGTGATGAAATCATGACATCTTTTCTTGATTTCTGTTTGATTGTTTTAAGGTTGTTTCTTTGAAGTATGTGATTTTGTCTAGAGAGATGACCATCAAAGAGTCATTGAGGACATCATGCATATGGAAGGGATTCAATCTCTATCTGTTTAGGCCAAAGGATACCTGGGTCATTTAGATCTTCCATATCTCAATGCCAACATCCACTTGCAACATTGAATCTGATGAAAGTGGTATTCATACTCCCATGGTTGAACCAGTGAGAGTTTTACCAACTTCATTGTTGAAATATGAAGGAAGGAGGTATTTAGATTAACATGGTTTCCAAATATACCTAGTGAGGGTTGTTATAAGATTTTCCCAAAAGGGGGTGGAAGTTAATCATGGTTACATCATCAAATATCTGATCCATCAAATGATCAATGCTACATCATAGATATCATCACTATGCATTTTCTCACCTAGGGCCAACCAAACCATCAATCCATCTTTAAGCGCAACCTAACTTTATTCATCACCTATACCTACATCTTCACCTGAATCATATCAAATGTCCATATCTATAAGTGTACCACTATTAATATTCCACAGGAAACTAGTTTTTGCAATCAAATCAAATATCAATCAGTCAAATCATTCAATTGATCATTTTACCTCAATCATTTATCTGATCATCCATTTTCTCATCTTGAGCGCATCACTTTGTTTGTCTCTCTAGATCTTGAGAGTGAATTATTAAATTATTAAATCAATCTATCAACCTACCTATCCTATTATATTGGCATCAATACAAAATCAATGAAGTGATTCTGACTGACATCAATTGATATCCAAACATCATCAACTTATATGAAACCTACACAATATCTCATCAATCATAGTTGCTATCATTAAATTATCTTATGATCTAGGCATTTTAAAATTGAATTTATTGGGACACAAATCAAAATTTAACAAACTCAACAAAATAATCCAAAATCATTTCAATTCATTTCTCGAGGCGACATCATATCCATATCGAGGGTTGAAACCAAGAATTCACATCAGAGTTTTTTTTTATCATCAAGGGCAACATCCTATCATCAATCAAATTTTGGGCATCAAACATTCATCATCATCAGTGGGGCATCTTAATCAGGTATTTTTCATGTCAGGACATCACATAAGAGTCCTATAAAATCAGTTCCATCAGTGAATCAGGTGTATCATCAAGATTAGATCAACCAATCAAACATCAGACATTCTTGGAACCAATGTGCTTCACACACTGATTCAAAGAGGGGCATTTGTAGACACCTAAAATTGGAAAAGCAATTCAAAAAAGGAATAAAGTGATCAAATCAATTCAAATCAAGAAAATGCTAAATTAATTGTATTAATAAAACCCTTTAGATTAATTAAATCAAATTAATCAAATAATTGAGCAATTGAGATTAATAAATTGATTGCATAGTTAAAATCAATTTAAATCCAAAAATTTCAAGGGTGCACATGGATAAAGAAATTCAATTAAATCATTTAATCAATTCCCTTAATTTTCTCATCCATCACATGGGATAAATTAGATCAATATATAAGGATTGAGAATGGGAGCTCACATGGATCAAGCCAAATCAATTCTTCATCAAACATCTTGGAGTTGCATCTTGACCACTCAAATTGTCCCCTTATTTGAAACCACCATTTAAATGGTCTCACCATTTGAAACCCCTATTTTAAGCAAGCCTTAATCATGGTTTAATAAACTCTACCACCTACCCTTGGAGAATTATTTAAATAGAAGCCAATTTTGATGCATTTACGATCACACACACTCATGAAGCAAAGCATCATCACTATAGGAAAATAGATAATTTTTCATAGCAATGACATGTTAGGATTTTCATTGTAGTGATTTGAGATAAATAGGAACAATCTTGATCAAAGAGCTTTAATTCTCATTGTAGGAATCTCATTTATTGATGCATTCATTTTTCTTTCCTAGTAAGAGAACATTGAGATGCTCAATTATTGATTTCAATTCAATTAGCTAATCTTTGTTAAATATTTATTGAATTGATAGATACAATACTAATATCATGAAGGTATGATTTCATATACATAAATGGCACCCACCGTGGGGCTTTAAGCCTCATTTCTAACATATTTATTATATTTTTTGTGTATTTGAGTGTGTTGTTTTGCAGAAATTTTCAGGTTAAAGGAAAAGTGATGTGTGGATACCCAAAGTGTGACACCTCTAAGTAGAGAAATAGTGTGTATTGTACTTTATGTCTTCTTTATTTTATTCTTTCATCACATCTGATAGTGAAGTGACGCGTAGAAACCTAAAGGATGATGCCTTTAACCACATTTAATCTTCTTTAAGTGCATTTAATTTGTCTTTTAACACTCTACTCTGTGTTGAACAATGCTTTGTTTACTACAAAATAACGCTTACAACAAGTTAAAGTAGCATGTAGAGAGGTTTAAAGTAGCACTCTTTTTGGATTGTAAATTGTTCAGGTGCTAAGTCTTTGTATTTTATGTTCATGCTCTCCCCTGAGGTCCTGTCTATTTTTTTTTTATCTTTGGTTATCTTTTGTTCAAAACCCTTGGTTACTTTTTGAAAAAAACCCTAAGTCTCTCATATCTGTTATATTTGTGCGTTAGCTTTTTCATCAACTTAAGTTGTCTAAAAAAATGTGTCTTAAGTTTCCATGGCTAGGGCCCTTTTAGTTTTATGCCATGTTTCCTATACTAACCTGCAATCTTCTTTTTTAGACCTTGCTTTAACATACAAGTGACCTTAGAGGAGAAAGAAACTCCAAGATGTGCTTTGTAAGAGATCTATGAGGAGAGAACTCCACAACAATGATGTTTTAGTAGCCAAAGAATTATTTTCACTTCATTAGTTTAAGCATTCAAGCTTTCCTAATCAATAATACTTCTACTTTCTTGTCTACTATGTTTGTTATAGTGGAAGCTATTATGCTCTTTAGCCTTTATAGGTATGCTTTTGGGTTTTCCTATTTTCCTTATTATTAGTTGATTAAGTGGTTTGGAAAACTCCCACATACTAGCATGGTAATATATAAACTAAGATAAATAATACAATAAGCACAATTAAAAAATAGACTACTCAAGCATCAAGACAACAGGAAATAACCCCCGAGTAAATTTTTAACATAGTTTTTAAATATTTTAAATATTCTCTCAAAACTGTAAAGGGGTATACAAAGTTCAAGGTAATTAAAAAATAGGTCAAAATACAACACAAGTCTTATGAGATAATTAAAAAATAGGTCAAAAATGCAACATGGATCATAATTAAAATTTTAGGATGGTATACTTAACTTCATTGGGTTGAGGACAAACAATGGGTGTAGTATGGAATACACTAGAAATCTTCTTCCAAAATATATACTAGTGTAAAAGGCCAAGGATATGAATTGTATTCATAGTTTAGTGTGTAATGTATTAACATTATTTTTCTCTTTGGGATGTACTATGAATATATTATAGTTAGTCATTATATACAATCTAGTCACTATTTTACTCGTGATTCTTGTATAAGCACGTCACTACTAATTTTTTTATTTATCTATGCACTAGTTACTATTGTCTTTGTGATGTATGTTGAAGCTAATTGCTATGCATGCGATGTATGCCATAGATTATCAATTTGTGTAACTATGATGTGTATGAGCTAGATAGCTTTTTAACCTATGGTATTTATAAGCTACTCCTTTCTATATATGTGATCTACAGTCAAGACAATAATTATATGTATGATTTGTGATATTACCATTTTGCACATGCTTACATTTTTTATTAAGTAAAATAAGTTTTACAGGGTTACTGAAACCTGAAACAAAGTAATAGTAAGGTTAAGCCCAGTTTAAAACAGAATAAAACAAAAAGACAGAAAAGGTCAATAAAGGCCAGAGGAAAAAATAGATAGCTTCTAACAAAGAAGGAAAAATAGGGTTAGCAGAAATGACCAGGGAACCTCATGATATGTCCACCATCACTATGGCCGCCTTGGCCTTGAGAAACTCTATATTGGCCACCGAATCCTTGATCTTTTGGAGATCCAGCACCAAGTCCTTGTCCTTAATCTTCTTGGTGCTAGCTCTAGTTCTCTGGCCAGGACCCTATTCAGTATTCTATTATGTCTTCATCTCCATGTTGGCCGCCTCCAACCCATCTAATTTTGCCTCCAACTTCTCGATGATGCTGTTGGTATGATCTTTGGATGCCTTCTCTAAGGTATACCAAAACTATGACTATATTCTTTAAGGTAGCTTCTACCTCAGTCATGTTATCCTCCATCTTTTTCACTTTGTCGCTTAGACTCTCCTGATCCTTAGTAGTACTATCATTTTTATCCTTTTCATTACCTTTTACCTTTTTTTTAAGATCCTCCACTTTTTGGAATAGCCATTTGATCATTCTGTAATTATCAACCATGCTATTTTGGGAATTATTGAGCAGGTCCATTTTGAACTCCCTGGTATTATCATTAAGCACCACCAATGATGGGTCAATAATCTCATCTAGAATGATACGGCCTCCCTCTCCTTCAATAACCTTGGGTTTTATGAATTCTCTGGTTATCCCCATCTTTGCTGTTTTGACATTAAAGTCACACCAACTAATTATCTTCCCCTACTCTGCCATTTAACAATAGAACTCACTATCCTGCCTGTCATCCTTCCCCATTTCATGGGGAGGGGAAGGAGAAGTTTGATTAGTATCTTGGTAATCATCCTAGAGCTTCCTCTTTAGAGTGTGGTCCAAAAAGAGGAGACACTTGGGGTTTTGTCCACAAGGGCTTTTCACTCTTCTCTCAAAACCCTCTGACTATCCTTTTTATTTTTCCCCATTGTAGGTTGTTTAATCTTTCTACCTTTGCCATTGGAAATAACCCCATCTTCATCTATGTCCATACCTTCCTCATTATAATCTTCCTCAAAAGAAATAACCATGGTACTATATTTTTTAGGGGTTACCAATTTCTCTTTTTTTATGCTTTGCAAACTGAATCTACACTTTTTGGAAGATGAACCAATATTGTTCTTTTTATTTTCATATTCCTCATCATCCTCAGAATGAAGACCATCACTATCTTCCGTCTCCGATGAGATATAGTTCCAATGAGAGGCCTCCATCTCGTCTTTTTGAACCACCTCCTTCCCAAGGATTTGGGCCTTAAAATATTCATAGATTAAAATCAATATGTCTTCATGCTGGGTAGGGTTAGCAATGGATAACTCTCTATACCCATTAATGTTATCATTTATAAAAGCATACAAATAAAAGGGAATAGACACCTTCATATCATGACGAAAATGGTTCAGGAGGAAAAAATGGTAAGTTTAGATTCTATCAAACCTGGTGTCCAGCATAATGTAGTAGATGATGGCTCTTAACAAGAACCTCCACAATCTCTTCAGCCCTTCAGGAAGGTAGTGGGTGCCAACCTTGGTGAGCTCTTTCTTTTCATCCTCATTTCTGGCAAAGTCACTAATCGCTGAAACTAAAATTTTCCGGTCTGTGTAGAATTTTTTCCCAAAAATAGGAATACTCATGACCGTAGAGATAACCTCCTCTATCACCATAAACTTTCTTCCCTCAATCTAAATGATGCCCTCATTATAGCTTTTGACAAATTTTTTTGTAACAATCATCTTCCCACCGCGAAGCCTCTCGAAGAAGGTGGAAATGCCGCCACTTTGCAGGTAGTTCCAAATATTGGTACGCTAGCTCCATTTATCACAATATTTCACAAGATCACTGCTATGCCTTTCCCCTCCCATCACAAGAAACACAGACAAATAGGAAGCAACATAGAAGCACAAATCAATTTTCTCTGAATTGTTCCAGATGGTTCTATTTCTTTGCCTTGAACGGAAAGTTTTTCCAAAGTGTCTAGGTACCCAAAAAGTGTGCAGGTGTGTTTGTAATGATTTCCTTTCCAGCTTGTCTCATACTTTCCATTAATGGAAAATCCATTTCCATTAAAAGCATTAAAAATCATGATTAATATTAATAAAACCCTCCTTCCCATGGATTCAGTGATAAGCAACAAAATCCAACACTTCACTGGGAGGTCTCCTCCATTAAGCTAATGAATCTACCTGTCACTTCTCACTTCCTAGTTGGAAAACCAGTCAGTAACTTGGTTTCCTTCTCTAAACACATGGTGTAAATGGACATTATCAAAAGTGTTCAAAAGAGAGTGAGTTTCCTCAACTATATTAGCTATGGTCAATGATGGAATATGTTTCAAGTTAAGATAGTTGATTATGTTTTGAGAATCCTCTTCTAACCAAAGATTTTTGATTCCAAAGTCATGAGATAATTTAGTAACCTAGAGAGAAGCATTTTCTTTCGCATAGTGGTTGGTTTGTGTTCCCAATGGAAGACTGGTAGTAGGAATGCCCTCGTCAAAGCAATTTCAAATTATGCCACCATTTCCTACCATGCTAGGATTACCCTTGGTCATGCCATCGAAGTTGGCTTTGGTCCATCCATCTGGAAGATAGTGCCAGGTATAGTGTTGTCTTTTATCTATGGTCTTCAAGGGATTTGCCACATCATATAAACCTACAAAAGGATTAGTATTCCCACATGTAACAAACACATGAGATAAATGGACATTATCAAAAGTGTTAAAAAGAGAGCGAGTTTCTTCAACCATATTAGCTATCGTCCACAATGGTGGATGTTTCAAGTTAAGGTAGTTGATTATGTTGCTTGAATCCTCTTCTAACCAAATATTTTTTATTCCCAAGTCATGAGCTAATTTAGTCACTTGGAGGGTAGTATTTTCTTCCATGTAGTGGTTCATTTTTGTGCCCAATGGAAGGCTGACAGCAGAAATGCCCTAGCCGATGCTATTGTGAATTATGCCACCACTTCCCACCATGCCAGGATTACCTTTGGCTATGCCATCAAAGTTAGCTTTGGCCCATCCATCCAGAGGACAGTGCCAGGTACAGTGTTGTCTTTTATCTATGGTCTTTAAGGGATTTTCTGCATCATCTAAACCTGCAAAAGCATTAGTATTCCCACATTAATCCTTTTGCATGTTTAGATGATGCAGAAAATCCCTTGAAGACCATAGATAAAAGAGAACATTATACCTGGCATTGTCCTCTGGATGGATGGGCCAAACCTAACTTTGACGACGTGGCAAAGGGTAATCTTGGCAGTGTCGAAGTGGTGGCATAATTCAAAATTGCATCATCCAAGGCTTTGCTTCTCTCAGCCTTCCATTGGGCACACAAACCAACCACTATGCAGAAGAAAATTCTGCCCTCCAAGTGACTAAGTTAGCTCATGACTTGGCAATTAAAAATCTTTGGTTAGAAGGGGATTTACGCAACATAATTAACTATCTTAACTTGAAACATCCACCGTTATGGACCATAGCTAATACACATGAGGAAACTCACTCTCTTTTGAACAATTTTGATAATGTCCATTTATAATTTAGTATTACTAATATCTATGATTTTTTATATTACCATTTCCACATGCTTAAGTTAGTATTACTAAGCTATTCCTTTCTATATATGTGATCTACAGTAAAGACAATAATTATATGTATGGTTTGTGATATTACCATCACCTAAGGAAAATGAGTTGTTGGAAATATATGATTAGTTGATGATATTTAGTTCTCATTGATTTCAAACATTATGGTTTGGATGTTTTTTCTAAAATATTGTGGTCTATAAGTATTTTTTGAAGATTTGTTTGGTATATCTAGTAGTCTGGATAAGTCCAAAAGAATGAGGTCAAGGAAGCTTGTACAAAAGATGTAATCTTGTGTGTTGGAAGAAAGGTATGTCTTGATAGTGCTAAAAGATAGGAGAAGATAGATATGCATCCTAGAGATGATGTGAGAGTGATGTTTTTCAGTCCTTTTAATGTTGTATTTTTAAGGCTAGAGGTTAAGTGTTCAGATGTTAGTGGCTGAGTGATAGAGATATACAATTAAATATGACAATTATTGAGTTGTTTTTTTTCTGGAAGGTTTCCACTCTTAAAATTAAGGTTGAAGATTTGCAAATGTGATTTATATTATATTCTAATTGATCTTCATTGTGGTGTTTCTTGGTTATCTAAAACAAGTTCCTGATGATCCTAAATTAGTGTTACCAAGTGATGCAATGACGATAAGTTTCTATTCTAGTTCAAAAATATTTTATGAATAATTCTGACATGGAGAGAAGACTAGTGCTGTGGATTTTTATATAGAGTTTGGATCTCACCATAGGATGTGGAGGTCTAGATGCACTTCATAAGTGATATGGTTCTTTGTATAATTTGATACTACATGTTTGAGTTGAACATGAAAGTTGTTCCAGGAATTATGGATCTGGTATCAGAAAATGTGTAACATGTTTATGGCCCCTCTCTCTCCTTGAGTGGGTCATGCTTTATTTTTTATCTAGGTATTATATTTAATGTTTATCTCCTATCTAGATGGGTATATGCTATAGGTGATATATATATATTTAATGTTTATCTATTGTCCAAATATTGTATTTAATGTATGACCTGTGTTTTGGTTTGGATGGTCCTGGCATAACTAATATTATTGTAATTTGGTGTGCAAAAAAGTGGCCACCCAACCAAAAAACAATAAAACACCACTAACACAACTGTGTTACTTTAAATCTAAATAACCTAATTGGGCCAAGGTCTGGTAAATTTTCAAGCTAAGAATAAGGCTAGTTAATAGGCTTCAATAACAAGATTGGGTATTAGGAGCTTCATTTCCCTCCACTTCCCTCCCTTTTCACGTATTTTATTCTTCAGATCAGGTATCTTAACTTCCTCATCATCAGGTTTACACATCATTAAGTGGGCATTTGTAAAATTATCACCTTAATTTCACAAGTTTTTTGAGCTTTCTAACCTTACAATTTTTTCAATTTCTGGGCAACATTAGCATACTAAAGTTTAATTTTCTTTACGATTGTCTACATAGTTCTCAGAGACATATGTCTCCCATTTTATTAATAATTTTTGGTTTGCTTGACCAAATTTTAAAAAAAAATCATATACTATTGTTCTAGACTTGATTCTATACACCTCTTAAAAAATGATTGCATTTTCAATTATTTTTATTCAAGTTATGTCCAACACACGATTTTATTTCATTTTCTAGATGTCATATTATTAAAAAGCGTAGATCAGGACTATTTTTGCAAACACTTGATTCATCTAAATGTAAACATGAATTTTGGTTCTCAAAAAATAATATCCTTTGTTAGAAACACATTTAATAACACACGAAAAGTAACAAGCAAAGCTTCATTATTCTTATATTAGAAAATAGCAGGGTTTTTTGAAAAAATGATAGTACATTTTGATGTCACTCAAAAATAATTTTAAATAGATTAAAGATGAGTAGAAGAGGTATGTAAATCACTGACTGGTCAGTATAATACCCTTGTAACTAAGGATTGGTCATCCTTGTTACAGTTACTTTGTAACAAGACAACGCCAATTATTATACTTGAAATAACATACTGAACTCATTGATTTATTGATCAGGGATGTTAGGGATTTTTCTTCCAAGGCCTTCTTAGGATGAGTGTATACTTGAATACTTGAATGCAAAACTCCTATATGTTGCAAGAAAAGCCTAATTAATGAGGATTGGATAATATCCTCCTTCTTCTTTGAGCTCCATGGGACTCCAATAGGTATTGCCTACATAATTTACTATATTTCAATTAAAATTCAAATGGTGGATAAGGTCTTCATTGCTATGTTATCATGTTTCTGGTCAGATTAAAAAAATACCATGCCTCAAATGACTAAAAACAATATAAAATAGAGCTTGACAAGGAAAACTATGACTGTAATAACAAATAATAGTGGCATAAGGATGTTGATACTTCTTCTTTTTCTGAGTTTGAACTCAAGGAAGCCTAACCTTTTGATTCACTCTTCAAGGAATCAACAAACTGAATTGTCTCTGGCTAACATGATCCACTTGAATTCAGATTATGTGTTCTTAGTAACTGAATATAATTGATTCGATTTTGATTATTGAATGGACTGCAAATCAAACCCTAGACTAGTGCCTACTCCTTGGGCAAAGAGTCAATGAAAATATGAATCTGGATAGAAAGAAACTAATAAAAATACTATAGAGTGCCTTATAAACTATATGCAGCTGAGATAGAATGTCTTAAAAAATATCCTCTCATTTCCATACTACTGTATCAAATCCTCACATTTCTGATCAACCCTCTGAAATCACTTATGAAACTTAGTTCTCTCCTTGAAAGAAACTCATAAGTAATTAGACAAGCTACCTTGTAACTGGTATGTTTAAGATGCCTTACAAACTAAATATACTAGAGCTATACACAAAAATATATAGAGAAAACAACAGTATGGAAGAGGAAAAACAACACTGTATTTCATTAATAAATTCTGTTTCAACATATCCAAACCTTAAGCTTTTAATAATATACAAAGACATAGAAGTCTAACTTGCAATAGAAATTCAACAAAACCAATAGGGACCTACTCTAAACTCTTGTAGGGAAAAACCCAAAAACATAGCCAAGAAGAGGAACACCCAAAACTAAGAAGAGAAGGGAACAAATAAGAACATGAGAAACCCTAACATCTCTAGGAAATTCACACCTGTCCCTCTAAAAATTTGATATGCTCTCACTCTTTATTCCTTGCATCGGATATCATCGGTGATCTCCAAAATCTGATTTTGAAACTATCTTTTCAAATATCTAATCTTACTTTTCTTTAAAGTCTTCAAAATTTGATTTATTTTGTCTATATCTAAATCCATTTGTCTGTTCAAAATCTAAACTCATCCTCTGCAAATATCTTCCCAATCTGATCACATTTGTCTTTTCTCTGTGAATTCTTTTACAAATCTGATTTGATTTTCAATCTCTGTAAATATATCTGATTTCATTCTCCAAAAAAATCCTCCAGGAAAGCTTCTTCATCAAGATTTGCAATAAAATACATTTCTAAAGGCTATGGCAAAAGATTATGAAGTTTTAACATTTCACTAATGCACATTATTTTAATATTTCTACATTTTATATCTCCTTTATATGAAAATTTGATTTCAACTTATCCTTTAATATCATTTTACATATAATGTTATTTTAAATCCTTTTATTTTATGATTTAATATCATTTCACATATAATGATATTTTAAATCCTTTTATTTTATGAAATACTGTGCATATTTTACTTTCCTCTCTACGAAATTTTCAATTCATGCCTTTTAAGTCCAGAAGCCACCATATTTTGACATGTGGCATGCAATGGATGACTGCTTCTAACTAGTCTTTAACTCCTTCGTTAACCCTGGTCACTTTTACTCCTTGTCTCCAAGTCTCCTGATATCTTCACTAACCATCGTTTGATTTGGAGACTTGGAGACTAGCTTTAGTCTCCAAGTCTCGTAATAAATGTGACTTGACATTAAATATCTGGCGACCACGCGACTCAGTTAGTCTCCTTGTCTCTGAATATCTGGTGATTTACCTTTGGCATCATGCGACCTCATGACCACACAGTCTCTTAATCTCCTGATCTTTTCACATTAACTGTTAGCATCCAACGACCTCGCGACTAGCATCAAGTGGTTAGTCCCCAAGTCTCTTGATCCTAGCGGCTAACTACTCCTCGTCTCCTAACTTCACAACTAACCACTACATGCCACCTTTTCCATGTCATCACTACCATCTAGATGCCACATGTTGGCAAAATTTATGTATCTTCAGTCATGGGCATAGAAATCGAGGCACTCCAGTCACCTGCACGCATGGCTATTCTGTATTTTGCAGAAGATTTTCTCCAATTCCATGCGCAGATCTCATTAGTTTTTTTGCATTTGTTTAATTTGAAATTGGTAATGTCAAAGTTTAAATCCTCCTTTGTATTTTAGCACAGGCCACTGTGGTTTTTTCATTTTTATTTTATGAACTCTCCCCTTATCTGGACTGCGCAAACCACTGATATTGTAATGATTTTTATTTAAAATCATTCCTCCAAAAAGTTTAGCATGGCCCAGCTATTTAATGGTTCTACCCTGCCACATTGCATTTGTATTTATATTTAAAATGCTTCCTTCATTCTTAGTGTGGAGTCCTTTCTCTTCATCATTTTAGCTGATATGCTGCACAGGTGCTATGTATTTAAGATTTCAATTAAAAACATTCACAACATACTAGCATTTCCTCCTGTTGTGTGGGCATTGGTACTGGATGTTTCTCTTTCCTTTTTAAATTTCTCAATGTCTCCTATGTAATGCGCGGTGTATTTGGTAGACCTGCCAGTTGCATGTTTTAAAAAAAAAAAAAAAACTTTAACGAATACCCCTTTTGCTATTGCATGAGAAACCCTGGAAAGAATGCTGGTCTCTTGATGCCTCCTGTGCAATGCTTAAAACACTTTTCAATGGCACATTGTGTAGACTCCCACTTATTGTACAGTAAATGATTGCAATTTGGAAGCTTTAAACTTCCTTTAAGAAATCCTCCATTTAACATTTGCATATTGTATTTGACTTGGTAATGCTCGCAACCTCCATGCAATATGGTTTTCTCCTTTCAATGTTTTTTTAAAACAACTTCACAAACTCTCCACCTACTTCAGCGAAGCCTTCTATGGTTTGCTTATTTGCAAATTTTAAAAGTTTAAAATGCCTCCTCCATTATTGGCATGGGCTTTGCATGTTTCCACCAATTTTGTATTTGCTTAAAATGTTATGGAAAACCTTTGTAAATTGCATATGTTAGGCTTTTCCAATTTCCACTTACATTAATTTCAAAAGAATTTAAAGTGTCATCTGTTAATCAATTGTGGAAAGCCTCATCCTCTATTGATGTGCTGGCTTCCTTGATTGGCATTTTCTCAGTGACTTACAAGACTTGTTTGTGCTTCCAAATTTTTCTCATAGTTAATTTCATTGGTATATATCCAGAAGTATCATTGTTTTAAACATAGAGTACCTTTTAAATAATAATATGCTTTTAAAACCACATAAAATGAATATTTAAACCTCAAGGATAAATGACAAGTCCCCTGAAATGCTTGTTCAAGGATTCCTCTTCCTGAAAACCACTTTTATTCCTTGAAAAAATAATCTGAATCAACTATGCAATTTAGATTACTGAACTGACAATCATTTTAAAACCAACTTTTATAATTCTGCAAATTGAACACATAAATAGCAAGTAGCTTTCAGAAAGAGCTTTGAAAACTAATTGAATACAATTTTGCAACCATCGAAATCAAATAGCACATTCATCTCCAGCGTCTAAGCAATTGTGATCAACTGGGTCTTCTTGAAAATATTCGTGCACAAAGATAATATAACTCAAAGTAGGCAACTTTATACAATCGAAAAATTAAAGTATTCGAACTCATGTAAACATTGTTTAAAATGCAAATCGGAAAGGTATCGGATCAACTCCTAAGGAGACGTCACTTGGCAAGGTGATTAAATCATCAACAATGAATATGCATGCAAAAGGGCTTCGTAGGATTCAACCTCAGGTACAAAGTGCAACTGATCAAACTTTGCAATTCTAGCATACTGTGTAAGTACAAATAACGAAATAGTATAAAATGCAAAAAGATTGATCTTTGCAAAAATAAGGAAATAGGTCTTGAGACCCAACCACCAATCCAGGTAATGCTTTTATATGCAAGGAGATCATATCCAGAATTAATATCCTTAGACAGCCATTTGACAAAAAGATATGACCCTTTCAAAACAACAATTCTGCAAAATTTATTTTGTGTAGCACTGACAATCTGCAATAAACTCTTTTCATATTTGAACTCATAACCTCATCAAGAAGAACCTTCAGAATCTGAACCTCTGAACATAGATTCAATATCATATGTGGAACATAAATCTTTAATTTACTTGTTCCGATGATCAGCTGATTAATAGGAATTAATCTACAAAGTCAGCACTTAAAAGACTTTTCTGAACTTCAACATAGTGAAAATGCAGGAACTGGATTTGGAATTAGCATAGAAAAGTGATCAACTAGATTGACCAAAGTCTGAGAATATTCAAAGAAGTTTACTTCCAAGTCTAAAATGTAGAACAAATTTCAATTATGCTTGACCTTGAACTGGGTGCAAACAGGGAAATCACAAAGTAGGTCACTTAATTCTAAATTCTGCACATTCAGTGAAACATAATAAATTGGAAATGGAATGGCTCTGGCAAAGTGGATAACTAGATTGGCAGGAGTTTGAAACTCTTCAAATAGGTATATTCTCATGTTTTTAACATAAGGAGAAAACTCAATTATGGAGTGCATTCAAATGGGTACATCTTGGAAGACCTCAAAGTAGGTTATTCAGCAATCGGGGCATAACAGAGAAACATGACAATTTTGCAAGACCAACTTTGGAGAAACTGAAAACCTTCCAAATGGATTCAAAATAACTTAGGATTTAAAACATAGGCACGTTGATATGCATATTAAAAATTTGTAAGGCAATGACCAATGAAACCTAAGAGGATGCAAGATATTCAGGTGTAAAGAAGGCAAGTTATAGCAATTTGACACTATAATTAGCATATGCAAAAAAGACAAGTGCTCAAAACAAGACATCACTAAATGACTCAAAACTTGAATCTAACGATCTAGGTGTTGGAGATTTGATTCTGAGAGTTGATTGTTTGTATGTTTGTCATTGATGACAACATATAATACACAGTAGTAATTCTGTATGAACTTATCTGAATGATGACATGAAGACTTGCATGGATACATACATGTTTTTGACATATTTAATATGTTATGTTAATACACGCAGACCCAGATATGATGTTTTAGTAAAGTTATGCAATTTTGTTATTAGAAGTTACAATTCTAGAAGTATAACAGTTTAGGGTCGACGTATATAACATGTTTCATGAGTTGCGCCTATCTTCAGGATATGTGTGTGTATATGCATGATTAATTATGAGTTGATGATATAAATCCAAAGGTGCCAAATGTGTTTCAAGATGATTGAAAAGTTATGGTTAATTTGGTGAGGCCGACTCAATGAAGCGTCGCATCTGTTCAGCATTGACTTGCGCAGACTTAATATTGTTTGCGTGCTTAGTTAAGCTGACTAAGATATTGATGAAGTGTTTCTAAGAGCTAACATGACCTTCTAATTTGGAGAAGATACTTATAGTAGTTCAATTGTGATACGCTAAGTGTGAATAATAGAAAAAGTGAAGAAAAATGTATAGAGAAGATTATCAGAGTTGGTTCATTCATCAAGGGTCTATGTGAAGAAGAAGTGAAAGATTGTAATACACTGGAACTACTCAAGATGGAAGGTATACTCTACAGTTCATCATCAGATATAGTACATATTTGTTATTCAGAAGGTTGTAGCCTTCACCATCAAGCAGTGAGATTTTGGACAGTGAGTCCATGACCCCTAACAGGGTTATTTGTAAAAGACTCCTAACAAGGTCTGACCCTTAACCAGGTCACTATACTTATTACATTGTATTGTACAACTACTAATAGGGTTGAAATATCTTCTAACATGGATTACTACAAACAAGTATAGTTTATTGTGGGTGCTAATTCCCACTAGGTTTTTTACCATTTGGTTTCCCCGTAATCAAATTGTGTGTTGAGTACTGTGTTATCTGATTATGCATTTACTTTGTTGTATACTAAAGTTAAAGAAGTACAAAGGAATTAAGTAACTGATAACTGATTCACCCCCCCTCTCAGTTATCCTTTGGGACTATTCTAACAATTGGTATCAGAGCCAAGTGCCTTGGAGAAGAATCCTAACAGCTTAAGGTAGATCAGATGTCTTACTTCAGAAAAGAAAGCCCTAAGTTCAATGGAGAGAATTATTTGGATTGGAAAAACAAAATGATAACACATCTACAACGTATTGGCTTTGAGATCTTTGAAATTGCCACACAATAGGTTGTAATTCCATCTTTGAAAGACCTTGCAAAGGATGATGCTACCAACAAACAAAAGGACACATTTACATATAATGCAATTGCCAAAGAAGCCCTAATCAGCACCTTATCTGACAGTGAATTTTCTGAAATCAAGAAAATTGACAAAGCATATACCATATGGAAGTATTTAGAAGACATGTTTGAAGGAGATGTTCAAGCAAAGAATGCACGTAGGAAGACATGGAAGAAGAAATACAATAGTCTTGAGATGTT
>MU225667.1:2645099-2666562 GCA_018584345.1 Thuja plicata
ATCAGAGAATGTAAAGCTTCATGTATATACAGATGCAGATTGGGCAGGTTGTATTGATGAAAGAAAGAGCACTTCAGGAGGAGCAGTATTCCTTGGAGACAGGTTGGTTTCTTGGATAAGCAAGAAGTAGAACTGTATTTCTCAGTCAACAGCAGAAGATGAATATGTTGCAGGAGCACTGAATTGTTCAACTATGGTTTGGATCAAGCAGATGGTTAAAGACTTTGGAATTCAGGTTGATTATCCTATAGTTATTCATTGTGATAATACTAGCACTATCAACATGTCTAAGAACCCTTTCATACACACAAAGACAAAACACATAGAGATCAAGTACCATTTCTTAAGAGAGAAGGTTGTAGACAAAGAAGTGAAATTGGACTATGTGAACACCAAAGAATAGTTGGTAGATATTTTCACAAAGCCCTTATCAAAGGATACTTTTGAGTATCTCAGGGAGAAGTTGGGAGTAATTCCCTCTCCTAAGTCTGTTTAGAAGAAGCAGCAAAGACATCAGTCATTAAGTGACTGATGAATGGTTGGCTACTCTACTTCTGGAGTAGTACTTGTACCTAAAATGTCTATGGCACCATTTTCCATTGATGTCAAAGGTGGATTATATAGTAAGGAGGAATATGTACTAAGGGGGAGCGTATACTCTGGGGGAGTATATACATAGAACAAAAAAAAAAAAATACAGATAGAGGAACTGCAGTAGTTTAGAGAAATCTTTGATGAGGATATTGAGAAGATTGTTAAAGAAAGAGGACACCATGAATAGAGGATGTTTTTTATATCATTTTTTGCCATCAATGTCAAAGGGGGAGATTGTTGGAGATTTGACTCTGAGAGTTGATTGTTTGTATGTTTGTCATTGATGACAACATATAATACACAGTAGTAATTCTGTATGAACTTATCTGAATGATGGCATGAAGACTTGCATGGATAGATACATATTGTTGACATTTTTATTATGTTATGTTCATACACGCAGACCCAGATATGATGTTTCAATAAAGTTATGCAATTCTCTTATTAGCAGTTACAGTTCTGTAAGTATAATGGTTTAGGGCCGATGTATATAACGTGTTTCATGAGTTGTGCCTATCTTCAGGATATGTGTGTGTATATGCATGATTAAGTATGAGTTGATGATATAAATCCAAAGGCGCCAAATGTGTTTCAAGATGATTGCAAAGTTATGGTTAATTTGGTGAGGCCAACTCAGTGAAGCGTTGCGTCTGTTCAGCATTGACTTGCGTGGACTTAATATTGTTTGCATACTTAGTTAAGCCAACTAAGATATTGATGAAGTGTTTCTAAGAGCCAACATGACCTTCTAATTTGGAGAAGATACTTATAGTAGTTCAATTGTGATCCTCTAAGTGTGAATGATACGAAAAGTGAAGAAAGATGTATAGAGAAGATTATCAGAGTTGGTTCATTCATCAAGGGTCTATGTGAAGAAGAAGTGAACAATTATAATACACTATAACTGATCAAGACAGTAGGTCTACTCTACAGTTCATCATCAGATATAGTGCATATCTATTATTCAGAAGGTTGTAGCCTTCACCATCAAGCAGTGAGCTTTTGGACAGTGAGTCCACCACCCCTAACAAGGTTATTTGTAAAAGACTCCTAAAAGGGTCCGACCCTTAACCAGGTCACTATACTTATTGCATTGTATTGTACAACTCCTAACAGGGTTGAAATATCTTCTAATAGGGATTACTACAAACAAGTATAGTTTATTGTGGGTGCTAATTCCCACCGGGGTTTTTACCATTTGGTTTCCCCGTAATAAAATTGTGTGTTGAATAATGGGTTATCTGATTATGCATTTACTTTATTGTATACTAAAGTTAAAGAAGTAAAAAGGACTTAAGTAACTAATAACTAATTCACCCCCCCTTCTCAGCTATCCTTTGGGACTATACTAACACTAGGATGTCTTATTATGACTAAAAAAGAGTGATGAACATCTGATATGCATGAAAAACTTCAGAATTGCATTTGGGCAAAAAGGTTCAAAAAGCACTCATAAGGGGCCAGAAAGCAAAAAATTTAACAAGGTACTCAAAAAACCCTGTTTTATTATTTAGTATTAACAAGGGACATAAGCTTGAAATGGTATCGGAAAAGTATATGCTCTAATCCATCTTAGGTTTCATTACTATTTATGCAATGAAAATGATGAAAGAGAAACTAAACTAGGAAATGGAATCAACAGTTTAATCTAAAGCTATGAGAACATGATATAACATAAAATTAACTACTTTCTTGTGCTGTAGGAACAACCAAAATTTTTGTTACGGAATGGCTCCAGGAGAAACAAAGTCCTAAATACTTCAAATGAACTTAAGACTAATTCCTACTGAACTATGAACTAAGTTCACCTCCCGCGTGGACCCCCATGGAAGAGTGAATGAAACAAAACTCAGAGATTAGAACTGAATATCTTATTTATTCAATCATGAAACATAGATACAAAATGTAGCAAAAAGATTTTATTTTCTCTATTAATGGATTACAAAAGGATTCCCGTAAAAACTAAGGAATCAGAAACTCCAGCTTATTTAACAACAAATTTTAAAACACAACTCCTTGCCACTAGGATTCCCCAACATCAGGTATGTGACAATCTTTAAGATACACAATCAACATAATTAAATGCTAGAACAAGTTGTATTCAATTGCACATGAACCTAGGAATGTGCCACTACTGGATTTACTCCATAATGGTTGTCAATCCACATTGACCCAGTCTGCAACTAAAACTGCTATCAACCGAGAGTGGTGGAATCATCATGAGTCCCAAAAATAGTTATTTTTTTATGGCACCACTTCATCCTTTGATGTTGAATTTTTCTTTTCCTGCCAAATCACCATTTCCTACAAGAGATTACCATGCACATGTATATCCAATATAGAATCCATAATAAGTTTTCTTCACTAGCTTTCTCTTATCACATGGCTACAAGAAAAACTACCCAAATTAATGCAGGATGAAAAGAATACAAGAATTCATTCCATATAATCATGTACCATATAGATAGCATATTCATAAACTTAAAATCCACACACACACACACACACACACACACACACACACACACACACATATATATATATATATATATATATATATATATATAGAGAGAGAGAGAGAGAGAGAGTAGTTTTGAAATATAAGCATAAATAGTCTGAAGAAGTCTTATGAAAAACTCATGAAGTTCTCAAGTCCTAAGCATAAAAACATGTGAAATTATAAACCAAATAGGCCTTAAATTGGCCTCATCATTTCCCCTAGCTTTTCCTTTTGTTGGTCCTCTAGAGAACATGTAGTTGTTTACCCTTGCTTTCATTCTATGATCTGCAGCTATACTCTGACCAATATCTCCCCCTGCCAAGCTCCAGTAGAATCCTTTAGTGTCCTTTTGCTACTCCCACCTTCTCACTTCCCCTACCATATCATAGTCTTTCAAATTCTCTGAATTGGTCAATAGAGGGGAAATCATCAGGGGTGGCTAAAATGTAAGTGGAACCCCATAACTCTTCCTTACTCTTCCCAATGTAGCATACCATGGAGCTCACCTATTTTCCATTTTGAAATTGAGGGGTGAATGAAGATTCTTGTTCCTTAAGTCCCCATTCATGTTGATCTAGAGCCATTGTAATGATTTTTTTGCTTCACGCAACTCAGCTTTAGCCATCCGAGTATATTCATTAAAAGCTGCTTTTCGAAGAGGATCAATGATTTTACTTCTTGCTTCTGATTGAGCCACTTTCATCCAACCATAGTAATAAGTCTAGGGGTTTTTGTGCTTCTGGCCTTAGGTAGAGAGAAATTTCTTCCTCTAATTCCCTATAAGCTTTGGCTTGGGATTCCCTACTTATATCATTTTGATCCATGACATAAGTGATCTCAATTGGATATCCCCAACATAAAGCAAAGGATTCTAGTCCCTATTATTGGGTACTGCAAGGTTGTGGAGGAAAAGTTAACATAACATATTTTGCATTGCTACAGGAGAACTATTAAAATCTTGAAAAAAATTAAGGGGTTCATCTAACAATGGAGACTTCTTTCTCATTATACTAGTCAATTGATAATGTAACAACTCCTCCTGAAGAAATATAGCATAAATAGGAGATGGAGACCCACATCTCATTAAGTTAGGTATAACTGATGTTACCTTAGTTAGTTTCTCTTGAAGTTGCTCCACCTCTTCCTTCTTTTCCACAAGTTCATGATAAGTCTGATCAATGACTTGTTGCAAAACCTTCTTCTATTGTCTCCATTGTTCTCTCTCCATCACTAAATGATTTCTCAACCAAAAAATAATATAAATTAATGTCACAAGGCAGGGGACATATGATAGAGTACCTTCACCAGGGTTTCCCCCTGCTGCTTCTATATCAGTCAAATTCTCATTACCTAGATGTACATCCTTTGAGGGGTTCATCCATACTTTTATGGACTGCTCAGAATTATCACACTGCTGGGCAACTGTTGCCAATGCATCCAATCCTTGACTTAAAATCTTTTCATCTACTACATTTACAAAGCTCATATGAACATCAAAATTTTCTTCAAACAGATTCTTCCTTGCTACTGCTGGAGGTGATTCTGGCATATCTTCTCCTATTGCAAAGCACTCCCCTGATATGATGTCATTAGCTGAATCAATGAGGTCATCATAAACTTGAAGTCCATGGGAAGATGAACCCCTCCTCTAAAACCTGTAAGTTTGTTCATCAGAACTAGAATCATCCCCAATTATTATACATTCTATGTTCATTCTGTCCTCAGGGGACTGCCCTCTTTTTGCTTCAGGAAACACACCAGGAAATTCCTGGTGACTCTCTCTTAGTTCATCTATTTTTAGCTCCCCTAATTCATATATACCAGGGTCAATAGCTGACCTTGTCAGTGATGTATCTATGGTTGTACTCTTCTTCTTCCTATAGGTTCTCCTTAATGGGGTTTCCTCCTTTTTATCGGCAATTTTTTGCTTCTTAGAAGTGGTTGGAGCTACAGGGTCTTTTTCCTTTGTGTGCTTACAAGAACTAAAGGCAGCTTGTTTTCCCTCTTTTTCTTCCCTTATAGGAGCCCTTGTTTTATCAGACGGGGAGGAAGACTTTTCTTCAAAAAATTTCTTCTTACCCTTATTTTGGGTTGAACCAGATGCAGAGGCTCCAGGAGAATGCTTAGGGTTCTTAGAATTAGGTTTTCTTCCTAAAGAAAACCTGGGTTCTAATTCTTCAATAATATTGAAAACTCTATGTTCAATTTGGACCCTTTTTCCCACTCTATGCCTTAAAGGTCTTAGGGATTCCTTCTCAAATTCCCCCAAAATAAAATGTTCCCACAACATGTCTGACTATTCTCTTAAGAATTTTTCAACAATTAAATTTATCATACAATGGTGGGAGACTTTATTAGGCTTACCTTCTTGCACTAGCGAGGCCCTCTTCTTCAGGATATTGAACAAGAAACTAGGTACATTTATGGGCCGATTATCATGTCCTAGGCATCTTAAGAATTTTAAATGAATAGCATGTAGGTATGCTTGATGACCCTCACAAGTGAAATATTTTATAAAATACACTACACATTGCTTCTAAGGTTTTTGTAGAGATAACTTGCTGGTACCTTATTTCTTGTCAACTTCCAGTGGTGGGTCTGCATGCAAAGTAAATTGTGCTCTAGAAGTTGCTAGGTCAAAGCTCTCTGAGAATTCCTCTCCTTCAAGTGGTAATTCCATGACCTCTACCAAAAATCTCTATGAAAATGACATCCTTAACCCTTTGATGGAGGCCATTCGATCATGTAGTGTGTCTAAAAACTACAATGCCACTTCTCCATCCCAGCTGGTGAGATTCAAAATATAATCAAGCCAATCACTGGCTTTAAAACGCAACATGCAAGCTTGGTTGTTCAACAAAAGATCATGAACCGTAGGTTCACACCAAACCAAACCACCACCCATCTTCACAGAGTATCAAAGAACACAAAACAGTTGTAGAGAGTACAAGAAAGCTACAACAAGGAATTTCAGAGAATGCCAAGAGTGCGAAGTTGCAGGTAATTCAAAGACAAAATGTTCTAGAGTTTGGAGAATTTAGGCTCTACATGAGAATATGAGTGCAAATCTACAGGATATCAAGACATAACTATTAATAATTACTTAGAAGACATCCTTACTAGCCACCTTTTCTATTTTTTTGAGAAATAAATCATTCTTTTCAAGGTTGTCAATTCACAAAAGCTAAATTTGGCAACATTCATGCAAAAGTGCTTTAATCATTTAAATAGTTTAAAAATAATAGCACATAATACATACATAGATATATAAAAAAAATCTAATATTTCCCCCAAATTAAGTGAGAAATTTGTCCCACAATTACACATGTGACAAGATCGCAACCAATTAAAAAAATTAATTAATAAATTAAATATCAGGGAAAGTGTACACGAACCCGATAAAGCTCTAGCGGCGATGCAAAATTGTCATCCATTGGTGGAGAATGATGAGATGGATGGGTGAAAGAAAATAAATGATGAGAGAGAATTTATTGTGAAGAAAGTATTTTCCTGATGAAAGTATTTATTCTGGAGCAATGTGAACGTTTATAAAGAGAAGAACGAATATGAGTATGTCGCTCATATCCATTTTCTATAGGAGACCCTTGACCATTATCAAATTGAAATTATTGCAAGGACTCCTCTTTTCTCTGAGGCTTATGGTAAAACTTAATTCATTGACCATTAACCTGATGACATGTAACTGATTGAATGTTTGAAGATGTTAAGTTTGTCACCGGAATGTAGAAAGATAATGCAAGACATTAAATTAGTTAATGGATGGTATTTTCATTGATGTCAACTTGATATAATCTAATTGGTTATAATAAATGTGTTAAAGACTTCAGAGAATCAGAGAGATAAATATTATTCTTTCAGTAATCATAAAAGACAAGTATTCACTATGTAACTTCAAACACCAACGACTAGTGGAACTCGACGGATAGAGATCACTGAAAGTCAAGTTACAGTGATGCCCGAGCAAACAAACTGACAAGCATTACCGACGAGCAGAATCACAAGCATTACCGATAGCCAAAATTACATTGTTAACCGACAAGGAGAACTTTGTAGTGAAGCCCGAAGGACATATAACCCCGACGAAGAAGCCCAAGGAGAACTCGAGTGTTGGCTGAAACTATCAAAGAGTTAGAAAACCGAAATTAATTGGAGTTCAGAAATGACAAAATATCTAGCTGACAGAGCTAAATATAGAATTAACTAGTAGTTATCATTGTTTTCATCGACAAGATAAAGCTAGAGATAAGTAAAGGATTTAAATTTGTTTTTCCCAGTTGGCAAGAAGATCTTTGCAAGATAAAACAAGATTTTTTCTTTCAATCAAATTGGCTAAGAGTGTGGATCATGCCAAGATCAAGAAAATCAAGAACCTAGAAATGGTGATATCATTTCTATAAAGAGATTACTTAATTCATTACGAATTAAGGGGAGTGAATGAAAAATAGGACGCTGGAGAGAAACTAATGAAGAACAACTTCATACAGTCCTGATCAATCAAGCTAAGGAAAGAGCTAAATATTTCTACAAACACCGAGCAACAGAGCATAGCATCACCGAGTAGAATAAAGTGGGGCAAAGGTATTAAAAGGATATATTGATCAGATTGATTTTATGATCTTACAATTGATCTAAAAATCTACAAGTATAAGTTGTATATGTGAACAGATCATACTATTTTATCTTAACCATTGATTCAGAAAGTCTCTTAATAGGGTAGGATTTAAAGATCCTTTCTATATTGAGATACATCCCAAGGAGTATAAAAAATTTTGGTCATGAAGAAAGCATGAGATGCTAGATACCATTTGACAAACTAGAAGAGTTTGGACAAGGAAGGTAGAATAGAAATGCCTGATATCAAGTGACAAACTAATATTTTAAATCCTCTAAAAAGGTCATACCTAACAGTGTTTTTGTAACCTTTGACAAGGTTGGTTCTTCACCGAGCTCACTTCAGAAGAGTGAAAATTTTGGGTTACTGGTCGCAAGTTGTTTTTTTGTTAATAGGGTTTCCATGTTAAAAATCCATGTGTCAATGTGTTTATGAGTAATTAATTTAGTATTTTTCATTACACATAGCTAATCTTGATTGATTGGTATACTCTAAGTAATTTATTGTTTATCGGTAAATTAACAGACTGTTATTCGATAAACATACATAATAAGGTTCAACAAAGCATTCTGAGAAGTAGTAATTTGATAAGTATATTTGAAGGCATACATCTTATAGGACTGAAGATAACTAGAGGCTTAATATTGTGGTACTAAGTTTTTGGATTGATTAATTGGAATATTTTTGAGGCCACTGATTCACACCCTCTCTCAGTTATTACTAACAATTGGTATCAGAGCTTGTGTGCTTAGAAAGGGAGTTTAACAGCTCAAGAAAAAGATCACAAGATGAATAGAAGAGATGTTCCCAAGTTGAATAAAGACAACTTGGCATCATGGAAAAGTAGAATAAGACTCCACCTATCAGGTAATGGAAATGATGCTACTCAATACCTTGATACTGAATATGTGTTTCCTGTAGGACATCACACTCTTGAGAAATTAAGAGATAAACATGAGCATAATTTATTGATGATAGAACTTGCCTCATTACTCTCCAATACTGAGTTTGAAGATGTGAAAACCTTCACCTCTGCAAAGAAAATGTGGGATAAGTTGAAGCTGGTACATGGAGGAGATGCTAATGTACTAAGAGCCAAGGAAAAAAGCTTAAGAGAGAGGTTTGATGACCTAAGGATGAAAGAAGGAGAAAATATCACTCAGTATAGCTATAGAATCAAAGAGGTAGTCAATGCTATCCAAAGAGTTGGAGGTTTACTTGAAGAGGAGACAGTGGTAAGTAAAATCTTAAGAACCTTACTATTTCTATATGCTATTAGATTTTCTGTTATTCAAGAAATGAGAGTAGTTGCAAACAATACAGTTGCTTCTAGATAGTCTGAATTGTAGACTGATTTCATTTGAGATGAATAACTTTGATAATTGTGTCTTACCATCTATAGAATCTACATTCAAATCTTCTTTGAAAATAAGTATTTTAAGTCATAGACATGCTATAAGAAATGATAGTGAATCTGATAATGATGATCAAGGACTAGATGAGATTGAAGCACTAATGGAAAGAAGATTGCAGAGAGGCAAAGGTAGATACAAAGGTAAATTACCACTTGTATGTTTCAAATGTAAAGAGGTTGGACACTTTTCTGCAAGATGTCCAAACAAAAAAAAAAGATGATAGAAGTAATGACAGATCATATGAGAAGAAGTTTGATAGAGCTGACAACAAAGATTACCAAAGCAACTGACAATCTGACAAAAAGACATACTCAAGACTACAAGGACAAAGGGAAGAAATCTAGTTACCTAGATGGGAACAGAGCTAATGACACTTACACCAAATCAGAAGAAGACATTTATATGGTATTTGTAGCCATGAAGGATGATTCAGATGAAGAAGAAAGGTATGTAGAAATTGTACTCATATATAAAGTTAGTAAGAATGATGTCTAGATCATAGATAGTGGCAGCACTCACCATATGACTGGTGATAAACAAAATTTTGAGAATTTTGAATACTATAATGGTGGTTTAGTAAAATGGGAAATGATACACCTTGTCCAGTTGAAGGTAAAGGAACTATAATGTTGAATAACCTGATAAAATATGAAAATTCTCACTGGGTAAAAGGACTGAATTATAATCTGTTAAATGTTTTATAGTTTAATAATATAGATCCTCAAGTGTCATTTGAATATAAGAAGGAAAAGATCTTCAATGAATCAGGAAGGTTGATTGGAACCGGTGAGCAGACAAAAGGTAACCTTTTCTATCTTGATGACATTAACACCACTTGTTTAATGGCTAGAAACGAAGACATATGGTTGTGGCACAAAATATTGTGTCATGTGAATTTTTATAGCATGATAAAGATAAGCAACAAAAGGAATGTAAGAGGCTTATTGAGCATGACTAAGCCTGAACATATCATGTGTAAGAATTGTCAAAAAGGTAAGATGACAAAGTCTAGTTTCAAGAGTAAAACCCATACATCTAATGCAATTCTAGAATTAGTCCATACTAATCTATGTGGACCCATGACGACAAAGAGCTACTATGTAAATAGGAATTTTATTCTCTTTGTTGATGATTATTCTAGAATGATGACAGTTATGTTCTTAAAAGATAAATCAAAAGCATTCAAGATGTTTAAATGGTATAAGGAAATGGTAGAAAAACAAAAAGAAAAGAAATTAAAATGCTTCTTAGGTCAGATAGAGGAGGGGAACTTTCTTCAGATGAATTCACTAACTATTTCAATGAGCATGGAATTAAAGATAGGTTTTGGCACTGAGAAAACCACAACAAAATTGAATTGCTGAGAGGAGAAATAGATCAATTGTTGACTATGCAAGAACATTTATGATTGAGAAAAGCATCACTCAAACTTTCTTTAGGGAAGCTGTCAGTACTGGTATCTATACCTTAAACAGAGTACAACTGAAGGACACAAAGAAGACACCCTATGAGATTTGGTATGGTCATACACCCAATGTAAGTTACTTGAGAATCTTTGGTATTCAATGTTATATTTTGAAGGATGATAGAAATGGAAAACTTGACTCCAAAAGTGAAGAAGGTATCTTTCTAGGGTACTCAACCAAAAGCAAGGCTTATAAATGTCATAACAAGTCATCAAACAAAATAATTGAAAGTGAAAATGTGAAAATAGATGAATTTGCAGAAAAGAATGATAAGGAAAGCAGAAGAGAACCAATGGACTACAACAAGTTTGTTTATATAGAACCTAACACTCTACCCGAGCAACAGTGTATCGCTCCAGAGAAATAGAACATTGCACCTGAGCACCAGGCTGCAATTACCAAAATTAGGAAAAGCCTCAAGATGATGTTCTGAGCAATGGAGATCAGAATGAAGGTCAAGAAGATGATTAGAATGATGAACAAAGAGCTGAATCTAAACTTGCCAAGTATTTCAATAGACATCATCTACAAAATCAAATCATATGACACAAGAAGGCTAGAATTAGAACAAGAAGTAGGTCACTAAACACTAGATGTTTATTTTGTGATTTTAAGCCTAAATTTGTAAATACTGCACTTGAAAATGATGAATGGGTTAGTGCTATGAATGAAGAAATAGAACAGATCGAGAAGAATAGTACATGGAAACTAGTACCAAGACCAGATGACAATAATGTCATCGATACCAAATGGATGTTCAGAAACAAGCTAAATGAGAATGGAGAAGTCACAAGAAACAAAGCAAGGTTAGTATGTAAAAGCTTTGCATAAGAAGAAGGTATTGATTATGGAGAAACCTTTGCACCCATTTCTAGACTAGAAGGAGTTATAATATTACTTTCTTATGCTTCATTCAAAGGATTCAAGGTATACAAGATGGATGTCAAGTTTGTATTCCTAAATGGAATACTAGAAGAAGAGGTATACATTGAATAACAAGAAGGGCTTGTTGATCCAGAAAAGAGAAACATGGTATGTAGACTACATAAAGCCTTGTATGGATTGAAACAAGCACCTAGATCCTGGAATGAAAGACTTCACTCCTATCTCATTAGCTTTAAATTTGTAAGAACAAGTGAAAATAAAAATCTATACTTAAAAGAAGATATCGATGGTAACATTCTGACTGCTGAAATTTTTGTTGATGATATCATTTTTGGGTGAAATGAAATGTTATGAAAATACTTTTCTAATGAAATGAGAAAAGAGTTTGAAATGTCTATGTTTGGGGAGATCAAATTCTTTCTTGGTCTATAGATTCTTCAACAAGATGCAGGCATATATATCACTCAGTCTAAATACATCAAGGAAGTGTTGAAGATATTCAAGATGGAAGATTTCAAACCAGTTGGTACACCTATTTCTATGGGATGTAAGCTGACAAAAGAGGAAAAATCAAATGAGGTAAATCAAACCTTCTATAGATCAATGATTGGAAAACTAATGTATGTTGTTCATACTAGACCAGATATAGCACATGCAGTTGCAATAGTTGCAAGATTCTCTGCTAATCCCAAGAATCACATATGACTGCTGTCAAGAGAATTCTGAGATATCTTAAGAGCACCAAGGACTATGGATTATGGTATAAAAGAGAAGGAAAATTTGAGCTACAAGTCTATACAGATGTTGATTGGGTTGGAAACATTGATGACCAAAAGAGAACAACTGGAGGAGCATTCTTCATGGGTGACATAATTGTCATATGGATCAACAAGATGCAAGGATGCATCTCTCAGTCTATTGCAAAAGAAGAGTATGTGGCTGCTATTGCAAATTGCTCCAATATTGCATGGATCAAACAGTTGCTGGAAGGTATGAATATGAAGATTCTAGAACCAGTAATTATCTATAGTGATAATACCAATGCAATAAACATTTCTAAGAATCCAGTCATGCATTCTAAGACTAAGCATATTGCTATCAAGTATCACTATCTAAGAGAACAAGTGCAAGAAAAGGAGGTGATACTAGAATATGTTCAATCAAAGGAACAATTAGCTGATATATTCACCAAGTAATTACCAAAAGATACATTGGAGTACCTGAGACAAAGACTAGGGTTCTAACCCTTCTCTATCAATCAGTAAGCTGACTAAGGGGATTCATCAGCCTAAACATAATCTGAAGATCATTCATGTTGATGCAAGCACCAGAGAGATTGTATTGCTGATGGATAGGGAAATTCAAGGAATATATTATATAAAGGGATGGATGATGATATATTTTGTTTGGAATTTTTGTCAAAGGCAGAGATTATCTCATTATCATAAGGAAGATATATCACAAATCCCAAGGGAGAGATTAAGAGAGATAATTTAGGAATCACAAGGGAGAGATTATTTCATTATCAAAAAAGGATTATATCATTATCTATTTAAGAGAAGTTCCTAAGAATCAAAAGGAAGAGTTAATCAATATTCAAAGGGAGAGATTGATTACATATAAAATATCCATCTAAGTCAGAGAAGTAACAAACGGAGAGAGTTCATATAAAGAGAAAGAAATTATTGTCAAAGGAAAAATAGATTATCAAGAAGAGGAACAGTCAAGGTAGAGCACATATCAGAATAGAGATTAGAAGATGCTATGTATCTATCAAGTAAAGGGATTGAAGATTGAAGACAACTACTTTACAAGAAACAAATCAAAGCTATTTTGAGCTTACCAGATGCTAGACATTTGTAATAGTTACAATAGGAAAGATTGATGAAACTATTATATTTTATATTGTATTAGTAATAGTGTAGTATGATAATGTAGTATGTTGCCATCAATGCGAAAGGGAGAGATTGATGACAAGTAGCTGATTGAATGTTTGAAGATGTTAATTTGATCACCGAAATGCATATAGATAATGCAAGACATTAAATCAGTTAATGGATTGTATTGTCATTGATGTCAACTTTATATAATATAATCGGTTATAATCAAAGTGTCAAAGACTTCAGAGAATCAGAGAGATAAATATTATGCTTTCAGTAATGCATAAAAGAGAAGCATTCACTATGTAACTTCAAACACTGATGACTCGTGGAACCCGACGGATAGAGATCACTGAAAGTCAATTTACAATGATTCCTGAGAAAAGAAACCGACGAGCATTACCGATGAGAAGAATCACAAGCATTACCGACAGTTAGAATTATAGTGTTAATTGATGAAGAGAACTTTGTAGTGAAGCCCAAAGGATAGAAAACCCCAACGGAAAAGCCCGAGGAGAACTGGAGTGTTGACCAAAGCTATCAAAGAGTTAGAACACAAAAATTAACTAGAGTTCAGAAACAACAAAATATCTAGTTGGCAAAGCTAAATATAGACTTAACTAGTAGTTATCATTATTTTCATCGAAAAGATAAAGCTAGAGATAAGTAAAGGATTTAAAGCTGTTTTGTCTAGTTGGCAAGAAGATCTTTGCAAGATAAAACAAGTGTTTTTCTTTAAATCAAATTGGCTAAGATTGTGGATCACACCAAGATCAAGAAAATCAAGAGCCTAGAAATGGTGATATCATGTCTATAAAGAGACAACTTAATTCATTACAAATTAAGGGGAGTGAATGAAAAATAGGATGCTGGAGAGAAACTCATGAAGAAAAACTTCATACAGTCCTGATAAATCAAGCTGAGGAAAGAGCAAAATATTTCTGCAAACACCGAGAAATAGAGCATAGCATCACCAAGCAGAACTAAGTGGAGCAAAGGTGTTAAAATGATATATTTATCAAATTATTTTTATGAGCTTACAATAGATCTAAAAATCTACAAGTATAAGTTGTATATGTGAACATATCATACTTTTTTAGTTTAACCATTGATTCAGAAAGTCTCTTAACTGAGAAAGATTTAAGTATCCTTTCTATATTGAGATAAATCCCTAGGAGTATCAAAAAGTTTGGTCATGAAGATAGCATGAGATGCCAAATCCCATTTGACAAACCAGAAAAATTTGGATAAGGAAGATAGCATAGAAATTCTTGATATCAAGTGACAAACTAATCTTTTAAATCCTCTAACAAGGTCACGCCTAATAGTGTGTTTTTAATGTTGAAAAAGGTTGGCTCTTTATCGAGCTCACTTCAGAAGAGTGAAAATTTTTGGTTACCGGTTCCAAGTGGTTTTTTTCTTAACAAGGTTTCCACATTAAAAATCCATGTGTCAATGTGTTTATGATTCATTACTTTAGTATTTTGCATTACACATAGCTAATCTGGATTGATCAATATACTCTAAGTAATTTACTATTTTTTGGTAAATTAACAAATTGCTATTCAGTAAACATAGAGAATAAGGTTTAACAAAGCATTCTGAGCAGTAGTAATTTGATAAGTATATTTGAAGGCATTCATCTTATAGGACTGAAGATAACTAGAGGGTTAATATTGTGGTACAAAGTTTTTGGGTTGATTAATTGGAACATTTTTTTTGAGGCCAGTGATTCACCCCCCCTCTCAGTTATTACTAACATAACCACCAATCTGAAATGCACAGGATCACCAGTAGACAATTGAATAGCACAATTGGGAAAACAACAACAATTTCATAGGGTCCCAACCAACATGTTGGAAAATTACCAGGAGTGTGCTGGTATTTGGAATCGTACAGGAGGGCCCAGTCACCAAATACAAATGTCTTATCCCTAATAAATTTATCATGCCACTGCTTCTGCTATTGCTGCACCAACTCCGTGTTAGACAAAGAAGATTTATGATAATCATCAAGACTATTCCAGTGGAGTATGCACTCCTTTTGGGCTTTAGTAAGATCCAGATTGAGTTCCAATGTTGTCTGCAAGGTTTTATGCTTTAATTCTACTGGTATCATAGAAGACTTATTGTAAACTAACTGAAACAGGGTGAATCCTATAGTAGTTTTCCAAGTATTCCTATAAGCCCAGAGTGCTTCAAGAAGCTTGGCTGACCAATATTTCTTGTGAAAAAAGACTGTCTTGGTAAGGATGGCCTCCAGTTCCCAATTGGTGACCTCTACATGGCCATTAGCTTGCAAATGATATGGAGATGACTTGCCATGCCAAATCTTATACTCTTCCATTAAAGCAGCTATGAGGTTGGAAGTAAATTAAGCTCCCTGATCATACACTAACTCCCTAGGGACACCAAATATTGTAAAAATGAATTCATATAAGAATTTTGCAACAATGTTATCCCTAGGATGCTTCATAGGTTTAGCCTCGACACACTTGGTGACATAATTAGTGCATACCAAAATATAAGCCTTATCTTGAGAAGAAGGTTCAATTGGTCCCACAAATTCAATTCCCCGTTTGCCAAAAGGTGTCACAACTACCTGCGGCTCTAGGGGCATCTCATCATTTTTAGTAGGCCTTCCCATTCATTGGCACCAATCAAATTTCTTGGTATACTTAGCTGCATCCTTGTGGAGAGTTCGCCAATCGTATCCAATGGTAAAAAATTTGAATGATGTTCTCTTTGCTGCAAAGTGCCCACCACATGGATCATCATGACATGCCCAAAGGATATCATAAGTTTCATCTTCTCTGATGCATCTTTGCATAATCTGATCTAGACCAGTGTAAAACATGAATCCAGCAATACAAGAAAAGTTAAAAATATTCTCAGCTACCAATTTTTGTTCTTTGGAAGAGAAGTGATCTAGTTTCCTCCATGTGTTGAGATAGTTTGCAATGTCAGCATACCATGGATTTCGTGTTGATAATAGGAAAAGATGCTCATCTAGAAAACTATCATCAATGGTTGTAGGATCATGCAAGGAGGAGAGAAAGTTAGCTACTACATTGGCTTTCCACGGCTTGTCCACAATTAAAATATCAAAATCCTACATCAGTAGAAACCATCGAGCCAACCTCCCTGATATGGATGGCTTATTCACTAGGTACTTGATAGTTGAATTGTCAATATGGACAAATATTTCATAACTGGTAATATAATGCCTGAATTTATTCAGTGCATAGATGACTGTAAACAATTCTTTCTTTGTCATAGTGTAATTAAAATCTACCACTTGCAGAATCTTACTGATAAAATAAATGGCATGCTCTACTGCATCTGATTTCTAGCCAAGTATTGCCCCAATGACATAGTTAGAGGCATCTGTGTGAATATGGAATGACAAGCACCAATTTGGACCTCTCAATACTGGTGCTGTTGTGAGAACTTCTTTAAGTTGTAGGAAGGACTTGTCACACTCAAAATTCTAGGAGAATTCAGCATCCTTTTTCTACAAGTTATAAAGGGGTGCTACAATTTGACTGAAATATTGAATAAACCTCCTATAATATCTGACATGTCAGAGAAAACTCCTGACATCCTTTTGATTTTCCGGTGTAGATAGGTTGTTGATTATTGAAATCTTTTCTCGATCTACCTGAATTCCACGTGAGGAGATGAAATGCCCTAAAACAACACCCTCCTCCATCATCATGAAGCATTTCTCACTGTTTAGTGAAAGATTATAGTCCTGGCATCTCCTTAGTAATTTTCTAGATTATCTTTAGCTTCGTCAAAATTTTTCCCATAGGCAGTAAAGTCATCCATGTAAATTTCTATACAGTCAGCAGATATGTCTGAAAAGATACTTATGATAGCTCGTTGGAAAGTGGCTGGAGCATTGCACAAGACAAAAGGTAAGACAAAGTATGCAAAGGTTCCCCGTGGACATGTAAATTTGGTTTTATCCTGGTCTTCTGGAGCTATTTTAATTTGATTCTAACCACTAAACCCATCTAGGAAAGATAAATATGTCTTTCCAGCTAAATTATCAAGGACTTGGTCTATAAATGGTAATGGAAAATGGTCCTTCTTATTGGTTGTATTTAGTTCTCTATATTCCACACAAACTCTCCATTTACCCCCTTTCTTGGGTACTCTAACTAAGGGTGAAACCCATTGGATATCAGAGATGAAGTAGATGAAACAAGCATTTAACAACTTCTGAAGCTCAGTCTTGACTATGTCTCTTAAGACAAGATTAACTCTCCTCTGAGGCTTCCTTATAGGTTTATATTCTAGGCTGATGTAGATCTGATGAGTACAAAATTTAGGACCCAACCCCTTCATGTCGGTATAATCCCAGGAAAATGCCTGGTGATTTTCCTATAGCAACTTTAGGATATCTTTCTGGTGTGGTAGTGTAAAGGTATTACTAACATTCAATTCTTTCCCTCGACTAACTTCCATTTTAATTACCTTATCCAACATGGATAGCTGAGGAACTGGAGGAGAATCCATCTCATGGGGTAATAATGAATGAAGAAAGTGGGAGGATGGTGAGTATGGAGGTGCATTTGGAGATGGCATAATAGTTTCTAAGATACAGTCCGGTTGTGAACACAACTAAGAATCTATGACACATTCATTCATGACAATAGATGAAATTATCTCATCATCTTCCCTAGAGGCTAAAAATGGATCTCTACCTATCATCATGAGATGATGGATTGACTTGGCTTCTGATTCAGCATCTTCTAATTCTGGCCATTCTACATCATCATCTTGCAACATGGGTTAAGCAGGGGAATATAGAGTCAAGTTTAGTATGGATACCATTAGATATTGTCATCTTCCCTGACCTATAGGCTATGAAGGTATCAAAAGTGGCTAACCATGGTCTCCCTAGGATTATAGGATACCCCCCCATATCGGCTTTAGGTGAAAGGACAAAAAAACCTACTGGATACTCCCAAGAGTGCAATGTAACTATGACATCCTCTATCATCCTGTCTGGTTTGACAGTAGAGCTATCAGCAAGCTACATGATGGTTGGTGTATTTCTGAGACCAAAAATATTCAATTGAGACAATACATCTTCGGTCATGACATTTATAGAGGCACCCAAATCAACTAAGGCATTTTGAACTTGCATTCCATGAACGGTGACAGTAACTATAGGACTCCCTAGGTTAGAATATTTTGGAATAGTTAACTATTTCCAACATAAGATCAGACAACAGCCCTATCACATGAATATTTTTAAGATCTTTCTTCTTTCTCCTAGGTTTTTTGATGCAAGCTTCTCTGATGGCCTTAAACAAGAACTTCTTTGATAGCATCAAGTAATGGTATTTTTACTATCATCTACTTCAGTTGGTTAAGAAAATCAGCTGCTACTTGGTTCACTGCGGGCTCAGCTTGGTCTACTAACCTTTGAGGAAATGGGGGTTCTTTAATTGTAGGAGAGGTCTATGGAGTTGGCACATCCACATTCTCAGAAGGGGACTCTTCAAATCCTGTTATTATAGGTGTGTGAGGAGAAGCAAGAGTGGTTGTTGACCTTAGATGGATATCTGGTGCAGGAGCACCCTTGAGAAACCAATATGTTGGTGGTCTCATGTCATTTTGGGTGTGTGAGTGTGTGAAAGACCCTCTTATAGGGAAATGTAAATACATAAGGTTATGTGGACCAAATGTGGTTAAGTTAGGTTTTAATCAAGCTCTTTGTTATGTTAAAATAACTCATTTTAGCTCTTTTAGTGAACTGTACTTAATGATGTCATCAACTATCAGGGTGATTTCATGGAGGTTATTAGGGTCCTTGGATACCCTAGGAGGTCTAACTAAGGTTACATAGGCTAGATTGGTGTTAAAACAGAAGGAAAGTGAAATGGTGAAAAAGATGTAAAAATGTTGCATAGCAACATTAGCAACTTTTCAAAAGTTGTTGACAACATTTGGGTTGTCTTAAGCATTTTGGTGTCTAGATTAGATGAATTTTAACCAAGGGTTAAAACATCTGAGGTAGGGTATATATGCGGAGAAAAAACCCTAATTTGGGGGTTCAACAATTATTGTGTACAGACTGCATACTGAATAGCAGAGAGTTTTGAATGAAAACAAGGTGAAAGTTGATGAAGATGGATTGAAATTTTCATTGTAATTAGTGGAATCCATTTGTGCATATGTTTTAGTGTTTTCCCAATACTTAGCTTGATTTTTAGTTAATTTTCTTTTGTATTTGTAAATTAGTTTTGTTTCAGACAGTCTGTTGTCCAGTTTTGACTGAGAAGCAAAGATGTGGACCTAACTCCACTTTCCACCATTGGTTCTATATGGCCACTTGGGGATGGAGACTAGGTCCATGGAGCTTCAAGAATCTAGAAGGAGGAGCTCTGAAAATGCATGCAAGCATTTTTAGGATCTTACCCTAGGCGAGCTAGATGAAAAGCCTAGTTAGGAAGATCAAGTAGTAGATAGCTTTAAATTGCAGGAGGTTATTGTCATGATCCAAGAAAGCCATGGATGTCATGAGTGATGTTATGCAGGTATTCAGTAATGTGGAGGAGTGCCCAAGACATCAACTTACCATGTTTTGAAGCCAAAGACCTAAAACTGGTCCAAAAACAAGAAAGAAGCCATATTCAAGAAACAGGGTGTACGGACAGAACTAGACCTTGAGACCTAGAAAATCTTGGTGGGTTTTTGCTTTACTTAAAAACTCCCAAAAGAGATTTGGGGGTCCTTTGAAGGTTTTTCACTGAAAAAGTGTTTTCCTACATTTTAGGAGGCCTAATTGGTGGAAAAGGCTACAAGGCCTAAAAGATAGGAATCAAGGAAGCGATGGAGAAATGGCTCAAGTTGGTAGCTTTAAACCTAATTTGCAATCCAAGAATGGAGTTGATTAAAGCCCTGGCTCTCTTGCAAATCCAAAACTAAGATTAGGGCTTGGAGTTATTTAGGAAGAATGTTCTTGAGGGACACAAGAATGGTGAACCTAACAAGATAGATAGACTCTTGGTTGGAGGGAAAGAATTGAATCTTTCCAAGTGTTAGAGGGTGGATTGAGGAAACCCTAGAGGTCCTAGGAGAGACCTAGGAAGAGTTCAAGAAAACTCAGAAGGTTACTAAGAGGCTCCCTATCAGAGTGGTATCGAAGCCTAGGTTCAAGATTTGGGAGAAGAAGTAGTGCAGCTAGTGGATGTTGCAGACCAAAGATTCAAGTGAGGAATCTAGTGCATCTAGCAGGATGGTGACCAATGCTAAATTGGCCAAGAAAGTTGAAGAACAAGAAGAGGACAATAGGTTGCTAAGAGAAAGGTTGAGCCAACTCGAGCAACTCTTAGGAGAGGTCCAAGATAAGGTAGACTGAGTGAAAGATAAGGTGGACCAGAAGGAGGAAAAAGAAGCTAAGGAGAAGGAGTGGGACCTAGAAGAAGAAGCACCTACCCCTGATCCGGTCTTACCAGAGGAACCCTTCTTGAAGGCACTCAAGGCCTTAAGTGGTAAAGCCTTGGAGGGTGTGCCACTTTTTAGTGGACAAATGGATGTTGATTTAGTTTTGGACTGGATAGACAGTCTTGAGAATCACTTTGAATGTGATGGAGTGACAGATGCTCAAAATTTTAAGGTGGCTAAGTCTAGATTGAGAGGACCAGCACTTACCTGGTGGAAATATGTTCAGAATGAGAGGGAGAAAGAGGGAAAGAGCCCTATTGTGTCATGGAAAGGTATGTTGGCCAAGCTAAAATAGACCTATCTCCCGGATGACTATGAAGTTCAGATGCATAGAAAGAGACAAAAACTCAGGCAAAAAGATCTTAAAGTCCAAGCATATACTGAGGAGTTTCAAAAGTTATGTTTAAGATCCAAGATAGTGGAGGATCAGAGCATTAGATTAGCCAGATATCAAAATGGCCTCAAGTTGTCTATACAAGAGAAGATGAGTCTTGCTACCTTAACAAGTGTGAGACAATGCTATCAAATAGATTTAAAGATAGAAGAAAAGAGCAAAATAAAACATGATCAGGCCTCAAGAGGAAGAGGTAGGGGCAAATAAAATAGAGGAAGAGGCAGCTTTGCAAG